>JBCNJP010000010.1:93297777-93478554 GCA_039602395.1 Deinandra increscens subsp. villosa | reverse complement strand
GAAATATGTAAGACATTAATGTTTCCACTACTCTTTCCGCTGCAATGAAACGAATTAATGTTTTATGAAGTTTTTAAATTATTAGAAGTGTTCTATGTATCCTCGACTATGATTCCATTCTCGCTCACACCCGAAACCGTTGACCGGGGTGTGACATATTACGTATGAATACACACACACACACATATATATATATATATATATATATATATATATATCTTTTTTTTTTAACAAAAAATGATTCTAGCAGAAGTTCTTCATTCAAAAACCAGATTCAGAGAATAAGATGAAGAAATTATGATTAAACATAAGAATTCATACCTGAAAGAAGCTTCATTATTATAGATCTGAAACTTACCTTCCAGAAATCACCATAAGAGCTTGAATCAAGTTAATTCAACAAATATATTTTTCATAGACACCATAGCCTCATTCATCCCCAAAATCGTCTTAAATCTCCAAAGGAAAAGCAAAGTTCGTGTCAACTACCGGATGGCGCCAATTGATGAAGAATAAAATCCCACCGTAGAGGTAAGATTCGATCCTTCAATGATTAAAGAGAGATTAAGAGAATTGGAAAGGAAAGAGCGAGATCATGTTATATTTCATCCATCGAATCAAGGTTACAAGTGAAAAGGATTAATACAAGAGATCTAAGTGAAAACACCTAGTTAAAGGTGTAAAATCTGGTATCCTCTATTATGAGCCTATAAATGCCTATTTATAGTCTCTTAGCTGTAACTGCCTCTTGACACTTGCGCTTGCGTTCTCGGAGTTGTATCACTTGCACTTTCGTATGGGCTTCGCTCATCAGCATCTGCTGATCCTTTATGTGCACTTCCAAGTCCAAGTGCATCTGATTTTGACCCATCCTCATCAGGGTGCGTTTGCCAAGCGACGGGAGAAGTAAAGTGAAGAACCATTGAACATGAGAGATCAAGAGGCCAACAAGTTGGTTCGCCTAAGCGATCAAGATCCGGATCAATTCTTCAAGAACCACTACCCATGTTTTGATAGCAAGTCAAAGATGAGTCTTAATTCTAAGGGAACTAGTGAAGATCAAGAAATCATAGTGTTTACTCGATTAGATGACCAAGATCGCAACCAAAGACGTGGTAATGCGAGTTCATATGACCGAATGACAGGTCAAGAATGGAGTTGTCAGGATGGTCGAGTCGCGACGAGCAGATACAACACAGCTAATGATCGCAAGAAGTTCCAAGGGAATCAAGGTCAAAGAAGACATGCTTGGGGTCGAAGACCAACCAATTCGAGTTATGAATTACGGGGGTGAATGTTGGCCCAAGTCTAATTCATAAAGCCCGAAACTACAAGTCGGTAGATGGGCTCGGTCCAATCCTAATGTGTGGAGGGGCTGTTTGGTCATTCTTAATGAGTAGAGGGACTAATACTAACTTTAATAATGAGTTTAGGGTTAGTAGGAGATATTTGTATTAGACTTTAATTAGTTGGCTTGTTTATCAAGTATATGTTTTAGGTCTATAAATACTAGAAATCGTGTTAGGGTTTCTTGTATCAAATTTCTCTAATAAAGGTTTGAGTTATTTCCTTCAAATATATTACGCTGTTAACTTTATTTAAATTGACTAGTTTTAAATTATTTTAAAATGAGAAAAAAAACATAAACGAGGAGAACGAGATGTATTTTCATTTTTAACTTACTTTATCTCACTTGTTCTACGCCGATGATGCCATTATTTTGGGTGACTGGTCCGCCTCCAATTTTCATAATTTGCTCCGTATTCTTCGCGGTTTCTTCCTTGTGTCTGGCCTTAAGGTTAACTTGCACAACAGATGCGGCCTTTATGGCGTGAATGTGGTGGCTAGTGAGGTTAAGGCTTTAGCCACAAAAGGGGGGTGTATCGGTGATGTTCTGCCCTTTAAATATTAGGTTTGGTGGTGGGCAAAAATATGTACCGGATAAATGCGTGGCAACCGGTGGTGGACATCTTTTGTGCTTTCCTCTCTAGATGGAAAGCGAAGCACCTCTCAATGGGTGGACGTCTTGTTCTTATCAAGTCTGTCCTTGATAGTGTCCCTCTCTACTTCTTTTCGGTTTTCAAGGCTCCGGTTACAGTCTCCGAACCTTGGAAAGCATCCGTTCAAACTTTCTTTGGGGAAGTGGTGTTGGTGATAACGGGGACTCGAAAAAGATTCACTGGATTAGTCGCTCGTCGGTGTGTATGCCTAAAGATCAAGGCGGGTTGGGGCTGGACTCTTTTGATTCCATTAAGGGTGAGCGGTATGCTCACCGAAATCTTCGGTGTAGACGCGACAGGGGTATGCCGAACTCGGCATGTATACCGAGTGTGTAGGCATCAGCGACATCGGAAATGTGGGGAGTAGTTTTCGGCATATGTTTGCCGAACCATGCCGATATTTGTGTGTGTGTGAGGTGGTGCCCACTTCCAAGTTTGCTGAGATTTTATGGTTAGGCATGTATACCCACCAATTCTACATCAACTTTATCTCACCTGTTGGCAACATGTGATTGGGCAAAAAACTATGCCTAAACCATGTCTTAGGCAAGCGTACCACCCACCCTAATAAAGCGTCTTTGGTCAAATGGTACTGGAGATTCTTGACTGAACCTGATGGGCTATGGCGGAAGGTTGTCGCGGGTCTTCACAGTGAGGTTAATGATATCCGGTTGGTGCCTTGCAAAAAGAACCTCACAGGTGTGTGGAGTAACATTTGCAAAATTGAAGGCTATTTAATTGTTCAAACAAGGTGTTAGGCTCAAGGAATTATTGGTTAAAGATGGTGGGGGTTGGAAATGGAAGGGGGACCCTTCTGGGGTTTTTTTCTTCTCGATCTCTAAGAGCCATTCTTGCCAAACTCCTACATTATGATGGGCGTAAGTCAATTTCTTGGCCCACTTGCATCCCTTCGAAGGCAAATCTGCTAATGTGGCGGGCCCATATGCTGCTAGGCTTCCAACTCTCGACAATCTTGCCCGACGTAATATTCGGGGTCCTTTCCCAGTTTTGTCAGTTGTGCCATGAGGCTGACGGATCGGCGGTATATCTTTTCATGGGCTGCAGGATTATCTCGGAGGTTTGGCAAAAAAATTCTAATTGGTGTAGAATCCCCCAAATCTTTTGTTTTTCTATGGAGGATGTGGCCCAAGTTGCCAACAGTTTGGGGCGGGACAAGGGTTCTTCGGAGCTGTTACAAGGCATTGTGCACACGGCGTCTTGGGTCGTATGGCAGGCCCGTAATGATGCGGTCTTTAACAAAAAGGTGGTGAAAGTTCAGAAGATTTTTCTTGACATCATTTCCTTAAGCTACCGATGGGTGCACAATAGGAGTAAAATGTATAAGGTGTTGTGAGTCGATTGGTGTAATTTTACTTTCCTTATGTCGCCCCTAGCGTCTTGCTACGTGACGGGTTTTTAATGAAATTGCCGTTCAAAAAAAAAAGATAATAAGTACTAAATTCATATAAAATATGCAAAAACTAAAAACAAAGATTTCATAAATTAGTCTGGTTAACTGGATGTACGGATTCTCCAAACATGCTTTATATGATCCACTCCATCTTTATGTGTTATGTGGTTACTTCCAAAAATATAGACACATAATTGTATCCTAATCATACATGACTCATGTATTTTTTTTTTGTTCATTGTAATTTTGACTAGTTAATCCGGGCCAATTACTCATGTTCGAAGATGGTTTAAGTAGTTATTAAATTCTACTTCACTATTACTAGAAAACTAGTTTTTAGATGCGGTTGAATTTTACTTTTTAGATGCAGTTTGGTGTAAACCGCACCAAAATATTAGATGCGGCTGAGGCTTTGAGTCGTAGGAATATTCCGGTGGCATCGACTGGTTGTGTTTTATGTCACGACGATATTGATTCAGTGGAGCACATTTTCACGGGCTACAGGTTTGCGAATCTGATTTGGACGTTAGTGGGGCAATGGTGTAAAATCCTGACCCTGTTCTTTTTTTCCATCAAGGATATTTTTGCTACTCATGCTCGGAAGAGGTGCAATCAGGGGAAGAAGGAAGAAGGTGGCTCTTTACAATATGGCTATCTCATCTTGCTGGTGTATTTGGAAGGAACGCAACAACGTTATTCTCAACGCTAAGGTCCCTTCGGTCCATTACGTGTTCAAGGAGATTAAATGTTGAAGTTTCCTTTGGTTTTCGAATAAATGTAATGGACCGAGATTATGTTGTGAGGGTTGGTTTGCCTTCACGATGTAATACCGCAACAAAATATTAATACCAAATACCTCGTATGTTACAAACCGCATAAAAAAAACAAATATAAAAGTTTTACAACATAAACCGCTAAGTCACCACCTAAAAGAGCTATATTTAAAATAAAGGTTGTGTTTGGCGCGCCATAAGCTAGCTTATCAGCTAGCTTTTTGATGTACCAAACATGACTTTTTTTTTAAAAGCTAGTTTTTTTCAAAAGCCCCGTTTGGTAACGTCAAAAAGCTAGCTTATAAGCTAGCTTTTATAAAACTATTTGGAGTAGTGTTTCAACTAGCTTTTATAATATTTCCAGTTTACCCTTCCCTAACTTATAAATAAATATATTTATTTATATTTATGACGTGTACTTTTATGTCATTTCATATTTTTCAGCTAGTTTATCAGCTAGTTTTTACCAAACATTATTTTTTATCAGCTAGCTTATAGTTTATCAACTAACAGCTAGCTTATCAGCTAGCAGCTAGCTTTTCAGCTAGCAGCTAGCTTTTCAGCTAGCGCGCCAAACACAGCCAAATATGTTAATCACTTGAAAAAATCAATTAAAAGAACAACCAATCCAAAAAAGAGGTGGTCAGCGCCAAAAAGGTATTTTAACAATATTCTAATTATTAAAAAAAAAGGTTTAGTTAAGAAGTTTAAAGTTTAAAGGTGTAAGGCTTTAAAATTATCATATAATATGAGAATTTAAACAAACTACTTCTTTATGTTCGCCCCCTCCCCGTGGTGGTGGGGTGGTGGTGATGTAAATTTCTTTGCCGGTGTCCGGGGATTGCCAACCTTCTGTTTGTTTTTGCGGTGTGCTCTCGTAGCACTTTTCCCTTTCTCGCGTTTCTGCTCGAGCCGCGAGTTCTTATGGCATCCACCTCGGTGTCGTCCTTTGGTTCTGTACAGTGTCTCATGCGTTTCTTTCATTGCTGTCCCGATGGGGTGGTTGGTTCCAAAGGGATTTCCCGGCTCATCCTCGCATCTCAAAACTTTTCATCTCTCCTCTGATGAACGCCGGAACAACATCCGGATGTATTAACGTCTGATGCTGGTGTGTTTTCAGCTGCGGAGGGAGCCTTAAAAGCCTGCGGGTTCTGGATGTGCGGGCGATGCATGAAGATCAATGCCTTGAGCCGTGGGTACCACCACCACGACAATGTTGTCCGGTGGGCCGCTTCGGTTGATGGCACTAACGTTCATATTATTGGGGTTCCTAAACGCCCCCCCCATCGCCGAGCCCAATGTTAGATGTTCGTTTCTGTTAGATGGTGGGATTCTGGACCGGGTCTTTAGGGCTCGTGTTGGGCTATACTTTATGGGAAAAATTGCATTAAATAATCCCAACTTTTTCCCGTTCGTAAATAATAATCCCACCTTCCGAAATTGCAAGGAGCAGTCCCAACTTGTCATTATTTTGCACCTAACAGACCCTCCGTTAAAAAAATTTAACGACGTCAAAAAGTGATGACGTGGAAGCTGATGTGGAATTTTTTTTAATTTTTCTTTTTTTTTCAATATCCAGTCATCATCACCTCACCACCACCACCACCTCACCACCACTCCACCACCACAACCACCCCATCGCCACCATCAAATCCACGAAACAATCAGACGAGTGACACGTGCGATGCCAGCTTTGATTATACACACTTTTGGGTCGAAACCGAGCTCAATTTTGGACAAATTCGTTATGTTTGACTTTTTGGAGTCAAACTTCATGTATTTTGACTCAAAAATTGGACCCAAATTGGAGTTTATTTGTGTTTGTGATTGATTCCAGTAGTTATAGTTTATCAAAACGAATCTACCGTAGGTTACGAAAACAATTTTCATTGAGTTTTGTTCATAATCGCGAAATGGGGGTGGTGAACGTGTTCTTGAGCTCATCAATGGTGAAATCTTTAATCCTTAACGGTTTTCTGCAAGTCTGGTTCCACTAGCTTCGGTTTGAACTCGTGAATTCAATGGTACAATCGGTTTCGAATTTCATTCATGTTTGTGTGATTCACCATTATCAAAGAAAGGTGTTCTTCAAGAGCTCATCAATGGTGAATCACACAAACATGAACGAAATTCAAAACCGATTGTACAATTGAATTCACGAGTTCAAACCGAAGCTAGTGGAACCAGACTTGCAGAAAACCGTTACGGATTAAAGATTTCACCATTGATGAGCTCAAGAACATGTTCACCACCCCCATTTCGCGATCATGAACAAAACTCAATGAAAATTGTTTTCGTAACCTACGGTAGATTCGTTTTGATAAACTATAACTACTGGAATCAATCACAAACACAAACAAACTCAAATTCGGGTCCAATTTTTGAGTCAAAATACATGAAGTTTGACTCCAAAAAGTCAAACAGGATGAATGTAAAGATGGGATTATTATTTGCAAAAAGGTGAAAACTTGGGATTAAAAAGAAAAAAAATTTAAAAAAAAGTTCCACATCAGCTTCCATGTCATCAATTTTTGACGCCGTTAATTTTTTTTAACGGAGGGTCTGTTAGGTGCAAAATATTGACAAGTTGGGACTGCTCCTTGCAATTTCGGAAGGTGAGATTATTATTTGCGAACGGGAAAAAGTTAGGATTATTTCATGCAATTTTTCCTACTTTATGAGGCATGAACATTAGATTGGGCTTACTTGTTTTGGGCTTAGTATGTTTACGATGTGGGCTTATTGGGCTTATGGGTTTACAATTTCCACTAGGGTTTTTGTAGGGCTTGTATAAATACCCAAGTGTTTATGATTAATGACAAGTTTGCTGATTACGATTTCTGTGTTCTTCTTATATTTACGATCGCAAACCCGATTACAAGAAGATTGATTGTTCTTCATTCAAGACTTGATTGTGTTGCTTGTTCTTCATCTTAAATCTTGTCTTTTTCATCATCTTCTTCTCGAATCACTCACAAACAAGGTTTCCGCATTTGTTTGTGTTTACGATATCGTGCTTGGTTGTTGTTTCAGGACCAACAATTGGTATCAGAGCTAAGAATCACCTGATTCGAGGTTCCACGATATTGGATTCGAGTATTTAGCTGGAAAAGGTGTTGGCTTGTGATAGTTTTTGGAGTTTACGATCAGTTCTGGGCTGCTTGTGAAGTTTACGATTGGTGTTCTTGGTGTTTACGATCGTTTCTGGGCTGGTATTGAAGATTACGATCGGTGTTCTTCATCAAAAGGATGTTTACGACTTCAAGACTGCATTTTTAAGGGTTTACGATCGCGATTACGATTTTGTACGGTGTTTACGACTTCAAGATACGATTTTTGAGTGTTTACGATCTCGATTACGATCCGGAGGCGTTTACGATCGGGATTACGATCCGGAGTTGTTTACGACCAGTGTTTACGATCCAGCTGTCTGATTCAATCGTAAACATGTGTTTACGATCGGAAACTCATTTTTGGACAATTAGTTTTAAGTTTTCCTAAACTTTCGTCATGGATTTTGAACCTAGCATGTATCAGAAACTGGACTTTGAGATTGGATCAACTACTCGTCCTCCCAGTCTCACATCTGCTGATAACTTTCTTGAGTGGAAATACAGATTTCAGATCCATTTGAAAAGTGTTGATTTAAGAGTTTGGAGATCAGTTGTCAATGGACCGTTCATTCCCACACACACTGAAGCAGGAAAGGTTGGAGTGGTGAAAACTGAAGCAGAATACTCAGATGATGATTGGGAAAAGTGTAACAAGGATGAAAGAGCGTATGCTATCATGACAATGGCGTTGACTCCGGAGATTGCTCAAGGGTTTAAGAAGTACAAGACTGCAAAGAAGCTCTGAGATGCTCTGGTGGTTGCATATGAAGGAAATCCCGATATCAAGGCAAGCCGTAAACAGATGCTGAAGCAGAAGTTTAATTTGTTCAATCACATTCAAGGAGAGTCCTTTGAAGCTCAAGTTCAAAGATTTGTGTCCTTAATTACTGAGATGTCAAGCTACGACGTTGAACCCGAACAGGAGGATAAGAATCTGAAACTATTGAACAGTTTACCCAAGAACTGGAATACCAACATTTCAATCATTAAAGATAACAACAAGCTGGATGAGTTAACTGTTGATGAGCTTATTAACAAACTGAAGTCAAAGCTAATTGATGATAAACAGAGAGAGCTGAATCATTTAAGTTCACTCAGTATGGCAGGAAAACTGAATCAGGCTCTCTTATCTGAAGAAGTAGGGTCAAAGCAAGCTGGAAGTTCGTCTGGAAATGATTCAAGTGCTAACAGAAACTCAACTGCTTTCGTGGCACGATCTCAAGCAAGTTCAAGTGGAATGGTCAACGCTGATGAGGCTAATGCTACCAATGATCCTAACTTTGCCCTTGGAATGGGATTTATGAACAGTTACCATGCACTTATGGCTGGAACATTGGTTCCTACTGATATGCTGTCAGGAGAACTGAACCAGATCAATCCTGAAGATGTGGAAATGCTTGATGTTTCCTGGCAAATGGCAATGGCAGTTTTCCGCGCTAAGAAGTTTATGGCAAAAAACTAGAAGGAATGTATGGAAGGATCAGGACAAGATAAGGATAGGTTTTAATAAGAGCAAGCTTAGATGTTTCAATTGTGATGAGTACGGGCACTTTGCAAGAGAGTGTACCAAGCCAAAGAGGGAGAAACCAGAAGAGAAGAAAGCTGGAGATGGTAAAGGGAAAGCAGAGACAAAGGCTTTGGTTGTGCAGGACTGTGGAGAGTATCAATGGGCTTCGCAGGTAAGGGAACTCAGTCTGAAAGGTACTATGATTGCTCAGATGGAGAATAATGATGAGGAGGAGCATACATTTATGGTCACAGAAGAAAAGTCAGAAGAGAAAGAAGAGAACCCGGTTGAAGAAAAGGAAGCTTTTGCAGCCGAGGTCGACAACACAAAGGTAATGTACTAATCCCACTTGTGCACGTTTAATTCCTGGCCTTAGACAACTTTGGAAAAATAGTGAGATAGAATTATTTGATATGCAATGTTCTAGAAGTTCGTTTAAAGGTAGATGGGAAAAGAGTGAGGAGAAAGTCAAAGCACAGAAACTGGATATAGAGAAATACCAAGCCCTTGCCTCTGAGAAGTCTGTCCTGTATGACAATGCTAAGTTAGAAATTGCTGAGCTTAGGAAGCAGGTAGATGAACTTACACATCAGAATAATGAGTTGCAAGTAAAATTAGATGTGAATCAAATGAGAAACAAAAGAATGCTTATAGCTGGTAAGGCTTTGTCCAACTGCATAACCGATGTTAGATTTGGTAAGGATAAAGGAGGAATAGGAATTAGTTTTTCTGAAAAGAATAAGAATAATGTTCCTAAACCTATGCCTAGAGATATAATAGGCATGATCTATGAGGAGGATCAGGTAGATAGAACTGAATCAGAAATGCATGAAGCAGGACCTCCCATAGATAGTGTTTTGATTGATGTGAAACCCATGACTGTAGAGGAGTTAGAAAATGAGAAACATATGACCTATGGTTCGGGTAATCAGAATCGATCAGTGACATTCACTTGTAAATCGAGTTCATCTCAGGAATCATTAAACGATATGACCTATGGTTCGGGTAATCAGAATCGATCAGTGACATTCACTTGTAGATCGAGTTCATCTCAGGAATCATTAAACGATAATGTTAGTTCTTCTGATGTTTTTGTTTCTTGTGCAGATGAAGTAGGGATCAAAGATGTTTCTGAGAAGGATGCTGAATGTTTGAGGGTTAAAGAGTGTCATAAGTCTAGTAGTTCAAGTTCTGGTTTACCTAAGGACGATGTTTTGGCATCTGTGTCTAAACTTAATGCATCCAAGTCAAAACAATTAATGATGTCTATGTCTTCAAAACATGTTTCTGATTCTAATGAAGTAGTTAATGGTTTTAAAATTCGTGTGCCCAATACTAAAGCTGGTCATGAGTCCAAACCCAAGGAATTTGTACCTTATTCCTAGGTTGTGTCTACTTTTAACAGAACCAACAAATCAAAATCGGAACAAATTTTGTTTAATTACGCAACCTGAGAAAGTTCCAAAACATTTGATACACAAATGGGATGATAAGCCTGAATGGGAGTCATCTTACCCAAGGCGTTCATATGTATATAGTCATGTGAATGGGCCAAGAATTATGAATTGTTTTCAGTGTGGAAAACCAGGGCATTTTGCTGCAAATTGTTTAAATAGACCTTATCAACCATACTATCCGCAAAACCCACGGACTAGTATGTTGCAGAAAATGATGACAGGTGGAAACAAAAGTTAGAAACAACAAGCTTTGTCTCAGGGGAAGCAAAGTTCGAAACCAATGAAGACTCAACAGTCTAAGGTTTTAAACACTGAAACTCCAGTGACAAAGCCTGTTGATGAAAAATGGAATGTGGCCAAAATTCCAAAACCGACCTACACACCTAAAGGAGTTTATCAAAGAAAAAGATAAGATGAAATATGAACTTGTTGAAAAATAGGTATCCAAAACAAAAGGGTATTCTCAACCTAAAGGTAAAACAAAGGTTAAGAAACAGAGTTCAAAATCAAAAGATGTTTCTCAAACAAAACAAGTTGTTCAAACAAAATTAAAACTTGAATGGAACCTGTCAAGAAACATGCAGATAAAAAGGTCACATCTCCACAGAAGAAACCTGCAACTGTTAAACATTCAACCAATGTGTCAAAACCTCAGAAATACACTTTGTGGAAACCGAAAGTCAACGCTCAAAGTTTGAGTGTAACTGAATCAAAATCAGGAATGTCCTTTCAGTTAGTCAACTACATTGATTCCAAGGGTGTGCCCAGATCAATTATGGCCTGGGTACCTGACTCTAACTGATCTTTGATTCATGTAGGGACAACTGAGAAGAACTGTCAACAATCTTTGGTACATTGATAGTGGTTGCTCCCGACATATGACCAGAGATTTATCGCTTTTGGAAAAGGTTGAAGATTTCAATGAAGGAGGTGTATCTTTTGCTGGTGGAGTAGGTGGCAGGATCAGCAAGAAAGGTGTGGTGAAGAATGACAGCTTGACGTTCACAGATGTGCATTATGTAGAAGAATTATCACATAGTCTGCTCAGTGTTTCGCAGATTTGTGATTGAGAATATTCTGTGCTGTTCAATAAGAAGGAATGTATCATCCTCAAGCCTGGAGTCAAGATTCCTGAGGAGTGTATCTTGATGCGTACACCAAGAAGAGCAAATTCTTATCTGCTCAACATGGGTAATCCACCGCCATCTGATGTGGCCTGTCTTATTTCAAAGCAAAATGAAAATCTGGCATTGTTATGGCATCGTCGTTTGGGACATGCTAACATGAAGAATCTGAACAAGCTGCAAAGGGAGAGCATGTTCGAAATATCCCGATCAAGGACTTCACATCAATTGAGAAGTGTGCTGCATGTGCTAAGGGGAAGCAGCACAAGTTACCTCATCGCTCTAAAATGACAAACTCTATTTCGTCTGTGTTACAACTACTTCATATGGATATCTTCGACCCAATGCAAGTACTAAGTATCAGCAAGTTCGCATATTGTATGGTGATAGTGGATGACTTCTCTCGGTTTACTTGGGTGTTCTTTTTGTCAAACAAGTATGAAACTCCAGAACTGGTGAAACAGTTCGTTACTCTCATAGAGAATCAGATGAGTAAGAAAGTGAAGGCAATAAGATCAGACAACGGAACAGAGTTTAAGAATGCTGAATTGAATATGTTCTGTGGAGAGAAAGGTATAGAAAGGCAGTACAGTGCACCATACACACCTCAACAGAATGGTGTTGCTGAAAGAAGAAACAGAACACTCATTGAAGCTGCCAGAACTATGCTGTGTGAAGCAAGATTACCAATTTTCTTTTGGGCCGAAGCAGTCAACACTGCTTGTTATGTGCAGAATCGGGTACTCTTGAACAAGCGGCATGAGAAGACGCCTTATCAGATTATTTATGGAGAAAAACCAAGGGTGGGGTACTTCAAGACCTTCAGGTGTCCTTGCACAGTTCTAATTCATTTTTGATGTGGGGAAGTTCGAAGCAAAGGCTGATGAATGCTACTTTGTCGGATATTCTGCAAATAGTGCTTATCGAGTCTACAACAAAACCACCAAAATGATAATTGAGGCATTCAATGTTGACTGGTTGGAAGACAATCCAACTGATGCAGGAACTGGACCAGACTGGATTTTTTATTATGGATCATTGTTTGAAGGTTTCAACTACTCAAGCATGTTTCCTGGTTTGGAAGAAGAAGAAGACATCATTTCTCCAGCTCCTGAAGTAAGGCGATCTGTTGAAAATGTTAGAGACAGTATATCAGCAGCAGCTCCTAAGGATGATGTTGTGGATGTTCCAGAATCTTCAAGAACTCATGATAATCAGAAGGAGTCAGAAATCCAAGGTATGAATAATCATGTTAATGATACTAACCTACCTGTTTCTATTTCAGTACAAGATGTTCAAACGACAAGAATCAACAGAGATCATCCACTCAGCAATGTGGTTGGACCAGTGTCAGCAGGGGTCACCACTAGAAGCCGCACGGGTGACATCAACCACTGCATGTACTCATGTTTTATCTCCCAAATAGAGCCTCCAAACGTGATGGTAGCACTTAAAGATCCGAGTTGGATGGAGGCTATGCACAATGAACTGAATCAATTCTCAAAATTGGGAGTGTGGCGTCTAGTGGAAAGACCAGAAGATAAAAAGGTTATACCCACAAGATGGTTGTATAAGAACAAGAAATATGATACGGGTGTAGTTGTGAGGAACAAATCCAGGCTGATTGTTTAAGGACATAGACAGGTGTATGGGATTGATTATGATGAGGTATATGCACTGGTGGCTAGATTGGAAGCAATTCGAATTTTCCTAGCTGTAGCAACATATCTCAACTTCACAGTGCATCAAATGGATGGCTCAACCACCAGGGTTTGTGGATGAAGAGCATCCAGATCATGTGTATCTTCTGGATAAAGCTTTATATGGTTTGCATCAAGCTCCTCGCACGTGGTATGAGACTCTGTCAAAGCATTTGATAGAAAATGGTTATACACGGGGAGTGGTTGATCAAACTCTGTTCAGAAAGAAGGTGAAAGACGATATCATTATGGTGCAAGTGTATGTGGATGACATCATCTACGGGTCTACAAATGAAGAATTATGCACCGAGTTTGAGGATATCATGAGAAAGAAATTTGAGATGAGTGATCAAGGGGAGATGAACTTTTTCCTGGCATTACAAGTGAAACAAGATGAACTGGAATTCTCATTCATCAAGCAAAATATGTGAATGAGATTCTGGAAAAGTACAAGATGCAGGACTCCAAGCCCATCTCCACTCCCATGGAATCCCGGCCTCTACTGACAGCAGATGCAGATGGAGAACCAGTGAGTGAATTCATGTATCTCTCAATGATTGGATCACTCATGTGCATAACAGCAAGCACGCCAGATATCATGCATGCAGTTTGTGTGTGTGCACGTTACCAGGATAATCCTAAACTCTCTCATTTAGCTGCTGTTAAACGTATTTTTAGGTATCTGAAGGGCAGGCCTCGGCTTGGACTTTGGTACCCAAAGAATACTGATTTCCAATTATTTGCATTTACTGACAGTGATTATGGAGGTAGTGATCTTGACAGGAAATCAACAACTGGTGGATGTCAGTACTTGGGAGACAGACTCATCTCATGGCAGAGTAAGAAGCAACATACCGTGTCTAAGTCAACTGCAGAAGCTGAATATGTGGCAGCATCAGCTGGATGCTCACAAGTAGTATGGATTCAGAATCAGCTCACTGACTACGGTATGGAATTTCTTAATACTCCAATCTTTTGTGATAATGTTGCTGCTCTGCAAATTGTCAAAAATCCTGTTCAACATTCCAAAACAAAGCATATAGACATCAAGGTACATTTCATTCGTGATTGCTATGATAGGAAGTTGATACAGTTCGAAAAGGTAAGCTCAGATCAAAATGTTTCTGACCTTTTCACAAAACCCCTTCCTCGTCAAAATTTTGAAATGTGTGTTGAAGGCCTAAGGATGATTGCCTTCGAGGAATGATCTGATCAAAACTGTTTGTACATAGTTTTGCTTTTATGTTTGCTTACTTTTGGTTTAAGTTACGATTTAAAAAAAAAACATGTGTGTTTTTGTTTCAAAAGCCTCATAAAAACAGGGGAAGAAATGCTATAGTTTCAGAAAATCTGAAAATCTGTTTGAGGTTTTTATGAAGTCTTTTGTTTGTCTTGAGCTGATAGGAAGTGATATAAATGTCCAAGACAATCGGAGACTTACACGTGTAAGGCTGAAGTGAAAGATTGCTCAAAGATGATTTGTCGGTAAGCTCAACCCAAAACTATGATCATCAATGTAAGTGCAGTAAACTTAACTTCTATATATGTTTAGTTTCCCGTCCTAGTTTACATGGTTTATAAAACTGAGTCCCAGCAAAAATGGGTTGAGAGTGGTAATTATACCTAGTATTCACTCTTTCACATGCCATGTTTTGCTGTTATGACAACACCTCAGAAACGAAAAATGAAAACAAAAAGAAAAACGAAATGAAAAGAAAAAGAAAAATAATAAAATAATTATTTTGTTTGGTCTTCTCTGCGTGCTTATGCGGCCGACCTGATCACCAACTGATAATTAAGGAAATAAGTGTTTGTCATGACGGTGGTGCATGGTTCCTCAAGTTGGGGGTTTGTGAATCCTCAATAAACTCTGAGGTTGGGTAGGTTTTGCTGTGAACAATTGGGTGTGGGGACGGTTAAACATGACGGTAATATTGTACAATAATTAAGCACTTCAAATCAATTTGATGTGAGTTTGTGTGGTCAAAAATTATGACAATTGTCTAGAGCGTCGAGTAACAGAAGCTGAAAAAGGTTCCTCAGTCAAAGATAAGTCTGGTTTGATCCATGAAAAACATCAGCTTCAAGGCAAGTATGTTTTTATCTCGGTTTTAGGTTATCTTAATTTTATGCTTTTTATATTCATTTTTTTTAAAAGTATTTGAATATTTAAATTTAAATTTTTATGATCAAGATCAGATACTGGAGTATGAGTCTGAGGGGAAGTTTTGCAATTCTCAATTTTTTCAAAATTAACAATTTTTCAAGTGTTTTATCTTTTAAATGAGGTTTGGGTGTATTTTAAAATGTTTACAAATCATGAGGGAGCATTTTGAAAATTTTCATTATCAAAACCCTCACCCCTCATTTCCGATTTTCATTTCCGATTTTCATTTCCGATCCACACTCAAACTCTTCTCTGCGTTTACGATCGGCCAAAGCAAACCCTAACCACCGCCGCCCACATCGCCGGAAACTGCATTCCGACCACCTCCGGCCATCTTCTGAGTAAACAGAGCACACCACTTCCTTCGCCCTCATTTTCCGACCACAAAACCCTGGTCAATCGACAGTTTCCTCGTCATCTCGTCGGATTATTCACGGATTTTGTGTTCTTGTTCACCCGGTGATCATCGTCATCTTTATCCGTGTTTCGAGTCGATTTCTCGTGATTAGGAGCCGTCGTTGTGGTTATTGATCGATAAAGGTAGTGTTAGATGTTTACATTGCATATTTGATGTGTTTTGAGGTGTTTACGAGATGTTGCAGGTAAAAAATGGCGGACCCCTGCGTATACGATCGTCGAGAGGTTGAAAACGATGTTTCGAGTTTCCAATCGGAGTTTCCGATGGTGTTTACGATCCCGATGTTTACGATCGGCATTCACGATTCCGTGTGTTTTCGACAATGATTACGATTGGGCTTCATAATTACGATTGAACCAGTTTTGTCCCGATCGTGAACCCAATTACTGGATCGTAAACCCGAATTAAAATCGTAAACACTTAAATAAACTCAAAATGTTTTTGAAATCACATCAAACTTAATTTTTTTTTAAGATTAATTTGAGCAAGTCAATTTTTTAAGTGCGTGTTTTGTTGAAATCGTGTTTCAAAATCAAATTCTTACCTTGAAAGTTTAAATTGAATTTTTTTTAACAAACATAATTGCTCATTAATGAGTTTGCACCTGATGCATTTGTCTCGTTTTCTCAGATGGCAGACGATATGATTGACGAAGAGATTCACTTTGAGAGGGATCACTGCATACCTGCTTATCTTTATGACCCTTCTGAGAGACACATGCAGTTGTTTTACTCTTTGGTGGCAGGATTGAACGTGTGCAAAATCAATAATGCTCTTAGGACAAGCGTGCTGATCGATGAGCAACTTGTCAGAGAATTATGGGGAACTGCAAGGGCAAGTGCAGATAAAACGAGGATCACTGCAACCGTTCAAAACCGCCAGATTGAGATTCTTGAAGAAGATATACGCAGTGGGTTGAACATCAATGATAAAGCTGAAGACACAATGGAATATTCAAAGAGCGTAGTGTTAGCATGTGCCCAGTATTTGGGATATATTAGGCTATACCCCCAAAAGGTCATTCATAAGGGCCTCAAAAACAGAAGGGCTATGAAGAAGCACCTCCCGAGGCGACGGGCTACGTGGAAGCTCTTGCCCCCGATGATGGGCTAAGGATGCCACCTCGGTTATCGCCATGACGGAAGGGATAAAGGCAAACTCGGCAATGGGAATAAGCGAACGAGTGTAGGGGATCTAGCCGACAAGAAGGACAGGAAAGTACGAGGTAGTACGATGGGACAAGTGATGTGAATGGCATCTCCGTCAGTCCAGCCTGTTTCTCGGCGCTCGAAGCCCCTGCAACTCCATCAAGCATTTAATGCAAGGAAAGGAGACGTAAGAGGGAAAATGACCACTTCGCCCTCGGAGACCACTATATAAACGATACTTGGGCAACCGGGTAAAAGATCTCTCGAATTCTCTGGAACACTCTCTTTACTCACTTAAATTACTCTCCTCGAACAAGAACTTACTCTCACGCCGGAGTGTTGTCACGAAGACCCCCTTCGGGGCCCTTCGTGTCAAGACTAACGGTGTTTCTGTTTTGCAGGAACCTTCACAAGGCCCATCCACGTGTAGCTAACCTCCAACAATCCTACCCCGGGATTCTGGGACGCAATATTGGCGCCATCCGTGGGACCGGCAAATACATTCGTCTAGATTCATCTAAAAACAATGGATGAGAGTGAGGGAGTTCGTGCTCCGCCTAGGTTTGAAACACCTGGCGCGAAAGCGAAAGCCACCACTAGTATGGCTGGAGAACTCTTTTCCTCGGTGGTCAACGTGAAGAAGAGAGGAGGAGAGAACTCTGCGAGTCAAGAAGGAAACACCATCACTCCAGAATTTGTGAAAAACAACCGTAAGACCCTCATGATGGCCCAACTCTTGGAGTTGGAAAAATCAGAACAAAACCCATCAATTCCAAAGGTGCTGTTTAGCAAGGAAGATCATGTGGAGGGTCAGTATACTGATACAGACTCTGATGATGAGGTAGAAGTTCTCAAGGCAAAGGAGGCTGAAAAACCAGAAAAGGAGGAGATGGGAGATCTCAAAAAGCTGTTGTCCACGCTGGAGAAGCAGCCGCAGTCAAGCAGCCCGAAGCCGGGTCCCAGCAAAGATAACAAGAGGCAGAGTAGAGGGAAGGACCCTATGTCGCTCCCCTACAGGCCATCGGAGGTGGGGGACATTTCCAAGTTCACATATAGGATTTCTGAGGCCCCCCTACAGCCAAAGTTAAGGTTGCCTCCCTCGGTGTCCGCTTATGACGGAACTCAAGACCCTGAGGACCATCTTCATGCCATAAAGGCAGCAGGGACGGCAGGGGCTTGGAGTATCCCAACATGGTGTCATATGTTCGTCTCCACCCTGGCCGGAAATGCAAGGTTGTGGTTTGACACCCTTCCCCCAAAAAGCATCGATAGTTATGAGGAGCTCAGAGGGAAGTTCCTCAGGTACTTCAGTCAGCAGAAGAAAACCACCAGAAACCCAAACGAGATCCTCCACATAAGAAGAAAAGATGATGAAACCCTGGAAGACTTCATGAATAGGTACATCGAAGAAAGCATGTACATCCGAGATGTCCCGGAAGTCATGAAGATAAGCGGCTTAATTCAGGGGGTTAGAAACTCCTAGCTGTGTGAAAAGTTAGGGGAAGAGTTCCCAAGCTCCTTCGACGATCTCATGGACAGGGTTCGAGCCTACATAAGGGGAAAAGATACGGGACAAAAGGCCAAGGAGTGGGGGGCCAGAAAAGATAACTCGAGCAGTTATAGCAAAGGAAGGGACAGAAACGAAGCCCGTCAGGGTGGTCCCCATTCAAGAAGGAACTCGTCAGAAAAGAAGCCCTCCTACTCGCCATACCCGTCAAAAGGAAGTCGCTCATATGAATCATCGTCAGGTACGCCACCCCATTTTGAAAAATTTACTCCATTACTTAAATCCACCAGTGAAATATTCGCCACTGAGAAGGACATGCTGCCTTTTGGCAAGCCCCGTCCTAACAGACATGGAAGTAAGGCCCGTCCTGGGGAATATTGTAATTACCATCGAGGAAATGGGCACGCGACTGATGACTGCATACAACTAAGAAAGGAGATAGAAGCTGCCATTGAAACAGGCAAACTGTCGCATTTGGTGAAAGAAATCAAAAACCCAGAAAAACCTAGAGGAAAGGAAGGGCCCCCGAGGGAAGAGCCCCAGTATATAGACATGGTCAGAAGACAAATCGGCGAGGAAGAAGCTCCTCAACGAATAGTCAGGCACAGACCGTATGACAACGAGAAATGGCTTGAAAGGCCCATCACTTTCGCGGCTTTGGGACCCGACGAGGCCCAAGAAGCTCCTCTTAATGTCGCTGCTGACATAGCAGGGCATCGGGTGGCCCGGATCCATGTTGATGGAGGAAGTGGGACGGAGATTATGTACGAGCACTGTTTTGTGAGAATGAGGCAAGATATCAGGGCAGGGGTCCAAGAAGATTACACACCCTTAATAAAATTCTTAGGAGAAATGGTCAGGCCCTTAGGGAAGATAACATTGCCCTTCACCATCGGGGAAGGCTTCACAAAGAGAACCATCGACCTGACATGGTCTATAGTAAGAGCCCAGTCAAAATATAACGCCATCATAGGAAGGCCCGCTATCAGGGCCCTCAGGGCTCTCACATCAACAGCACATGGTCTCATGAAGTTCTCAACACCAGGAGGAATAGCGACTGTTGGCTCAGCATCAGAAATAGTGGCAACTGTCGATATCCTGCCAAAACTGGTGCCTAAAAACGGGATAGAGGAATGGATGGTGTGTGACAGGTATCCTGAGCAAACCATAAAGGTGGGCTCGCAGCTTTCCGAAAAATGGAAAACTGCTCTTAAGGAGCTACTGATTGCAAACAGTGACATATTCGCGTGGCAATGTGGGGACATGGAAGGAATCCCATCAAGATATATTGAGCACCACTTAAGCATACCACCCGGAACAAAACCCGTCAGGCAGAAAAAGCGAAGCCTATGTGAAGAGCACGCCAATGTAGCTGCTGAAGAAGTTAAGCAGCTACTTGCAGCTAATATCATAAGAAGAATCAGGTACCCGGAGTGGATAGCAAATCCTGTCATGGTAAAAAAACCCGATGGCTCCCTGAGAATGTGCATAGACTTCTCAGGACTCAACGAGACTTGTCCAAAAGATTGCTATCCCCTTCCTGAAGTAGATGCAAAGATTGATGCCCTGGCCTCCTTCCTAATAAAATGCTTCTTGGATGCTTATAAGGGCTACCATCAGATCCGAATGGCCAGGGAAGATGAAGACAAGACTGCTTTCCATGCTCCAGATGGTACGTATTGTTATACAAAAATGCCCTTCGGGCTGAAAAATGCAGGGGCTACGTATCAAAGGCTCATGGATTGGCTCTTCCAAGAGCAAATCGGAAGGAACCTGGAGGTCTACGTTGATGACCTAGTAATAAAAAGTCAAAGAGAAGGCGATATGATAGAAGACATCAAAGAAACTTTCAACACTCTCAGGGAAGTGAATATGAAGCTAAATCCAAGTAAATGCTCCTTCGGGGTGGAAGAAGGCAAGTTTCTGGGAGTAATCGTAAAGAAGGACGGGATACAAGCCCGTCCCGAAAAAGTGGCCGCCATTGAAAACATGAGATCCCCAAGGACTCTGAAGGAGGTGAAAAGTTTAAACGGTCAGCTTGTGGCCCTGGGAAGGTTTATATCAAGGCTAGCAGACAAATCAAGGCCCTTGGTTAAAACTTTGAGAAAGTGTCTCAAGAAACACCAGTTTGTATGGACTAATGAGGCCGAAGAAGCCTTCCAGCACCTTAAAACCTTTTTGTGCAGCCTCCCAGACCTAGCCATTCCTCAAGAGAAAGAAACCCTCACAGCATACTTAGCCATTTCAGAGCAGGCAGTCAGCTCGGTGTTATTGGTTGAAAGAAAAGAAGGGCAAGTCCCAATCTATTTCCTGTCGAGAACCTTGAAGGGAGCCGAAGAAAGAAATTCGGCAATGAAGAAATTGGCCCTATCCCTGGTGCACACTTCAAGGAGGCTCCGGAGGTACTTTCAGGCGCATCCCATACAGGTACTCACCGATAAACCCATTCATACTGTGTTAAAAAAACCTGAAGTATCAGGAAGACTTGCAAAATGGGCAATCGAGTTAGGAAATTATGAAATTGAATACAAGGGAAGGTCCTCCAGAAAGGGGCAAGTCCTAGCAGATTTCTTGATAGAAATCCCTCCTGAAGAGGAAATAAAAGACAATCTCCCACCAACAGTTAAGAGAGGCTCAGCCCCTTCATCCACTTGGAAGCTCTTCACTGAAGGGGCTTCCAACGAAGAAGGTTGTGGAGCAGGCCTGATACTGACAAGTCCAAAAGGGAAGGAAATAACTTGTGCCCTCAAGTTTGAATTCACCACAACAAACAGTGAGGCTGAGTACGAGGCCCTTCTGGCAGGCCTCAAGATGGCTAAACAATTAAAAGTGAAAAACCTCGAAGCCCACGTTGATTCAATGCTAGTGGCGAGCCAAGTCAATCAAACATACGAGGCTAAGGGAAACACAATGAAGCAATATCTTGACAAGATAAACAATTTGGTGAAGGAATTCAGCTACTGCAAAATCATTCATGTCCCAAGAAGCAAAAACAAGAAAGCAGACGCTCTAAGCAAAATAGCAGCAGTAGCATTCAGTCATATGGGAAAAGACATAAAGGTGGAAAGGCTCTCAGCCCCTTCAGTGGGAGAAAACATGATAATGGCAATCGAAGAAGGGGCTGGGATGTCATGGATGACACCCATCTTTGAATTTTTGTCCGATGGAAAACTCCCAAACGGGTCCGAAGAAGCAAGAAAGATAAGAGCCAAAGCTCTTCAGTACACCATCATGAATGACAGGCTATACAGAAAATCTTACTTGGGCCCTTCCTTAAAGTGCATGAGCGAAGCAGAAGCTTCTCAAATTATAAAGGAGATCCACGAAGGAATCTGCGGCTTACATGCTGGGCCAAAAACAGTAGTGGCTAAGGCTCAACGAGCCGGTTTCTATTGGCCTGGGATGTACAAAAGCGCCATCGAAGAAATCAAAAAGTGCGACAATTGTCAAATACATGCTCCGATCCCAAGGCATCCAAGGCACGACTTAGTTCCAGTAAGTTCTTCCTGGCCCTTCCAAAAGTGGGGAATCGATATCGTAGGTCCATTTCCCATGGCCCAGGGAAGAGTAAGGTTTGTCGTAGTCGCTGTCGATTACTTCACAAAAAAGGTGGAGGCCAAACCTCTCACCACCATCACAAGCAGGCAGATTCTGAGGTTCGTGTGGGAAAACATCGTCTGTAGGTTCGGAATTCCTCAAGTCCTTATAAGCGACAATGGAACACAGTTCATAGACAGAAAGTTCAGAAAATGGTGCCTCGAACTAAAAATATGCCAAGTATTCACTTCAGTGGCCCACCCCCAAAGTAATGGACAGGTGGAACGGGAAAACAGGAGCTTAGTCGAGGGCATAAAAACCAGGTTGGGTCAAAAAAAGAAAAACTGGCTAGATGAACTACCTCACGTGCTATGGGCCCACAGGACCAACCCAAAAACTAGCACAGATGAGAGCCCCTTCAGCCTAACCTATGGGACCGAAGCAGTCATACCCGCTGAAGTGGTTTGTCCGACAGACAGAATGGCTCTAGATGACGAAAGCAATGAGGAAGACCTTCGGCTTGTCTTAGAAATATTGTACCAGGCCAGTATATGTGGCAGATTTTATAAAATGTTGCAAGTATCTAATATATATGGCTTGACGAAACAAGCCAAATTTTCATGAAAAATTTAAATATTGCATGTCCTAGCATAGTTTGTGGAGCTTAAAATAAGCAAAATACAAACACGTTGCCATTTGAAAAAGTACTAAGTAAAATGAGAAGCAGGCTTCACAAGAGCCAAGTCCATTATTACCAAAGAGTCTTAAATGGGCGCCCTTAATAGAAAAGGTAAAAGCCCCTGGAAGACCTCACAAGGGTCGCTTGGGCACCTTCTGAAAAAAGAAGGCATAAAAAATGGCACAAAAATTTTCATGTCATAAAGAAAACATACCAGGCTATAAAGGATGAATGTAAAAAAACACTAAAAATATACATACCTAAGTATTGCAAAAGCTGCAGGGAGGACGCTCCTGAAAACAGTAGATAGCAAATAGGTAAAAGGTGTTAAACAGCTACCGTGGCATAATAAGCCCTTAACAGGGCACAAAAGGCAAAGGCCCCAAGGCTATTGCAAACATAGCAAATCATTGTACACCCCAACAGAGGGGCAAGCTGGAACATGTTTTCAAAACAAAGATTACAGACATAAAAAAAAGTGAATTGTCTCCAAAAGCAAGCACGTCTAGTGGCGGGGGGTTGCAGGGTCTTCGAGGTCCAGGAAATTGCGAACAGCTTCCATGGTCAACTGAGGGTTGGCAGCTACAGTCTCCAGCGCACTGAATGAAGCACCAACAAGCTCAGCTCCTGCTTCCTGCACCTTCTGGTCCGCTGAAGAGTCGTAATATGGAGTATCCTCAAGAGCAGTCCCTTCAGCAGAAAATGCATAACCAGCGGCAAGGCCAAGTTGGTACCCGACACCAGTGCATGCATCAACAACCTTCTGAAATAGGCGGCCAAACTGGGAAGAGGTGTGGACGCGTCTAACAGCTTTAGCAAGCCCCTCAGTAAGAAGCCAGCGCTTGTCATCCTCCAGCTCCGTCGCACGACCCTCCATGGACACCTGGTTTTCATTAGCAGCTTGAAGGGCCGCCATCTCTTTGTTAACCTTTGCCACATGAGCATTGGCAGCTGCTTCGCCAGCCCGAGCCAATTGAACCTCTTCCTTGATAGCCTTAACATGAGCCTGCAAAAAGAAAGAGAGCATCAATAGAGAAGGCAAAGCAAAAAAAAAATAGACAAGTATGAAAGTAAGAAACGGGAAAAATAGAGTGAGGTATGCCTCCAGATTAAGACACTCTTGCTCCTTCTGAGCAACAATTTCTTTCTGGGCTTTCAACTGGTTCTCCAAATCACCCATCTCCTTCATCTTGTCATGAGCCAAGCTCATCTCTTTCCTGACATTGGCAACCTCTTTCTTTAGCTCATCAATCCCAGCCTTATCACTTTCCAACTCTTCCAAATCTCGAAGGAGATTGTGTTTATCCATCAGAACCTGCTCAAACTCAGCAGCAATCTTACCATGCTTGGACCTCCACCTCTTCGCTTGACAGTCAAGCCAGTTAAGTCGCTTCTCCATCTCAGTAGTAACCTTGAAGCACTGAACGGTTTGAGTGGCCAGAAGATCTCCCAAAGTTGAGGTCTCAATCTTACTGGCAGCAACACGTTCGGCCGGAGGAAGCGACCTCCTCATAAATTCCTTACAAGGCTTCACCCCATCAATAATGGTCCCCTCAGTAACATTCCAGTCAGGCCAATAAGGCTGGGACCTGGACGCATCCGTAACAGGAATGAACCCGTCGGAATCATAGTTCAGCGCAGGAGAAAGGGGAGGGTCATCAGCAAAAATCGCCTTGGCAGCTGGTGAGAGGGCACCAGAAAAGTCAAGATCAGTACCTTGGGCAGAACCAATAACCGAAGGGCCAAATAGGCGAATCAAATTGGCAAACAAGGGAGGGGTCGATTCAGTAATCTCAAGAGGAAAGTGGGGCGTACCAGAGAAAGAAGCACCATCAGCTTCAGAAAACGGCACCTTAAAGGAAGGGCCTTCAGCAGAAGCAGTAGTAAGCACAGGGACCTCAACAGTAGTAGTAGCTTCACTCGGAGGGATCAATACGCTGGAAGGGGCAGCAAAAACATCCACAGACACCGAAACACCAGCATCTAAGTTAACCGGCTCCTTAGCAGAAGGCTCAATAGTTGGTGGGATAGAAGAGGAAGGCTTGGAACCACTCCTAAGGTTCAACCTCAAGGCAGGACGCTTCAAGATCAGGGGATTGAGGGGTGGCATGGCACGCTTCTTGGTCTCCTTCGATGTAGCATGCTCAGCAACCTTGGCTAAGGAAGAAGGAGACGAAGTGCTGATAGTGTCAGATGCTTGAGAAGTTGCCACAGGCTCTGAGAAGCTAACCCTGGGAGTCCCGTCCCCGACTGGTACAGCAGTATACTCCAAGCCCTTCCCGGCGCTGCCCAAAATCTTGAGAAGGCTCATTTCTGCAAAAGCCAAGAACCACAATAAGCAAAAAAAACATATACGCAAAAACAGATGCAAATAGAGAACCAAAAAAGCTACCTTTGCCCTTCTTCAGAACGACAAAGCGATGTCCATCAGGAAGCCCCTTCCTGCTCAAACCGGCCATTACAAGAAGGCCTTCAGCAAAGGTTTTACACGGAGTGGGATGGTCAGAAAGGCGTTTGAGCAGCCCGGCATCGTAGTCGGTTTTAGGGGGCGGGTCATTGATGGACATGTCATCAGGAAGAAGGGGAAGCACCTCGGGAAGAAAATTAGAAGAAACAAAAAAGTAATTGTTTTTCCAGTTATGAAGACAGTTAAGAATAGAATCAGTGCAAGACGGATACTTGGGGGCACGACGCTTCTCAAAAGTTAACCAGTTGCCGTCACGTCGGAACTTATAGAACCGCCGGAAAAGAGGCACCGACGGATCTCCGGCGACAGCCCTGCATGCCACCTCAAAGTGAATGATTTTAAGAAAGGCAAGGGGATGGACCTGTGAAAAGTGGCACTGGTAGTATTGGAGGACGGACACAAGAAATGGGGATAGTGGATATCGAACATTACACTGCCTAAAAGTGGCAGCGTAAATGGTTACCCGATCGGCAACAGCGGTGGCTCGCTCCTCCGGCAAAGGCAGCCTTGGGTTTAGACGATCGGGAATGCCGAAGTCAGCAATGAAGGTGCTGAGTTCATCGGCCGTCATTACGGAAGGGACAGATAAAAGATCCACTCGAGCCATGAAAAAAGCAGAGAAAAAAGAAAAAGAAGCTAACCTGCAAGTTGAGAGAACGATAATGGAGAAAAAACTCAATCGACGGCAGTTTAGATAAAGGAGAAGAAATAGCAATCAAGTGTAATCTCGAATTTAAGGGAAATAACGCAGGCCGAAAGTCACGGCAGAAACCGCCACGTGACAGACACGACGTGCGGTAAATTCCTAGCCACAAAACGTGGGTCCAACTGTAACTACCCAGGGGTAAAACTGTAAAGCCTGCGGGTAGTGATAAGACAGCTATTTATTGATGCATTTTTAGTAAAGGCTGGGCCAGATCAGAGCTAGGCAAATTCAGCCCAACCCTTTTTTCACTTCGGATCTCAAAAGGATCGGACTTGGGGGGACTTATTAGGCTATACCCCCAAAAGGTCATTCATAAGGGCCTCAAAAACAGAAGGGCTATGAAGAAGCACCTCCCGAGGCGACGGGCTACGTGGAAGCCCTTGCCCTCGAAGACGGGCCAAGGATGCCATCTCGGTTATCGCCATGGCGGAAGGGATAAAGGCAAACTCGGCAATGGGAATAAGCGAACGAGTGTAGGGGATCTAGCCGACAAGAAGGACAGGCAAGTACGAGGTAGTACGATGGGACAGGTGATGTAAATGGCATCTCCGCCAGTCCAGCCTGTTTCTCGGCGCTCGAAGCCCCTGCAACTCCATCAAGCATTTAATGCAAGGAAAGGAGACGTAAGAGTGAAAATGACCACTTCGCCCTCGGAGACCACTATATAAACGATACTTGGGTAACCGGGTAAAAGATCTCTCGAATTCTCTGGAACACTCTCTTTACTCACTTAAATTACTATCCTCGAACAAGAACTTACTCTCACGCCGGAGTGTTGTCACGAAGACCCCCTTCGGGGCCCTTCGTGTCAAGACTAACGGTGTTTCTGTTTTGCAGGAACCTTCACAAGGCCCATCCACGTGTAGCTAACCTCCAACAATCCTACCCCGGGATTCTGGGACGCAACAGGATATGAAGGAAAATTCCCACCAATTTTCAAGAAGCTACTGCCGCACTACTGGAGGTGTTTGGCACATTACATGCAGAAATCCTTCTTGGGCAAGAGAACAAGCTTTGATCAGCTCAACAAGGTGCATGGCACAACATTCGTTGCACTAGCCTTGGACTGGGATTTTAATTTTTCAAAGATGATGTTGTTGGATTGGGTTGGCAATGCTGATTTAAGTGCCAGAGAGCAGTTTCTTATGACGCCAAGGTTTGTGCACATGGTGGTAATGAAGAAGTATCCTATGATACAGGAAAGGATTGAGAAGCTGGACATCAAATTCATGGATAATGGAGTGTTCGGTTTGCAAACCCAAGATAGAAAGGGAAAGATTACCTATCAAGGGAGGCTTGAATGGTCTAAAAGAGGTGCTTTCCCTGAGGTTGCAAGGAAACAAGATCAAGAAGAATCTGATTCCGAACCTGAAGTGCATCCAGTCAATGCATATCTAGCAGAGGATCATGATGTTATAGTGAATGTTCAGAGGGAACCAGAGGTTATACCTTCGGATGAAGAAAATGTGATGGATGATATTTTTCCCGAGAACGAGAATTTGAATGATAATATTTATGGAGATTTGGGCCCGATAAGTAACAAGAGAACGAGAGATGACTTGGTCTCATCTTCAAGTAATGATGCAATCCCTCCAGAGTTAGATCTGAATGTTGATGAAGATGATGTGCTTGCATAGCCCATTCCTGTGCGTGAACCGTCACCAAGAAAGAGATCTGATCCCAGAACTATCAGGTTCAAGTTTCAGAAAACAAGCTCAAGCCTGATGGTGTTTGAATCTTCGGGTGCCAATGTGCAGAATGATGACACGTCTGAACCTGTAAATGTAGAAGGCACACCTTAGGCTGATGATCAGATTAATGTACAAAAACCAATTCCGATGCAAACTGAAAGTCCTATTCTGAATGAACAAAGCCCAGTTCATGAAGAAAGGCAATTTCTTGATGTTGAAAGTACTTTTGTGGAGCCCAGCCCAGTGAGGATAAACATTTCAACTGACTCAAGTCAGCCTCTCGTCATACCAAGCTTCCGTCCTTATCCAACACTTGTTGGAGAGAGTGTTCAAACTGGTGATCTTCGTGTAGATCTACGGATAAGTGCTGATCCTCAGATCAACTTCCTTTTATCTCAAAACAGAAGGAGAGAGGGAAAGATTAAAGAGCTAAAGGAAGAAAACAAGAGGTTAAAGGAGAAGGAGAGCAAGAATGAAGCCAGTATTGGATTCTTGTATGCGGGATACCTTGAACTAAGGAAGAAGTTGGAAGACCTAAAGGGAGCTGATAGATTAAATGCTCAGGGTGCCCTAGGACAGAGTTCTTCTCAAAGTGCTCAAACAGCTGATGAAGTGCATGAAGATGAAGGTGATGACACCATAGTGATGTCTGACTATGTTCAAGGAGGAAGAATCATCTCAAAGGCACCGGAAAGTCATGAAAACTGGTTCAAGGATTTCTTCCAAGGACCTCCCCCTATGCTGTACTCGATTGATGTCGGTGAAAGTGAAATTGACAAAAGGGGGAGCCGTGAACCTATTCTATGCTGGCACTACGATGGTGAGAAGAAGCTGTTTGCGGTAATTAGAGATGGGTACAGTCTAGTGGAGTATTACAGAACAAGGGGCCAATTTCACTCCTGGACAGAGCCAGAGATCAAAAAGTTGCTAAGGGCTCCATATATAAACAGATGGAGGAATGCACAGGGAGATCAAGTTTGTGACAATCTGATGAGCCATATGGCAGAAAACTTTGTGAACTTCGATCTCAAACAGGTCAGATGGGTTGAGACTAGAACAGACTCGGGAACAGGTGAGCCTGTAGGAGACGTGAGGCGACCACCCACCAAAAGAACTAGAGTAATCAACATGTTGGACGAAATTGAAGATGGTACATTGGTGAGAAATTTTGATAGCTGGTTCTATGATCCAACAATTCACGAGGTGGTGGTGGTTTGCAAGAAGATGCGAGAGTTTCGCTTCTATGATCCGGTCGATCTGCTGAGGTTTGGCGAACGTGATATCAAGCTCTTCGCCTCCTAAGCTATCTCGGTGATGAAAATGATCTTGAAAATGCTATTAGGGTGGGGATCTTTCATGGAACAGTGAACCGGATCGTGGAACATGAATGGTGGTCAAGCACAAAGCCGAATACCTTCATATTTGATTTGCTGCTTCCGTAGACGCTCTAATGGTTCATGCCTAGGGGAAGATTGTTGGGCTATACTTTATGAGGCATGAACATTAGATTGTTGGTTCACCTTCCTTTTTTAAATTGCCAACTTGCCACAAATTCCCTAAAACACCCATGGGAAAAGATGAAATAACAAACAACGTCGGGTAATTGTATATATATACAATAGACAACTTTGCATATGAATTTGTGCCACAGAAAAAAAGGGACGTCTTTTATATATATTTGATAGTTGGAAAGTTGATCCTGTGCTTATGTGGCTCAGCCGGTAGACGGTGTTTCTTTTTTGGGAGAGGTACCGGTTTCGAATCTCAAACTTAACCTAAGGAATCGTCCTTTTTATAACGATTTTACACGTGGATGTTATTTTGGCTACCTATCACTTCTACCTCCTTTCATTTTCTTCTCTGCGTTACAGATATTCAGTTGAGGTTCTCTTTGCAGCGATTGACATCATCTCATCTTAGTTTACAAGTATTTTTGAATCTCTTTCCCTTTTTAAGTGCCCTAATTTGTCTGCGATTTATTGGAGGTGCTCTCTTTTTCCTTTTGCTAATTTCTGTATGCACTATTAGTGTTTAGCCCTAAATCGCCTTTGCTGTTATTGAGGTTATACTACGCCTTTCGTATGTATATTATTTTGTGATATTTGTGCTTCTGTTGAAGTATGAACAACTGCCTCTGCCCTTTTCCCATTATCTTCGATTTCTTCAAACATCAAGTTTCAGGGATCGATGTAAAATATAAATTCTATGTGGAAGCTTTGAGAATCGTTGAGGCACTTGATTGCCCTAAAATAAAAAATCTATGGCAGAAGCCTTGAATTGGTGAAGCCCTTCACTGCCCTAAAGCTTATGTGATCTGTTATGTTCGAGGATTTATCGCATCAGGTAAAACGTTAATCTTCAATTTTAATTTCCACATGTAAAAGGCCCAAACTTTAATTTGGATTTGGATTGTATGGTCTGGAAACAATAGGACCGATGAAAGATCATCCAGAACTTCAGTTTTATTCTATCGTTACCTTCTTTCATCAACAATCAATATTTTTGAAACAAGATGTTATTTTGGGCACATTTTTAGATTGTATTATCAAATTTGGTGATTGTTATCGGTTATGTGAACCTAGGGATGCTGTTTGCAAGGGTTTGTCTCAAAGATTTGCAGCCAATTGTAAATGAGGCTTAACATACTCGCACTTAATGGTTGCTTGCAGGTTCTTTTGTTCCAGGAAGTCGAAGATAATTCCCTTTTAATTGCTACTTGCATGTGTTTTCTCAAGAATAACAATAGAGATGTGCTTTCTTTAGGCTTTTCTAAGCTATGGCACACTCGCCATTTGTATATTTATCGTGCATAGCTTTTGCGTTATTTTTATTTCTCTTTTAAGCAACCACATTTAGATTTCTGTTCTTCATCACTTTGGATCCATGGCCTATCTATAGTCTAAACTGGTTTGCTTCGTATTGTAATTTGTTTAGGTGGCGTCTCACATCCTAAGATGGGCCCCACTCGAATCTGTTACACACGCTTGCCTACGAGGTTGATTAGGATTTGAAGGTCTCTCAGGTATGCCAGCCTTATTATCTCTAATGAAATTGGTTTTGCTGTATGTGTTTGTGAAGTTTCTCACGTAATTACTTTGATTCTTTTGACTTTTAGTTTAATCAGCATTAATAATCTATGCATAATCTCTTGCTTTACCTAATTGTGCACAAGGTTTCTTATTTTTGAAGGATTAACTCAAAATTAGGTACCCATTATGAACATGTTAGGCTGTGATAAGAATGAGTTATTTATGCACAATCTTTTGTTTTCATGCAAATATATATTCTTTTTATACTTTTGAAGGATTACCATTTTGTTAGCGTAATACACTACCACATTCTCTTACTTACTTTTATGTTTCAGTCATTTGAATGTCCGTAAGTTTAAGTAATGAACTCTACTTATATCAGTAATTTATTATACATTAATGTATTGAGAGAAGGGTTCTTATATAAATGGAAATTTGATTCCTATACGATGCTTATAAACTTTAATGATGTTTAGCCCTAAATTCTCATCCGTTCTCTAAATTAAAATCACCTATTCTAACTATACTTTTGTAATAATATGTCCATGAAATATTAAATCCTTCTATTGAGGTTATGAACTGCAGTTTTAATAGGCAGAGTGATCATGTTATTGAAAACTAATGTTTGTTTTTATATTGTTGGTTGATCTTTGTTCTTACATTCTTTTGAGGTTTTATATTGATGGGTTAATTATTAATATGTAGAATGGTTGTTGTCCCACTGTGTTTTTGTTTGTTAGCTCCAGCTACAAAGCTTATGCAGTTTCTATAATTCTTTCATTCTGCAACAATATATATGTTCTGTGCTAAATCGAGTTGATGGATATATAATGGTGCATGTTCTGCTGTATATAAGATTAGAGTTTCGGGTTTTATGAGGACAAACTAATGGAAAACCCGAGTGTTGGTCATGAATTTAAAGTACAACAATTTCCTTATATACCACACATATTTTTAAATTACGATGTTTCAGATTGTCAGTTTGTCATCATGAAATTTAGATGCTACTTTTCCTACTTTTTTAACAGTTATATTCACACTATTATTATTCTCACATCGATGCCAAAGCATCATCCTTATCATGTCAAAACTCACTTAACAGCTACCTGAGATGACAAATCCTTACAAATGAATTTCTTACTAATTTTGTTACCATTTTTTTAACCGACCAACAGTTATTCACCACACATTAATTTACATAAGGGTGCCAACAATAATTCCAAGAATCGAATACTGAAAAAAGTGTATTTATTTTATGTTGTGTAACTTACTAATTATTTTCTTTTGTTCAAATGACTTTCAGTACAAGTTAAATTTTATTTTTATTAGTTACATACTTAATATTCCTTTATAGTCTTTGTTTTTAAGTTTGTTTATTGTAGCCTTGCACCACAAACCATTTTTGCAGAAGCCCAAAAGATGAGAGAGTGATGTGCGTTTCGTTCTTTCATTTTATACTAACTTTTAAAATGGTATTGCTCTAGATTCTAAGCCTTCATCTTTGTGTCCCGTAAGGTGCATTGCTGTTGTATTTAGGTTTTAATATACATGGTTTTCTTTTTACTATTAGAGGCTGTGGTTGTTTGTTTATGTTGTTTGTTGGAGTTTCATAGGACCGATGCTAATGTGCTTGACGATTACATTAAAAAAAACTGGTCACTTGGTTTTTTAATTTGCACTGTATTCTTTTTCTAACAGATGTTGTAAACTTAGTATAAGATTGAAATATTTAATTTGATAAAGGCTCTTTTTAAGACTTTATTCATTTAGTTTCACATATAGCTCAATAAGATTCTGCTTTTTTTGTTTAATGTTAGAGAAAGAAAACCCTATGTAACTAAACTCAAGTATTGTGTAACATTTTTGCCTTCATACAAACTCAAGTTATCATAGAACTTATACATCTAGGCAAGAAGAAGGGAGTTGTGCTTGGTCCCATGATTCACAAAACAAACATATTAGTTGTGGGTCAGTGACTGTTCTTTGTCTGCGTTATTTTAGGGTGGCTCAAATGTCTCATCTTGGGGTGAAATTTAGGGAAAGACCCAAAACACTGTGTGTCGAGGAGTTGATTTCATTCTGATTGCTGCATTCACAAGTAATTCAATATAATTTGTGTATTGATTTTCCTAATCTCAATAGTGAATTTTTCTTTAATCTTTGTACTTGTGAGTTTCTGTTTTTCCTTAGCAAGTTAAAGTTTCCATAGTTTTTCTTCTAACGTCAGGTTGTCTAATCTTTAACTCCCATTTGGCGTGAAATATATAGTTGAGATTTGAAGAGTCTTGATAAGCCCATAATAGCAACTTAATTTGATTGATGTATTGACATGCCTGGTTACGATTTTTTTTAAAATAATGTTCCATTTCTTATAAGATCTGCAAGAGATGACACCAATACTAAACATCATCCACACATAATGTGTCAAATTTTAAATGTGTCGGGTCAGGTTTGTCTACTCACCAAGTATTTGTTTCTCCCATTTGCAGATAAAAACAATAAAGCTTCACATAAGCGTCATCATATTTATTTTTTTACAAAATTACATCATGCTAGAAATTTGGACGTGTACTTTCAGTTCTTTACGCTTCAAAAAGAAAAACTCTGACCAAGGGAACTTATCGAAAGGATCTTGAAGGCTTCAGTTATGGGTATGCATATATATGTATATATATATTTTATATATATATATATATATATATAATTATTGAATTCTCAAATGATGAATATTTCGACCAATGCTTGCTTACCTCCAATCTATTTTTGGAGAACTCATGAAGATCATGCTACAAGAGAGGGGGAATAACTAGCTGTAAAAGTTTTTGATTGATATTTGGGTCTGGAATGAACTTGGAGTTAACCATGTATTTTTGTTTCTATTCTTTACTATTGTTGAATGTATATCCTATCACATAATTTCCTGCATTTGTTTTTGTTTGCTCATATTGCTCAGCAGGTGATTATTTGCGAACATGTTGGTTATCAACAGGAACTTTACTTGCTGCAGGTGCTTATTTTGTTATATGGTTTCAACAAGTGATTATATCCCTTATTAACCAAGCTCCTAACTCAAATGTATGTTTGTTTAGTTATTTGTGTTTTTAAAATTGGTTTGTGTTTGTGTAGGTGAAAATTTAGGTCGTATTTGGATTTGGTGGTTGTATGTCTGAGATATATTGGATATGTTTTTGTTGTAATAATTTTGGATGTATTTTTGCTTCTCCTTATACGGTTGCCCGTCGCAAAATTCTCTATAATAGATGTCGCAAAATTTTCTATAATAGATGTGTAGTCAAGCAAAATTCTTTACCTTATCTTTGTATACAAATTCTCTATAGCTCTATTATATCTCTATATATTCGATATAACTTGCTAACCGCAGCAACGCGCGGTTGATCTCTAGTTAGGAGTAACAACATACCCTTTTTTATAAATTTATGTGTTATATTCATACATCGGTCACAAAATTTGCCGCCCTTGACTTGGTGTTAGTTTCAATCCTGATCCTTCAATTTTATCTCTTTAGAACCCTAATCACAGATTTGATTTCGATTCACACTTAACGCCCATAATAGATATCGGATTCTTTCGATTCTTGTCCGCGTCTATTGATTGACCTATTTTTCGAAGCATGTCGTTAAGTGAATCGGTTTCGACATTAGATTTTATTGATTTCTCATCAGATTCATCAGATATATCATTGTTTATAAGAAACAATCGGTTTCCTCTCGCGGATGCTTGTCTATTTGTTTTGATTCGTAATATCTTGACTTTTGTTTTGGTTTTTTATCAATCTAGGGTTTGTAAATCGAGTCCTTTCTTGTTGTTAAATCATTTGATTTTATTCTAGATCAATCCCTCTGGTCAGATAAGGAGATTGAGAGACCGCAATTCATCGTCGATTGCCCCTATCTCATCTCCGAATCAATTTGGTCAGATAAGGAGATTGAGAGACCGCAATTCATAGCCGATTGCCCCTATGACATCTCCGAATCAATTTGAAGAACACAGACTATCGTGATTGCGAATTTCACGTTTGTTTTAAGACTTATACATGTTCGCATGGTTCACGGATCAATTGTTTTTTGATGCGAAGATCAAAGTATTGGAGTTTTATATTTACGCTTTCTTCCGGTTGTTGAATTTTTTTGAAATTAGGGGATAAGGGGTAAATTGGTAATTTAACTTACCAATGTTGGTAATTGTGTATAGGGAGGAAATAAGGGTAGGGGGTATGGTTGCCTAAGGCAACATCTTGAATCATAAAAATAACCAATCATGTTGTACCAAAAGGAGAGAGAAAAAATATGCCTAAATGATGTTTTGGTGGTGGGTATGGTTGCCTAAAAATGTTTAGGCATACTTCGGCAAGTTGGAGGAGGTAACGGTAAAAAAACGGCTAGTTTTGGTTCTCCAATCTTCGGCAAGTTTTCGCCGAAAATGGGTGAGTGGGTTGCCGAGAAAATGGATGCCACATGGGGGAGTATGGTCGCCGAACAATCGCCGAGGGTTGCCGAAGGGGTATGCCGAGACATACCCCCGACCCTAATAGTCAAGTAAGGAAAATAATCATCATTTATGGAGTGATGATTAAGGGTAAAAATCAGCAAAATATGGGTTTCAAATTAAACTCATTAAAACTTATTTAGCATTTATATTTATATAATCGGTTATAGATATATATATATATATATATATATATATATATATATATATATATATATATATTTATATAGAGATATACCCATATTACTCTTTTTATAAGTACAACGTAAAATTTGTATTAATTATTTCACTACGTAAAAAACGACCTTTAACCACTGTTTTTTTTTTAAAACGCGTAGCCACTGTTTAAAAAAAATGGCTAAAGGTAAGAAACACTACTTTCAGCCACACATATTTTGTACCCGTGGCTAAATAAATAGCTTTTGGACCCTTTTAGCCATGTATTTTTTTGTTTATGTGACAACAACAATCAGGTGCAGAGACTTTAGCACTATTTACAAAAAAATATGGCATTTATTTGTCACACATAAAAAAGAGTGACGAAATGCACCAAACGGCCACATAATTTTAATGATTTTTATTCATGTGACCAAAAACGAATATATATGATACCCTTTGGCACGCTTATATAATGTTGTGTGACGGAAGAGTAGATTTTAATAGTTAGTAAATTAAAAAAAAATGTTAAGTACATACTATGCGTGGCAAAATGTGAGCAACAACCATTGTTTTTAATTAGTTATGTGGCTAAAAGCTAGTAAATATGGCCACTTATATTAGGTTGTGTGACTAAATAGTACAATGTTCATGCCCTTTGCTTATTTATTGTAAGTGACAAAGATAAGTAATGGTCACGGTAAAATGTTACATGTGTGGCTAAAGATAAGTAATGGTTATTGTAAATATATTGATTTTGTTTGTGACACCAAAAGTTATCAACGGTGACTGTTAAACAATTTATGTGTGGCTAAAGATAAGTAATGGTCACGGTAAAATATTACATGCTTGGCTAAAGGAAACGATTTGTTTTCCCGGCAAGATGAAGCGGAGAAGTTATATGAATAGGCGACGGTGGATATATATGATTACTTGACGTGTAATCTCTATCTACCACCTCGAGTTTCAGATATAAGTAATTGTTGATCGTCATCATCACCATGTACGCCGCTTATCTTTCTCTGTGTTTTTGGTCTATCATCACCCTCTGAAAATGTGGCATTTGCGTCCTCTGAATGTGAACGATAGCCCCGAATACGGTAAGTAATCATCTAAAGCACTAAAATTCGAATGCTTTAATGTGAAATTCGCGTTTCTAATTTGGTTATTTTCTTGGACAGGGGAAGATTTCATTCTGTTTACTTTGGTGATCTATCACCAAGGATATTTTGCAAGCCCCAATGGCCGGATACAATACATCGATGGGAGGGTTCGCTACTTCGATGAGGTGGAGATTACCTCCTTCTCTTTCGATGACCTAGGTCAAATGGTGTCTGACCTAGGTTATGACTTGAAGATTTCGACCCTTACTTGAGGATCCCAGGGTTGTCTTTGTATTATGGACTGGTTCCATTCACCGATGATCTGAGGGATGTCAGGGCCTTGGCCCTGCACATCAAGGACGAGGAGGTCATCTCCATATACCTCGATGAAGATTTGGAGGTGTCTTCCTCCTCCTTCTTTGAAGGTAGCATGTTTTAAGTTGTAGTTTTTTTTGTATCTTATCATATGTGTAATTAGTTAATGGATATATATGGAATCATATCTTTTGGATTATATATGTAATTATTATGTGTTATGCATCTCATGTGTGTTTTAACTCTTCTTCCTAAAGAATTCTAGTTCATCCGATTGTCTTCTTCTGCTTCTCTAATTTGCCGAAGAACTCAAATTTATCATGTTTATAAAATCATCTCAGTCCACCATGCAAGTCAAGCACTTGCCTCAAAATGTCAACATATAAACTAACATTACACATGATTACTTAATGTAAGAGCATAGTTTTTGAAAAAAAAGGAGCGCTACTATCGTAAAATTAAAGAATGTGTGGCTAAAGGTAATAAATTGACACGGTAGCGTGGCCCTTCATTTCAACTACTTGCCGCCCAAATCCCGCACCCCCTATCCGGATTAACTCTTCATCCTAAAGAACTCAAGTTCATCTGATTCTATTCTTCTTCTTCTCTACTGATCAAAGAACTCAAATTTATATTGTTTAATTAATTATAAATCATCTTAATCCACCACGGCAGTCAAACACTTGTCTCAAAATGTCAACATACTAACATAACACAAGATTACTTCATGTAAGAACACAATTATGAGTAAAATGGAGCTCTACTATCATATTAACTAATTCATTGAAAATTGTTGGATCGTGGTTAGAACCAACTAACCAAACAAATTACTTGAAGGTATCAAACAAGAAAGACGGAATCAGACTTGTTCGTGTTTATGTTAAAATGCTTTTTGATCGATAACAATAACTAATAAACAAAATGTAAAGTAGTTGAACACAAGATGTAAATTCCAAGCACTTCAAAATTATTACTTCTCAATGTTTACAACGAGTTACAACTGATGAACTAGAGAGAGTTGATCGACAATAAACAAAGAGAAATACAAGTAATATATATAGTGCAATGAGGAAATAAAAGATATTCTTTTATTTTCATTTAGCTATTAGGCTAAATAAACTAATCATATTTACTCCAAAAGTTGTTGTACTATCACGCATGGGCATAGTGAACAGTTGAGCAACTCTATCGGTGAACAGTGTAAAGCGTGGCAAAGTGAACTACTCTCTATCAGCTTTTCTGCATTGGAACTTGCACCATGAGAGAAGTCAAACTTCAGGAGTAACATAGGGAGAGTTCTGGAGGAACTACTTAGAGAACCAAAAGTTCCGGAGGAACTTCCTTCGAAATTCTGACTTAGAGAATTTCAGCCAAACTGAACATTCCCAACAGTCTCCCCCTAAGATGTTGCTACAAAAAACTGCTCTTGTTTCTGATTCTTCTCTGTGCTTTGACTTGAGCTCTACCACAACCCTTACAGCTTGTAAACAAAGCTGCGAGTGCCAGCTATGTTCATGATATCCTTCTGATATAAGCTATCCCATTCACTTAGCAATAACTTTTGTTTCTTGATCACTTCCCCATCGCTCAAGAAGTAGTTGTACAGATCTTCCTTTTTGTGTACCTCAATCTTTATAATGTTAGGATGAGGATTGACATCTGGGTTACGGGTCTCTGAAGATTCAGACTCTTCCTCTGATTCACTGACCACTGTCTTCTTCCTTTTAGCTGTAGACTTCTTTCTTGCAACCATATATTTCTTTCTTCCTGAAAAGGTGAGCTTAATGGGTGGAATTTCCGAAGGTTGCTGGGATGACGATTATGTATTAGGTTGTGTAGGATTTGGATTAATAGGAGGTGGTGATGATTGTGGAGATGGAATTGGCTGGTTAGGAGTTTTGAATGAGGAAGCAGTGGGTTGTGATGTGGTGGTGAAGGGTTGAGATGATGAGAGATGAGGATCAGAGACAGTGTCAAACATTTCTTTGACAATGTTGATCCTAGGCTTCTATTATTGAGCAATTGAGGCAAGAGCTTTTCTCTTCTTCTATTTTAGGTAACTAAGACCTTCAGGATGCAAAGAATTGAAAAGAGCATACATACCTAGTGGCTTCTTCTCACCAGAGACTCTTTCCTTCTCAATTTGCCTCTTTCTAATGACATCATAGTCCTGTCTCAGTCTAGGCAGTTTGCAAGAGTTGATTCTTTTGGGGTTCTCCATCATAATTTCATTGAAGTACCACCTGTGAATCAGCTGGTCATCTTCCTCAGATAATTTTTGATATTTGGTACCCTGCTTCTCTTGTGCCTTCTCCTGCTCAAAAGCATAATCAACAAATCTCTTAACATTCATTTCTTTGGCTTGATCTGCTCGGATGGCTAAGACCATATACATCCAGTTTATCAGGTCCTCACCCTTCATCTCATCAACCCGTGCATCAGTGAAACACTCCTTGCTTTTGAGCATCACACTGAACTGAGCTAGGTAAATCTTGTTGTCTTCAGTCTTCTTCATTTGAATTTTCCTATACTCATTTCCTAAGACCCTTCTGTACTTATCAACCTTGTCTGAAAGATCTTGCTCTTCAGCTTTAGCAATTCTCTCTTCTATGTACAGGTCGGATCTTCTCCTAGCTCCATTGATAAAGAACATCAGGTCAGCATTGTTTATGACATACTCATAAATACCTCCTTCTCTGAGCAGTCGTTTCTGTTCTTCAAACACTGCACTCTCCTTCTGTTCTTGGAACTTCTTATGAATCTCAGCATTCTCCTGTTCCAGTTGATCAATCAGAGCCTTTGTAGCAGGACCCATATCATCATTTTGGCCTCCTGTGCTCTGATCATCATTCTCCATGTCAGTGAAACCAGAAATGGTTCTCCCATCAAGAGAATCATCATCGGTAGCCTTTGGATCTTCTGGAAGTGAAGTTGCAGCACTGGGACTGGCTTCCGAGGTAACTTGCTCAGGAATAGTCTTAGTGCCAAGTTCCGAATTAACTACCTTGGGACTATCTTTCGAGACAATTTGTTCCGGAATAGTCTTAGGCAATTGCTCAGGAGCAACTTCCGAAGTAACTTCCTTCGGAACAGCCTCGGTTGTGAGGGGTTCTTCCGGAGTAATTTCCTTCAGAATTTCCTCAGCGGAAATCAATTCCTCCGGAATTACTTCCTTTGGAATTTCTTCAGTTGTAAGCTTTGCCGATGAAGATGTGGGATTGTTCAAGTTGAGAAGTGCTTCTGTGACTTCAATGTCAAAAAGATCCACATCTTTTCCTAGTTCACTCTCAAGTTCATCAACCTATTCTTCACTTCTATCTTCTCCTTCAGCCTCAAACTGATCTTGACCCGTTGAATGTACTCTTGCTCTTTGACTATGTATACATCAGTTAGGAAATTTCTAACTTCTCCAATGTTTTGAGGATGAGCACCTGAAGCAGCCATCACAAATCTCAGGAACTCCATGTGATTGATTTTGCACTCTTCAGGTGCTACCTGCATCAGTTGATCCATGTGGACATTAAGTAAACCTTCTAATGGGTTGAAGGGCTTAATTCCACAGATCTTGAATAATTTCTTCTTCATCTTCTCAGGTAATCTCTCATTTGGATCGAAGTCAATTTCACTTGAGCTTGTAGATTCTTCAGTAGGCTTGGTTTCAGCAAAAATCTTCTGATAATGTGTTGAAGTGCTAGTTTTCTCCCCCTTTTTGGTAGCAACAACTTCACCAATTGGTTTGATGCACTAGCCTTCTCCTGCTTGAGCCTACTAATCAAGATGTCCTGCTGTTGAACTGTTTGTAGCAGGGACTGCATTTGTTTTTGCAGTTCAGTTTGCTTGGCCGTTAATTCTATTAGTAAAGCACTGCCCTCAACTGATTTCTTAGTATCCTTGGGTGAAGAAGAGCCATCAAGCCTAGCTTGATCAAGCTCAACACCCTTGTTTTCTTGGTGCCTGGGATTCCCTGCAGGCACAGTTGTGGCCTCAGGTTCCATTGCTGGTTCCTGTGGTACAAACTGGCTGCTGGTTGCAATAGATTGGGTCTTAGAGATGTTACTACTATCCAATTGTTCCAGTAGGGAACCAATTGTAGTTGCAGCCCTTTCTATATGAACATCTTCATCACTCCTGATGTTCAACTCCTTAGGGGGTGAATGGGGGTTTGGAGAAACATGATCAATATCCATCCAATCATCTCCATGAGGTGAGGTTGATGAGAAGAGATTGTCATTTGGATTTAGATCAGTTTCTGTTTCATTCACAGGTATATTTAGGTTTAGGTCTATGGAGGTAAACAAAGGGGATGAGGGTTGTACATCCAATCTAATAGAAGATTAGGTCTCAAGTGAGAGATCATCAGAAATATGGCTAAACCCTTGGCTTTGATGTTGAGCAGACAATGGGTCATGCTCAAGGTTCTCAGGTTGGGTGGGTTTGTGAGACACAGGTGGAGTAGACCATGTTTCCCTGTCAACAACTTTTGCTTGAGTAGGTGAGGAAGTTTTGTAGGAAGTTTGTGGGTGTTTGACCTTCTTTCTTTGATATTGTTTGGTTTGAACTTTGCTTTTAAAAAGAAGGTCAATTTCAGGTGTGGGTTCAACAACTGATGGTGCAGGTTCAGTGTTGTCACCTGGAGCAACATGCTCAGTTGGTTCTGGAGCCTCAACTGCTTGTTCTTGCAATTTTGTACAAGAACAATTCTTGGTTCTGGTAGTGGATGGTCATTTTCCACACCCAGACAGTTGGCCGACAATTGCAGTTTTAGAAAGCAAGTATGAAAAGATTTTCTCAGTTAAGTGTTTTTTATTAAAGACAGTGCCAGCTCTTGGGACATCAGGGAATTGTGTATCCAAAATGTGTTGTAAAAACCCTGGATACATCTTAAAAGGTTTTGTACAATTCTCCCTTAGCCCATCAAAAAACATCTTTGAAAAATTAAAACACTCTCCCCTGATCACAGCATGAAGAGCAGTTGCTTGGACTTCACCAAGTTCTTCATGTGATCGCCTTGGGGTTAGGCATACAAGCAGAGTGTGGGCTAGAAATCTCCAAACAGGTGGAAGATGGCATTTCTTCACCGTTTTGCTCCTGGGATTTCCCCCGTAGCCAATGCCCATCAGAGTGAATTAGTAATCTTCTTTGGATACAGTAAAGATACCTCCTTCAAATCCTGTAACTTCAGATGACTTTTGATCATAGCTTCAGTGATGTATACATCTCTTCCGTGTACTTTGCTTTCAACTTGCATAACTTGCTCGCCGTTTTCTTCACGGGCACCCACTTCTGCATTAACCCAAAATTGTGTAATCGTTTCATCGTAGATGATTGGACTTATAGTAGGGCAAAATGTAGTTCCGACGCAGTAAGGAAGTCTAACATCCCGTCAAACGGATCCGACTTCTGTGATTTTTCCAAATAGGCTCTTTGATTATGCTCGTTGTGAAATGCGGATGTTGCCATTGCTCTGTATTGAGTGATTTCTTCAGTGAATGAGAGGAATTTTGATGAAATTGAGAAGAAAGCGAGAGCGATTTCTGGGTATTTGGGAATTTAGGTTTCATAAGTGAAGGGTTTTCTTTGGAAGTGACAGTTAAAGGGTCAGGAGAGAGGGAATTAACAGTAACGTGAAAGGTGGAGGTAGTGGGGCCAGTAGTTAACCGTCATTGTTAACATATTGTGCGTTTGTACGGTGCAACAGTGAAATAACTGTAAAGGGCCCCACTTAATCCAAAATAGATAAAGTCCTCATTAAAGTTCCCTCGGAACTTTTCCTTCGGAGCAATGTTGTTCCTTCGGAAGAGTAAAGTTCCCTTAGAACTTCTTCCCTTAGAGTTTTTCACCTCATTTCTCCTGAAAAACTTCCCTAGGAAGTTCCCTCGGAGTTTCAAATTACTCTGGAATTCCTAAAACACTTAGAAAACACTTGAAACAAATTAGAAACCTTAGAGAGTTCCCTCGGAACTTCTCTTAAGAAAGACATTACTTCAGGAGTAAGTTCCCTCGGAACTTTTCCTTCAGAACAAACTTGTTCCCTCGGAAGAATGAAGTTCCCTCGGAACTTACTTAGGAATGTCAAAACACTTAGAAAATATCAACTTGACAAAATTAGCAAATTTCTATCCAGTTTTAGTTATGAACACATTTCTTTGAAATGTTCAGAGAATTTTCTTGTTTTAGAAAAAGCACTAAAGGAAACATAAAAGTATGTACAGAAAGCACCAATTGACAGCAAAAGTTAACCAAAGTTCATCATCCCAATAGCTTTGATAAGAAAGAAGAATCTTGCCTCATCAAATGCCTTTGTGAAAAGGTCAGCTAATTGAAGATTAGTATGAACTTTGTGTAACTTAATCAATTTCTTTTCTGCACAGTCTCTAATAAAAGGGTACCTTATCTCAATGTGCTTTGTCTTTGAGTGCTTCACAGGATTGTCGGTAATGGAAATAGCACTGGTGTTGCCTGCATACATAGGAGTTTCTAGAAATGTGATTCCATAATCCAACATTTGATTTTAAATCCATAGCACTTGACCACAACAGCTTGAAGCAGCAATGTACTCAGCTTTAGCAGTTGATGTAGAAACACAGGTTTGTTTCTTACACTGCCATGATACAAGCCTATTTCCTAGAAATTGACATCCTCCTGATGTTGATTTCTTATCCAAATAGCAGCCACCATAGTCACTGTCAGTGTAGGAAACAAGAGAAAAGTCATTATTCTTTGCATACCACAACCCCAGTTTTGGTTGTCCCTTGAGGTATTTGAATATTCTCTTCACTGCCTTCATGTGGGATTCTTTGGGAGCAGACTGATATCTAAAGCATAAGCATACACTAAACATAATATCTGGCCTAATTGCTGTTAGGTACATTAGTGAACCAATCATTGCCTTGTAAGTGTGATGATCAACAGGTTCACTTTCTGACTCTGAATTCAGATTGTGTGATGTTGAAATAGGAGTTTTTACAGAAGAGGAAGATACCATATCAAACCTCTTAAGCAGATCTTTAATATATTTGGACTGATTCAAGAAGATGCCCTCTACAATTTGCTTAACTTGGAGACCCAGAAAGAAATTAAGTTCATCTATTGAACTCATTTCAAATTGATCTTGCATCAGGGTCTCAAACTCCTTGCACAACTTAGGATTGGTTGACCCAAAGATTATATCATCCACATATATCTGAACAAGTAACTTGTCTTTTCCAACTTTTCTGATGAAGAGAGTTTTATCAATAGCTCCTCTCCTGTAACCATGGCCAAGCAGGTAGTTTGAGAGTGTCTCATACCATGTTCTTGGTGCTTGCTTGAAGCCATAGAGAGCTTTGATCAGTTTACACACCTTGTTAGGATGATGTGGGTCTTCAAACCCTGGTGGTTGACAGACATAAACTTCTTCCTTCAGTTTTCCGTAGAGAAAAGTACTTTTGACATCCATCTAATAAACTGTGAAGTTCTTGTAAGCTGCATAGGCAAGGAAGATTCTGATTGCCTCTCATCTTGCAACATGAGCAAAAACCTCATCATAGTCTATCCCTTCTTCTTGAGCATATCCTTGAACAACAAGCCTATCTTTGTTCTTGATGACAATTCCTTTTTCATCCTTCTTGTTTTTAAAGACCCATTTTGTTCTAATTGGTTGAGCATCCTCCGGAAGATCAACCAGTTCCCAAACACACTGTTTGTTGATTTTAGAACTATTCCTCTTGCATAGCTTCAATCTAGTGATTGTCTTTCAGTGCTTGCTCAACTTTCTTTGGTTCTTCTTGGGACAGGAAGCATGCAAACAAGCAGATATTTGCATTAGCAGCTGATTTGCTTCTTGTAAGAACAGGAGCAGTCACATCACCAATCACATTCTCAATTGGATGAGTGTTGCTGACATTTGTATTCTGAAAACTTGGGAATTCATGACTATGAACTTGCCTAGTAGGTGGAATAATTGGGGGCAGGTGAATGCTAAACTCAATTCCTGGTAATCTTTGTGAAGGAGGTAAATTTGATGTAGTTGCAGCAGAACCATGTTGATCACTCATGTTGTTAGCAGAGTTGATGTTCTCTTCATGAGATGAGTCAACGAAATTTGACTCATGAGAACCATCATGACCATCAAAGTGGTTATCATTTGGATAATGCTACACACTCCCATCATCACTTGTATCTGAGACATATCCTTCATCTTGTGATTGTGAATTACTTGACTCAGTTTCAACCAAGTTCACTGGAGTGGGATCAGTAACTTGTTGAGTTGCAGCAGTTGGCTTGGTAGGTGGTTTGTAAGGTTGTGTGCTGACAGAGGAGTAGAAATGACCATAGTTGCAGTCATTCCTCTTTGCCTTTGAGTTCCCCCCCCCCCCTGAGACTGCACATACTCACTAAAAGACTTATCAACAGTAAAGTTGAAAGCATTGGTTAGTGAATCAATATCAAATAACCATGAGGGTTCAGAACTAACCTATTTGTAGATTTTTCATTGAAAAACACATTTATTGACTCCTCGATAACTTTAGTTCTGAGATTGTACACTCTGTATGCCTTTGCAATACCAGAGTATCCGACCATGTAGCCATCATCTACCTTTTCAGCAAACTTAGCTAAGTTCTTATTAGTTATTAATATTGTAACATGACAACCAAATACTTTGAGAAAATGTATGCTAGGTTTTCTATATCTCCAAAGTTCATATGGTTTCTTGTTCTTACCTTTGACCACAAGCACCCTGTTCTGAACATAGCAGGCAGTGTTCACTGCTTCTGCCCAGAAAGTTACAGGGAGCTTAGACTCAGCCAACATTGATCTAGCAGCCTCAATTAGTGTTCTATTTCTTCTCTCAGCAACCTCAATTTGCTGAGGAGTCCTAGCAGCACTGAACTGCCTAGATATCCCCTTTTTTTGTCAAGAGTAAAACTTCCATTTGATACATTGCCAAGTGCTGTAATGTACCCTTTATTGCTTCCAAAGGCAACAGGACCTCCATCATATCTTTTTTGTATTTTCTAGAAGATTTTTATTACCTGTCATGTGACTGGAGCAACCACTATCTACAACCCAAACATTTGTTTGAGATTTATTAGGTAGCCCCTACACAGGTAAACCACATGGTTAGTTGGAATATGGGACCCAAGCCTTTGTGGTCTTGGGTCTTCCTATGGCATCATTATAAGTGTATTTTCTTAAAGCAAGCTGATTAGGACCATGGTTCTCAGAAATAAGTTCATCCGGTTCTGACACGTTAGCCCTTTTATCATTTACACTCCTGTTGTAACTTTGCCATTTGGGAAAACCTTGTTTCTTAATAAAAGCCTTCTTTTCCCAGTATTTTCTGTTGCTTCTCTATTTTGCATTTTCAAACTTTGGTTGAGAGGCAACATTGGGAATTTCAGTATGTGAGAACTGAGTTCCATAGGAACTCACTTGTACAGGATGGTTATACATATCATACTATTCAAAAACTTGTTTTCTTTCACGGTGAGCAGATTTAGCTCGTGAACCACCTTGGTAAGAGGGATGGAATTGATTTAAAAACTCAGTATGTTGAAATCCAGGTCTTTGTTTTGAAGGTTTTGCAGACCTGTTGTTGTTAAAATGTTCCGAGGGAACTGTACTTCTTCCGGAGGAATGTTCTCCCGGAAGAAATGAAGTTCCTGCGGAATTTTGTTCCCTTTGAAAATTGTTTCTTTTAACTTGTAAGAAGCTGCTATGCTTCTAATTTCCAACCCAAACTTTCTGAGTTTTACCAAATTCCCTTTGATCACCTTGTGATCTTCTTGGTGACACTTTCCTGTTATCCTTTTGGTTCTTTGCATTGAACAGATTTTGATTTCTCTTTGGAGAAATGTTAGAATTGTTAATTATCTGTTTGAAAGGATTGAAGGAGCAGTGTATAGCAACATGTCCTATTTCACCACAAATTATGCATTCTCTCACTGAGTTGTGAGTGTTTTGGTGACACTTGATTGAAAACAGGTTTTGAAATTTTCAAATTTTCAACATCAGCAGAAATGTTGGTTGATGCTTTTGTGACATCAGAAAAACCAATGTAATTTTCAATCTGTATGTCATCATTCTTTTTCACACAATCAATTTCATGGGATAGGTCCTCAATTAAAGGATCATTTTCCTTTGGGTCAGTTGTCAAGGAAACATTTGTTTCCTTGTTGGGTGGAGTTAAAAGACTAGTATAAGAATCAGGATTCTCCACTGTCCTGAATGATACCCTTCCCTTCCCATGTGTGTGTTCATGCCATAACTTTTGAGCTTTTTCACTAGCAATCTGAAACTTATCAGCATTGCTTATGGCTTCTCTCAGTTGATCTTTTAGGGTTTAAATATCTAGCACATATTCCTCATTATGTTTCTGTGAAATTTTTAGTTGTGCTACAACATAATCCATTTGTGTTATAAAATCAGTTTGTTGATGTTTCAAAAGCCCTATAGTTTGTTTCAGTTCATCAGTTTTGGTTGAATAAGCTATATCTGCTCTTTTTTAGTATTCTTTTAACTCATTTAAATTTGTGATTTCTTCTATTAGAGACAGATTATGCTTCTTGTAATTTTTCAACCAGTTCAATACACTTAGGTGTACACAACACATTCTCAAGTTCAGTTGAGGAGTTTGAGTTTACCTCTGCCATTGCAGGTGAAGAACCACTGGCCATCAAGGCATGGTTAGTTGGAGCAAACTCACTCATCACAACCTCCCAGTCAACAAACCCTGTTTGATTTGCAACAGCAGCAGTTGCTTGACTTTGGTTGAAAGCAGGTTTTAGTGGAGTTGGGCGTGAGGAAGAGCTTGGCTTGGTATATTCTGGTTTCTTTTCAGTATTGTACCCGCCATCTCTTCTTGGCTGAGAACACTCCCTGGCAAAATGTCCTAACTGATGACAGTTGTAACATTTGACTTTTTGTCAAGCCTTATGGGAGCATTCTTGGCTCCATTTTACTTTCTTCCAGTTCTTTTGTAGAACCTTTGTGCCCTCAGTGACACCATGGCAAGCTGGGTTATGATGTCAATCTCCTCTAGATCATCTGCACTTATGCATTCAAGATCTGATCTAATGAACCCTGTATAAGAACTGTTAGCAACATTTGCAAAGTTTTGAAGGTATGAAACTTCATGTCCTTTAGGAGACTCAGGAAAGGATATATGTGATTCATGATCAGAATAGTTCTCTGAGTGAGCAGTGATGAGAGCCAAAGTGCGTTTTGAAGATGATATTTGGTTAGATGTTATACCAGACTTCTCATTCATCTCCATCTCATGTGCACTCAACATCCCATAGAGATCTCCTAGCTTCAAAGTTTTGAGATCCTTGTTATATTTTATACTAACTGTATAGACAGTCCAAACTTCAGGTAAGGATCTTAAAAATTTTCTGATTATATCAGCATTTTCTATTTTGACATCTACACCTTGCAGTTCATCTATCAGTTTCACATATCTCAAATATTGCTCAGACATGGTTTCATCTCTTTTATGAGAAAAGTTTTCATATCTTTGTTTCAAAACATCTTTCTTATTCTCCTTAACCTCATCTGTCCCCTCATACATTTCAATAAGAGCTTTCCAAAGATCATGTGCAGTTTTGCATCTCTTAAAGCCAATGAGTATGGAATTTGGGAGAGCTGCCTGGAGTGCCCATAAAGCTTTGTAGTCACATTCACAGGTCTTATGGTCATCCTCATAATAATTCTCATACGTTTTGACAAGGTCAACACTTGGTTGAGTTACAGATTTGGTTGTAATGACATGTGTACCTGTGTTAATGGAGTTCCACATTTTGTAGTCATGGTTTTTACAGAAAATCTCCATTCTAAGTTTCCACGTGTCAAAGTCATCAAGAGTAAATGTGGGTGGTTTGTTAGTGCTGCCATTCCTTAGTTCACTCATTTTCAGAGATCAAGAATCGATACAGTCTTATCTAAAGAAAATAGAAACACCTTCGAGTAAGAAAAGTTTTTGAAAATTCTTTAAAACTTTTAAACACAAGAGCCAAGGCTCTGATACCACTTGTTGGATCGTGGTTAGAACCAACTAACCAAACAAATTACTTGAAGGTATCAAACAAGAAAGGCGGAATCACACTTGTTCGTGTTTATGTTAAAATGCCTTTTGATCGATAACAATAACTAATAAATAAGAAGTAAAGTAGTTGAACACAAGATGTAAATTCCAAGCACTACAATATTATTACTTCTCAATGTTTACAACGAGTTACAACTGATGAACTAGAGAGAGTTGATCGACAATAAACAAAGAGAAATACAAGTAATATATATAGTGAAAGGAGGAAATAAAAGATATTCTTTTATTTCTATTTAGCTACTAGGCTAAATAAACTAATCATATATACTCCAAAAGTTGTTGTACTATCACGCATGGGCATAGTGAACAGTTGAGCAACTCTATCGGTGAACAGTGTAAAGCGTGGCAAAGTGAACTACTCTCTGTCAGCTTTTCTACATTGGAACTTGCACCATGAGAGAAGTCAAACTTCCGGAGTAACACAGGGAGAGTTCCGGAGGAACTACTTAGAGAACCAAAAGTCTCGGAGGAACTTCCTTCGGAATTCTGACTTAGAGAATTTCAGCCAAACTGAACATTCACAACAAAAATGTATGTTAAAATGAAAAAATATGTAAATACATGTGGTAAGAATGGTGACTGTTATGTGTTGATCTTGTTCTAATATTCTTCTTTACCGCCTTCTTTAACAAATCACCATCCTTTATTTCAAGAACAATGAGCTTGTTTACACTCTATTCCGACAGATCCCATTCACTTGGACTCATTTCTTTATGTGTCGAGTGGGATCCATCTCTGCGGTACACATAGTACAATCATTCATCTAGATTGTACTCCCAAGTTGTAATTGGTGCTTTTGTTTTCTTAATAGTACTAACAGGAGAAGCAGCGGTAGCTTTCTCACTTTGTACCTGGAATTTAGCCTTGTGATAGAGAATATTCTCCCTAAAAGTCAGTCTTTCACTACTTTCACCAATCCTCACCATATCCCGTAGCTCACTTTCAGAAAACCCTTGTAGAGCATCACTGATGCTTCTAACTATCTTCTTTCCGTCACTAGTGACAATTTGATACTTTTCACTCTCTTCAATATACTCCCAGTTGATCACCTTTCTTCTGTTTTCTTTCTCTAATTCACTTGAGGTAGATTCTGATTGTGGTGGTGATTTTTCTGGTTCACTAGAAAGAATAGGAGTTTGTAAAGTTTTAGGCTTTTTTGGTTCCCTAGGAAGAATGGGAGTTAAGTTGTATTCTCTGAACTTTGGATGTAAGGGTTTTAAAGGTTTTGTCAAATTAGGCTTCTTTACTGGTGGAGGCTTAGCTCTTGTGGTTCTAGGAAGTGGTGTGATGTGGTGTATATATAAATTATGACGTTATATTCTGACACTTGATTAGCATTTTAAGCTTTTAAATTTGTAAAACCCGATTTACTGACAACTACTATTTCACCACCTCACGAGAAAGTGCACCCATCTTGGAGCAGTATAGTAGTGGTAAGTTGAATCAATGGGGGTCTTCAAAGATTAATTCTTGTTAAAGCCCAACCAAACTTTTATTGTGGTTTTTACAGATAAATTTGTATAGTAAAGGAAATAAAGGTGAAAGAAATAAATAAAATGGGCTTTAGACCTGTAAGTAGTCATAGTCAATATTGCTGAAAGAACCTTACCAGTAACACGCCTATGAGTGTTCTAATACAAAATTAGATCAATATTGTTTATCGGTGGGCGTCGAGACCGCCTTTCAGCACTAATTATCTAGCCTCACCAATCCTTCGGTCAACCGTCTACACGGAGCACGAACGCCGGAGGACAGTGCCACCAATCAACAAATATAGTGGTGTGATGCCACTTACTTGTAGGGCTCCTGGGCCGGACAACCGTTACACTCGACATGCCGTCATGAACCAGTAGGGGAATAACGCTGCGTGCCGGATTATTTCATTGTAAAAATGACCTTTTAAAGGGACGTTGGCCCGTGTCTTTCATACCTAGCTCTCCGTATGTGTATGTCCGGCGTAGCCAAAGCCAAGTTCACAAACACGTACCTTTCGGGTTACGTGAAGTGACAAAATATTACGAACCATTTTCCCAGCCCGATCTTACAGCCCGCACACGCGTGGTCATCCGGGTTTGCTTACATAGACATAAGGACCCCGAATGTATCATGTAGCATGGGGCGCGAGTCACTCGAAAGATCATGCATCGTCCCCCGACCGGGTGTCACAAGTCTAGTCGATGAGATTTCGACTCCTCAAATGGTCTGTGATACGTTGAGAATGATTTTTCAAGGAATCAACAATAAATTTTCATCAAAAGGGTTTTTACAAAGTCATAACACACACCTTAAAATAATTTTGTAAAGGCAACTTCAAAGACTCGTCAAAGGCTATTTTCTTTCGAACAAGTGTAAGAATTTGGCTAAGATTAGCCTAAAGATATGCCATGAAGTAAAAGAAGATTTAATAGAAAAAATGCTTTCTATTACTTGACAATGGTTAAAGTTCTTACAGAATCTGACAACTTGAAGGTTTAAAATGCCAAGTGGCTCATAAAAAGAAAAATTTAAGCTAAAGAAGTGGGGAAGAATGTGAACTAGGGCTCAAAGCGTAAGCTTTTAGACCTAAGTGTTTAGCAAGTTGAAATGGAGGTGAAATCCTCAATTTATAGGCAAGAGAGGAGTTTGACACGGGGCGTTCCAATCAGAGGCACGGTTCATCCCAAGTCAGGAGCAGGGGTACTAGGGCGTACCATGTCAGGGGGGAAGTCGTGCCAAGTCAGAAGCAGATTTAAGAGGATCTTGGGATGGCACAGGGCGTGCCAAGTTTACCACGGGCCGTGCCATGGGGAAACAGTCTTCAGAATCAACATTTTCTTCATGTTTTTACTGCTTTTTTGCTTCCTATGATGTTTTTACCCTTGTTAAACCTGAAGAATAAAAAAGAAAACAAAATTCATTTGTTTTGCTGTTAGTTAATCAGTATTTAACCATTATGTGAGGATAGTTAGTTATAAAAACATATATATTTATGTGGATATCAAATATCCCCGCACTTAAACGTTTTCATGTCCTCAAGAAAAAATCCATAATCTGTGGCCCGACACATCCCAAAATCCGTTGATTTGTTGTTCTTTGGAATTTGGGTCCGTAAAAGTTGTGCCTCCTCCATTGATCAAATTTTTGCTCCATTAAACTAATTTACCTTTTTGGGTCTTTGAAGCGACTTAATTGTAACAAGAATACGCAGAGATTTATTTGATCATTTACTTATGCGCCTCACAAGTGGTCACTTATCTCTTGGTTAAGATTTGTATTTTTCGAGGGTGGACACTCGTGCCAAGGTAGAACGGATTAGAGAGCATATGCTTGACACAGAATCGATTCCCCACAGATCTCACCAGAGGTCATAATGCTATCGTGAGGGCTTAAAAGGGTAGGCTTGGGGTAACGGTAGGATATTTTATTAAAAAGTGGCAAAAGTTGTAGAAGAACGGTCTCTCATTGCTGTTATTTTTCACAACTAGTTTTCCAATCATTCTTCTAAAAGTTTACGTCCCTGGACTTCTTTTAAGGGGATTTCCATTTATTCACACACACACATATATATAGGGGAAGGATCCTGCGAAAACCCTTTAAATTGCGAAAATGCGAAAACCAATATTAAAACCTACATAACTTCTTCATACGTTAATGTTTTTTCATAAAACTGAGGCCAAATGTCTTAGAATTACGTTATCTTCGATTCTAGAAACAAAAAATAAAAAAAAATTAACGGTTTTTTTTCTGTGTGATACACATGTGTATCATCATCATCATTACTACTGCACAAAAACGAATTATCATGTGTAAAAACACTCCTTATGTTAAAAACATATTAAAAACACTAAAACATTTATGGTACTAACGATAATGAAACATAGTGCACATGTGCAAATATAATTAAACAAAATTATAAAGTGTTATTTTTTTCATTAGATATAAAGATAACATAACTATAAGACTTATGGTGCAATTTCCTTTTAAAACTAGTAATGTATACCACATATACGAGGGTTTTTTTTGGTGTGGTACACATGTGCATCATTAACAAAAACACAAAAAAATGACAGAAATATAACACATATGATGCGTCTTAGAGAAAACAAATATTAACTCATACTAAAGTATGAGTTTTTTTTTGTGGTACACATGTGTATCACAGAAAAAAATAAAAAATAAAAAAACGTCAACTTTTTATTTTTTGTTTTTATAGAATTAAAGATAACATAATTATAAGACTTTTGGTGAAAATTTTAAAAAAATATATTAACGTATGAAAAAGTTATGTTGGTTTTAAGATGGTTTTCGCGTTTTTGCAAAATATATGCGTTTTCGCATGATCCTTTCCCTATATATATATATATATATATATATATATATATATATATATATATATATATAAGGCAATCATGCAGGAGTCCAGGGTCCTTGGATCCTTCCCTTTTTATTTGATGGGGAAAAAGTTGCTATTTTTGGGAACTTTTGAAAAGAGCCTTATCTTTCAAAGAAAAGTGAAAATAGAAAGTTGGAATGGGGTTTTAAAAAAAATGATAGGAGGGGGGGGGGGGTTGCAAATTGTTTGGAAATGAAAGGGTTGTTTAGGTTCAAGGGGGGTTACTAGGGGAATGTTTGTGGTTAGAGTTAAGATGAGGAGATAGAGTTCCTAAGTGCCCCAATCCTTTAACATTACGGCTTCTGATTTTGTCCATCTTGGTACGTATTGTTGAGTCAAGTTCTACCTCATATCGCGTCACTTGGTTCATCTCAAAAAATAAAGAAGAAGAGCATGGTCATAGTTGATCATGCTATAGGGGCTCAAATTCTCACAATGGAAAGGGAAAAGAATGCGTAAACTCATAATCAAATAAATTTAGTTTCATCTTGTTAAAAATATTACTTCAAAAATTTTAGGTTTTAATATTTAATGGATTATGAATTAGTGAATGGGAGGAGAGAGAACTTTTGTAGACAAATTTTCTTAAAAACAATAAATTTTGGAAAAATTTTTGGCAGTACAGAAGCCGGTTTCCAAAGAAGTTTTTGTGTAAGGCTTGAGTGGTTGACAGAGCATTGTTTTAGATCTAGATCCTTCTCAAAATTTACCTCTAAAATTTTCCCGTCCACATATTTAATTTGTACATCGTCCTCAATGTGTTAGCATGCATTTATATTAAGGAAAATTGCAAAAGAGAGTTGAGGGTTAGAAAAATTTTGACAGAGTTTCCGCTGCAAAATGAACACTTTACCCGTGGAATGGTTACCACGCCATGCCATTTAGACCTCCCGGTCAAAGCATACTCGTTTCCTGTACATGCACCTGCTTCTATTCTACTCATTCAATTCATACACAAACAATAGCAAAGACAACTACTAATACTAATATAATGTGTCATCATCCATCACCAAGATAAAAATAAAAGAAAAGTAAAAAGTAGTTGAGTTGTTCAAACCAAATTTAATAATGTTTGGGCACGGAAACATAATCATGCATACCAGAATGTGATCGTACCTCAGCCTTTATCCTCATCATCGTCAAATGCTGATCTGCAAGCTCCAGATGAACCCTGTCCCGGGTCACCATACCTACTATAGAAACTCTGACGGAGGTAGGTGACATCCTCCTGCATCCCAAATATGTCCGTCTGCATGTGCTGTGTACGCTGATCGATCATCTGGACGGTGGTGTGGGTCTGCTGTAGGGATTGGTAGATGTCCATCATGGTGGGAAAGTCTGGTGCATGCTGCTACTGTTGCTCCTGGGGGGCTGGCTCGGGCTCATGCTGCTGTTGTGGCTCCTGCTGGTCCGGTGGGAGCAAAAGAGGACCCTAGAACCTGGCATTCCTATCCACCATTCGTTGTCTACGGACAGGATGGTCAGCAACAATACCCATCCATCTGCAATATACCATGTCAGCGCTCAAGGTGATGTGGACTCTTTCCAGCTCCTTTGGAATCTCTACCCCATAGGCTCGGTAGATGGTGCGGATCAGGCCTCCGAATAACAACGACCAATGATGATCAGCAGTGGCAACATACTGGATCTGTCTGCATCTAAAGGTAGGGAAGGTTTAGTGTCTCCCCGACCTCGAAACAATACTAGCCAACAGATCCTTTAAGTTGACCACCCCTCCCGAATGGCCCCTCTAAAAGATGGATTTGCTGAAGCATCGATGGATATAGCGGTGGAGCGGGTCTCTCAACATGGTGCTCTTTGTCTGATTGGGGCTGTATTGCCCCTCTCCAATACCTGCCCAGAATGCCCGGCGAGTCATCCCATATTGTGGTTCCGAACGGGACTCGTCAGTAGGAAAACAATGTAGAGAACCGTGTAAACCTGGAAACTCCTCCTCCTCATATAGCCCGATAGTAACAACGAACTCTCCCAAGGACTGAGTGTACCACTTTGTCACCAACCAAAACCAAATAGCCCCATCTGTCTCCATATATGTAATGTCCTCATCAAACTGGAAAGAAGCCAGGAATTCCAGCGTGCACTCTCTAATCCCTGTCATGCGGTAACGATTGAAATCTCGCCTCACTAGGTCCAAGATGAACTCCAGGTACCTCTCCAGCTGGTTAAGGGCGTCAAAAGTATGAGTGCATGGCACCAGGGCACATTCCTCATTGTAGTTGTTGAGCCTGGGTAACCATTTGTAGGCTGGGCTGTCGCTTCGGCTGCTGAATGTAGTCCAATCGGCCCTGAACTGAAAACATAATGACATGAGATTGATTCACACAAAATCTGCAAAATTTTAAACGTTAAGGTAGTTTGGCACGAGGCGTGAAAAACTATGGCATGGGGCGTGCCGAACTGTCAAACAGGTCTGGTTCGACCCCAAAATCGACCATCACCAAATCGTAAAATTTTTATATGAACGGGTGCACAAAGTAGCGATTTAGAGAACCCCATTGACGGTTCTTCCATATCACAACCCATTTTTATTATATCTAATTTTTCTAGATGAGTGTTCTTGAGGAAAACTATCAAAATCTTGCAATTTTTAAGTATTTTAACATAGATTGACAACTAAGGATGATATAGTGACACTTATTAATCCTATCTAAGCAACAATTTCTGTCCAATTTGGTCAAAATCAAGCAAAGTTGGTTTTAGCCCCAAATTGGGGAAGAACACATGAATAATCTACAATTTCAAGGGTTGGAGATGAGATTGGAGTACTTATATGGTGATTTGAATGTGGAAGAAGAAAAATTCGTGAATGTTGGTGAAAAATCACCTAGAGAGAATGAGGTCATGAGGGCATGTTTTAGCCAACCGTGTCAAATGAGGGCATGTTTTAGCCCTAAAATTGCGTCTGTCGCGTTTGGCACGGTCCGTGTCAAACTAACCCGTTTTTATTTTATTTTTAATCTCTCTTTAGATAAAATTTGTATAAATTTTATATTATATGAAAAATGGACGTTTATTTACCTCATTCCCATGTGATGTCGGTGTACAGGATCCTTCTAGAGATTATGATAACTAATGAAGATCCCAATCTATCATGAATCCTCAAATCTTTATTTTATTCTTCCTAAACAACTTGATTTATTTTCAGGTCATAAGTTAGACCCAGTTTATTCTTTTGTCCAATAACTTTCAGAGCTTTGCCCAATTTACCAGTCGGGAAATTTTTGATAATTTTGTTTGTGAATGTTTAATCATGGAGAAAAGATGAAATTTATCAGAGCACTTACCTGGGCCGAGGGTTATTGTTTTTCATAAAGATGAGAACAAGTTCCCTGGCCTATATGATGATGTCATCTTTCTCCTTGCCTGCTCGATCCTTTCCCGTGGATCCTTCCTGCTCTTAAGACGAACTTTGTTGGCCAGACATATTCTTCTAAAGGTGCAGTGAAGGTGGGTGAACAAATGTGAAAGGTTGGTCGTTTTTTTTATAAAAAATATAGTAAGATAGGACGAAAGTAGTAGTTGGGCCATTAACGTTAATTTTTCTTGAGAATCCCGGTTTGTTTCCCCGGCAATGGAGCGAAAAGCTTGCTGTGTTGTGGTGTATATATATATATATATATATATATATATATATATATATATATATATATATATATATATATATATGATGTTATATTGTGACACCTGATTAACATTTTAAGCTTTTAAATTTGTAAAACGTGATTTACCAGACAACTACTATTTCACCACCTCACGAGCAAGTGCACCCATCATAGAGTAGTACAGTAGTGGTAAGTTGAATCGGGTCGATTAAAGACATAATGGAAAATGGGTTCTTGTTAATGCCCAACCAAACTTTTCTTGTGGTTTTTACAAATAATTTTTTATAAGTAAAAGAAATGAAGGTGAAAGAAATAAATAAAACGGGCTTTAGACCTGTAAGTAGTCATAGTCAATATTGCTGAAAGAACCTTACCAGTAACACGCCTATGAGTGTTCTAATACAAAATTAGATCAAGATTGTTTATCGGTGGGCGTCTAGACCGCCTTTCAACACTAATTATCTAGCCTCACCAATCCTTCGGTCAATCGTCTACACGGAGTACGAACGCCGAAGGACAGAGCCACCAATCAACAAATGTAGCGGTGTGATGCCACTTACTTGTAGGGCTCCTAGGGCGGGCAACCGTTACACTCGACACGCCGTCATGAACCAGTAGGGAAACAACGCTGCGTGCCGGATTATTTTATTATAAAAATGAACTTTTAAAGGGACGTTGTCCCGTGTCTTTCATACCTAGCTCTCCGCATGTGTATGTCCGGCGTAGCCAAAGGCAAGTTCGCAAACACGTACCTTTCGGCTTCCATGAAGTGACAAAATATTACCAACCCTTTTCCTAGCCCGATCTTACAGCCCGCACACACGTGGTCAGCCGGGTTTTCTTACATAGACATAAGGACCCCGAACGTATCATGTAGCATGGGGCGCGAGTCACCCAAAGGATCATGCATCATCCCTCGACTGGGTGTCACAAGTCCGGTCGATGAGATTTCCACTCCTCAAATGGTCTGTGATACATTGAGAAAGATTGTTGATGTGCTCGGAACGTACCTAAAAATAACTATTAAAACCTAGACCTAACCTAGACCTAGACACACCTAATTTTACCGAAACTACCTAAAACCGAACCGAACCCTAAGGCAAGTGTACCTGTCGGATTATAGTAAAGCTAAGGTAAGACCGGAATATCGAACCTAATGACACTATTCTAGACAAGAATTAACCTAAACCTAAGAAATGGAAATTTGAGTAAATTGATTTGGGTTTTGTTTTAAGATTTGATTAACTGAAATTAATTAACGCAACTAACAAACGGACAACGAACGAGTTAAAGACAACCTTCAGAAACAGAGAGATATACCACCTAGACTCAGAATCCTAATTACTAATGACAACTTCAATCGGTTATGACTAATCTGATGGCGGCTAGTTCACCTTTCAAGTTCTTCCTAGCTGACAATCCTAACGCTCGAACAGGAGTTCACCTTTCGGGTACATCCAACCTCGACTAAACCTAGCCACCCTCGAAACAATCTAAGGCACCCTAAGCTAGCAGGAGCTACCATGAATTACTACGACAGACAAGAATTAGCAAGTTACCTAATTTCCTAGGGCATCCCTCTCCCGATGGCGATGTGATCCTATTCCACTAGTCAACCCGACTAACCTACCTAATTATCACCTTCCAGCTTGTCTAATTAGGGCAGCAAATTGCAATCAAAAAGATAATTATTAACTAACACAATAGTTCAAGACGTCTCCCAAACCACTCTATCGCAACCAACCCTAAAGCTAGCTACTTTAGACAATTCACCTAAACCGAAAGACATTCGAAGGCAAAAAGTGCATCAATCAATAGTTATAAATTCAATCACAATTCACATATGCATACAATCTTAGCAACCATGGAATTTAATAGGAAAGTACATCAATCACTTAGTCATAAACCGGATTAAAATCACCAATAGCAAAAATTCATCACAATGAGTCTAGGCGGTATTAAAAATCTAGCCAACAATCATGGTCAAGTCTAAAAGTATAATAAAATGAAATCTTTGACATAAACCATAATGAAAACTAGAGTTTAAAAGAATAACAAGGAAAATCGGTAGAACCGGTAATGTTCTCGATGATGAATATGCGATTCCCCAATGATTCGTTGCGATCCCAGCTCTTCTCTATCTCAAATTTTCGTCTCTGGATCGTCCTCTGCCGTCTGGAAGTCGAATTCTGTCGAATGGAACCCTAAGAATCGTTTTTATATCGATTAAGCAATTTTTGCGGGTTTTAGACCTCCAAGCGTATCGCTTGGAGGTGGATTACTTCTAGGCGATACGCATGCAACCAATAATACGACAATTTAGTCGGTCAGACCGACTTAAACCCCGTTGACTTTCCAATCTCCGCGCGTATCGCTTACCATGCATCAGGTTCCAGGCGATACGCCTGGACCTTCTTGTTCAGCACTTCTTCATTTTCTTCTATTCTTCTCTTGGCCTCGGTAATCCAACGAACTCCTGTAAAACTTGGGAAAAACATAAACGACTGACTTTAAAGACACAACTTAACTAAAAACACTTAAAACTAACACAAACCGACTCAATTAGACTCAAATACGTAACAAAAGACTCAGGAAAACCGGATGTGTTTGCAACACATCAAACATCCCCACACTGACTCTTTTTTCGTCCTCGAAAAATACTGCAATGGAATCATAACCAGGAAATTGACTTCTAAACATTTAACCTTTAAATTCACAGCCCACCAATCAATTCCACATTCCATAATGTATTAACACACTGGCTACGATTGCCGATATTTCTATCCGACTAAACCCAACCACCAACCTTTTCTTTGGCCCCCATGTGTTTATGAATTTACCAGATATAAGTTCAGTCGCCTATGGATCCCACTAAAGAAAGCTCTAGTTCAACCTCCTACCGAATCATATTCAGTCGGAGCAAAGGGTATAAATGATTTAAATTAATGTTTTCTCCAACCCCCCTTAAACCAGATACTAAGATGTCCAAAGAATAACTAATTATTGAAAGAACACAAATTTCTGAGCATTTATTCACTACTTTATCATTTTTTCCTTCTTCTTTTTTTTTCTTTCTCTTTTTTTTTTTTTAATAGTTGGTTACTTTTACCTAAAATTACCAACGGACATCACCAGAGGTACTCTTTCACAAGGTCTTACCCCCGAAATCATACGTGAGTATTTTGCCCGCGAGATCCGGAACATCATCAGAGGTACTTACCACGGGATACTATCCTTAGTTCGTACATGAGTATTCTGCCTCTTCACTCTAATACATTAACCAGATTATTAACTAACATGCTCATTGAAATTCTAAGGACATAGGAGTATCTAGCCTAAAGTGGTCTCTTCCCTCCTAATCATCAGATTCAGAATCCCTATCACTCCTAAAATGGGAACCCACTAGCAGACTGATTAGCATATTTATACAACAAATAAACACATAGGCAATTTAAGCTACTCTTAGGTCAGCTGGGCCTACCGACACATCATAGATTAATAATGTTTTCCATTCAACCATACTTATCCACTTTTCCCAAATTAATCCATTAATTAGCATTTAAGCACAAACTAGACAATCAAATCCCAGTTTTACCGATCATTTTCCATTTAATTGCAGCCAGAATCTCGGACATTTTTGAACAATTTTTCAATTTTTTTCAATTTTTTATGACTCAATAACACACCAAAAATAAAAGACTGACTAAGACTGACTCAATACGAAAGTATCCCATCCCCACACTTGAATCATACATTGCCCTCAATGTGGAATGGAACAAAAACAAATTAGAAACAAACAAAATAAAAGAAGTTGAAACGTGTTCACCCGAAACTCCAGAGACTCAGCACATCGACCGCAGCGAACCACCACAAACTCGGTAAACAGAAATAATAAAAATTTAAAAATTGAAAATTTTTCTGAATTACCTCCCCTAGGCGTATCGCCTACATCCGTGCATCTCCCAGGCGATACGCCTGGAACTGCACACAACCGGCGCGCACGAGACTTCCACGCGTATCGCCTATAACCTACCATCCTCCAGGCGATACGCTTGGAACGTGATTTCCAGGGAATTTTTGGAATTTGACCCCAAAAATTATCTATCTTTTTTTACTCTCCAGGTCCCATAGTCGAAATTCTCAGTACAGAACTGCAGTTTTGGCCTGCACACTCCCCTTTTCCAAATCTTGAATCTCCAGAATTCCCTGCGAACACCAAAAACACAAAACCCAGCAGACGCAAAAAGCACGAAAACCAAAATTTGCAGAAATAAAAACACACAACTACAGTAATATACACCCCGGGCACTTATTAATTAGCACAAAACATAAGAACAACCTCCAAAACCATCCGGAGGCTTGGATTTCACATCTTTAACCACAAAACTACTTGATTCCACCCGGTTTCTATCCAAACAACTTCTAACCAACTTCCTACCCCATAAAGCACTGAACTTTACTGCTCTCAACAACCTCTTAACCTTCCAATGCTTATACCTACCCGGAAGAAATCGACATTTTCCTAGAAAACTCATTTCCGGGTCATGGGTAGCAACAATCACATCTAAACTCCCCACACTTGGACTAAGCACAATCCTATCATCAAATTCACCAATGTCACCAAGTGTGGCTCTCCTCAAACTACCCGTAACTACCAAACACTCTCCAATCACTAATTCCTCACCGGGTTCTACTAACGGGTCAAAAACCTTATTTCTATCAATCAACTCATCTAACCCCCGGGAACCTCCCCACACTTATCCTCAACTACTGAATCACCCTCCAACCTGTTCCCAACTACCAAATCCTCACCGGTGACATAACTAACACAACTGTCCACCAAAGATATGAAAGATCCTAGAAAGCATACGGACTCGTTGTTCTTGTCACTCGACTTACCAACCTTAAACTCAACCGATTCATCATCTACCCTCAAAGTAATCGTGCCCGCGAAAACATCAACTAACGCCCGGGCAGTCCTAAGGAAAGGTCTTCCTAAAATCAAAGGGCAGCTAGCATCATATGCAGTATCAACTACCACAAAGTCTATTAGGAACAAGAATTTGTCTACTTGAACAAGCACATTTTCCACTATTCCTTTGGGTCTAACCACCGACCTATCTGCTAACGAGATCGTCATCCTAGTCGGTTCTAACTCGCCTAATCCTAGATGCATGAAAACAGAATAAGGCATCACATTAATAGAGGCACCCAGATAAGCTAAAGCACATGTAACAGACAAATCACCAAACGAGTGGTAAAGGTACCAGGATCAGTCAACTTTTCAGGCAACCTATTCTGGACTACAGCAGAACACTGGGCATCAAGGTGAACATCAGAAAAACTCTCAAGCTTCTTCTTACTAGTTAACATATCTTTCAGAAACTTAGCATACTTAGGCATTTGTCTAATAACATCAGTGAAAGGTAAAGTGACCCTAAGTTGCTTAAGAAGCTCTAAAAATTGCCCATACTCACGTGCATTCTTCTGCTGGACCAACCTCTCAGGATAAGGAACCCTCTTCAGATCATCCGCTGTGAATGGTTGAGGCACAAACCGTACTCTCTTCTTCACCTTCACCGCTTCCCACTTCAGCGGCTTCTCTCTAACTACCTCAGCCTCGACGTTTGGTGTGGTACTTGCTGGCGTTACGCTCTCATGCACCCTCCCGCCAGGCGTCTCCAACTCAATCTCCTCATCGACCGGCTCCTCATCATCAACCGCCGGCGATGGACTCTCTACAACTCTCCCGCTCCTAGTGGTGATGGCATTGACATTAGCATTGGGGTTCTTAAAAGTACTACCAGAAAATTGACCCCTACGGGAATTCAGCTCTTTCAGCTGCTTTGCAATATCTCCTACCGACCTCTGCAAATCTAGAAACGAAGCTTGTTGATTTCTCAATAATGTATCATGCTCCGCCAGCTTCTTCTGTCTGGCCTCATCTCTTGCGTTCATCTGCTGCAAAATCTGCGTTTGGTTCATGATCAGCTCTGTAAGCTCCTTCATAGTCGGCCCTTCAGTTCATCCACCACTCTGATTATACCTCGGCTGAAAACCAGGTGGATTGCCTCCCTCCCGCCATCCTGAATTTTGGCCACTCCTCCACCCAGACTGGAACGAATTACCGAACTGGTTTCGGTTTCCAATGTAATCCACTTGCTCAGCGGGAGCAAGCGGGCAGTCTCGGGTGTCGTGAGCGCCTCTGCACAGCTCACATTTGGCTTTGATGTGGAGTTTGATTTCTTCTAAGGTTTTATAAATGTTTTCTAACTCCCTAGGTGACATGGTTTCTGAGCCAATGTGATGGACACCCCGGGTAGATGTAGATGGAACGAGTGATCTAGTCGGGGCCAAGGTGGCTCTCCGACCTCCGGGTGCCTGCTGTTCAGCAAGTGCGAAGCTCTCAAATAATGATTTGCATTCGTCAACAGTGAGCTTCTCCATCATATGCCCTCCAGCCGAAATATTGAAATCCTTCTGAACTTTTCTATGATCGCCCAGTCCGTCAACCCGTGTTGCGGACATCTACTCAGAAGGGTGTTGAATCTTTCGTAAGCAACAAAATAAGGCTCATCGGGGTCCATCTTGAAAGAGTGGATTTCCTCCCGAGTACGTGAAGCCTTGGCTGGAGGATGATACTTCTTCAGGAATTTTGCGGTGAGATCGTCCCAGGTGGCGATCAAATTAGGCGGAAGCGTCTCAAGCCACTCGGCGGCTCGAGACGTAAGGGAGAATGGGAACAGACGCAGATAGATGATTTCGTTCGCGACTCCGGTGAGTCCGAACGTGTTGCAGATATGAATGAAACGGGAGATATGCGTCGGTGCATCTTCGTCCTCACGTCCATGAAACTGAATGGAATGCGTCAAAGCGTTGATGACGTGGGACGGAACTTGCCAATTCGAGGTGTTGGCAATAGCAGGCTGTGCAATAGCAAACCGGGCCTCGGTGACTCCGGCCCTAGCCTGCTCGTGGACGGTGCGACGGGCCGCCATAGATGAAAGATCGGGGAATGGAATGGGTTTGGTGTCGCGTGTGGTTTGTGTGGAAGAAGATGGTTTGGAGTGGGTGGTGGAAATGATGAATGCCTCTAGCTCGGTGCGTAGAAGGCGAAACCGTTCACGAATATCCGCGTCGGGATCAGAAAGTGCTGACAACTCAGGAGGACCTCGTGAACGGGTGTGTGGCATAAAATGGGGAAACTGACTCAAAGAAAAATTAAAAGAAAAATTAAACCTAAAAATCTAGACTCAAGAACGGGAATCCTAAGACTCTAGACACGGAAAAACCAAAAAGACTCAAAATTTCCTAACGACGACCTAAGTTAATCTTGCCAATTGCCAAGTGTCCCCGGCAACAGCGCCAAAAACTTGATGTGCTCGGAACGTACCTAAAAATAACTATTAAAACCTAGACCTAACCTAGACCTAGACACACCTAATTTTACCGAAACTACCTAAAACCGAACCGAACCCTAAGGCAAGTGTACCTGTCGGATTATAGTAAAGCTAAGGTAAGACCGGAATATCGAACCTAAGACACTATTCTAGACAAGAATTAACCTAAACCTAAGAAATGGAAATTTGAGTAAATTGATTTGGGTTTTGTTTTAAGATTTGATTAACTGAAATTAATTAACGCAACTAACAAACGGACAACGAACGAGTTAAAGACAACCTTCAGAAACAGAGAGAGATACCACCTAGACTCAGAATCCTAATTACTAATGACAACTTCAATCGGTTATGACTAATCTGATGGCGGCTAGTTCACCTTTCAAGTTCTTCCTAGCTGACAATCCTAACGCTCGAACAGGAGTTCACCTTTCGGGTACATCCAACCTCGACTAAACCTAGCCACCCTCGAAACAATCTAAGGCACCCTAAGCTAGCAGGAGCTACCATGAATTACTACGACAGACAAGAATTAGCAAGTTACCTAATTTCCTAGGGCATCCCTCTCCCGATGGCGATGTGATCCTATTCCACTAGTCAACCCGACTAACCTACCTAATTATCACCTTCCAGCTTGTCTAATTAGGGCAGCAAATTGCAATCAAAAAGATAATTATTAACTAACACAATAGTTCAAGACGTCTCCCAAACCACTCTATCGCAACCAACCCTAAAGCTAGCTACTTTAGACAATTCACCTAAACCGAAAGACATTCGAAGGCAAAAAGTGCATCAATCAATAGTTATAAATTCAATCACAATTCACATATGCATACAATCTTAGCAACCATGGAATTTAATAGGAAAGTACATCAATCAATTAGTCATAAACCGGATTAAAATCACCAATAGCAAAAATTCATCACAATGAGTCTAGGCGGTATTAAAAATCTAGCCAACAATCATGGTCAAGTCTAAAAGTATAATAAAGATGAAATCTTTGACATAAACCATAATGAAAACTAGAGTTTAAAAGAATAACAAGGAAAATCGGTAGAACCGGTAATGTTCTCGATGATGAATATGCGATTCCCCAATGATTCCTTGCGATCCCAGCTCTTCTCTATCTCAAATTTTCGTCTCTGGATCGTCCTCTGCCGTCTGGAAGTCGAATTCTGTCGAATGGAACCCTAAGAATCGTTTTTATATCGATTAAGCAATTTTTGCGGGTTTTAGACCTCCAAGCGTATCGCTTGGAGGTGGATTACTTCTAGGCGATACGCATGCAACCAATAATACGACAATTTAGTCGGTCAGACCGACTTAAACCCCGTTGACTTTCCAATCTCCGCGCGTATCGCTTACCATGCATCAGGTTCCAGGCGATACGCCTGGACCTTCTTGTTCAGCACTTCTTCATTTTCTTCTATTCTTCTCTTGGCCTTGGTAATCCAACGAACTCCTGTAAAACTTGGGAAAAACATAAACGACTGACTTTAAAGACACAACTTAACTAAAAACACTTAAAACTAACACAAACCGACTCAATTAGACTCAAATACGTAACAAAAGACTCAGGAAAACCGGATGTGTTTGCAACACATCAATTGTTCAAAGGAATCGACAATAAACTTTCAATAAAAAGGGTTTTTACAAAGTCATAACACACACCTTAAAATAATTTTGTAAAGACAACTTCAAAGACTCGTCAAAGGCTATTTTCTTTCGAACAAGTGTAAGAATTTGGCTAAGATTAGCCTAAAGATATGCCATGAAGTAAAAGGAGGTTTCATAGACAAAATGCTTGCTATTACTTGACAATGGTTAAAGTTCTTACAGACTCTAACAACTTGAAGGTTTAAGACGCCAAGTGGCTCATAAAAAAAAATTCTAAGCTAAAGAAGTGGGGAAGAAGGTGAACTAGGGCTCAAAGCGTGAGCTTTCAGACCCTAGTGTTGAGCGAGTTGAAATGGAGGTGAAATCCTTAATTTATAGGCAAGAGAGGAGTTTGGCACAGGGCGTGCCAATCAGAGTCACGGGCCATGCCAAGTCAGAAGCAGGGGCACGGGGGCGTGCCATGTCAGGGGGGAAGCCGTGCCAAGTCAGTAGTGGATTTGAGAGGATCTTGGGATGGCACGGGGCATGCCAAGTTTTGCACGGGCCGTGCCATGGGGTAACAGTCTTCAAATTCATCATTTTCTTCATGTTTTTGCTGCTTTTTTGCTTCCTCTGGTGTTTTTGCCCTTGTTAAATCTGAAAAACTATAAAGAAGATAAAATTCCTTTGTTTTTTTGTTAGTTAATCAGTATTTAACCGTTATGTGAGGATAATTAGTTATAAAAACATATATACTTATGTGCATATCATGAGGGTTTTTCCTTTTGGCTTGGCTAGGGGTAGTGGAATTAAGAAGTGAATCTATGAGATTATGAGGTTTAAGAGAAGAAGGAACTTGTGTATCTTTGTAGAGATCAAATGCACAAATAGGCTTTGGTAATCCTTGTTGTTCTGCATCTCTAACCATCTTCTTCTTAACATCATCATACATCAATCTTAGTTTGGGAAGAGAAGTGTTATTAATGATCTTGGGATCTTTATTCAGATGTTTAGTGAAGTACCATCTAAGAGCCTTCAGTTGATCTTCATTGCTTAAGAGAGTAGTTTGCAGTTGTAATCTCTTTTCTACCATAGTTTTGTCGACTTGATGACTCAACTCATCTATATCATGTTCCAGTTTTAATTCACTCTTATCCATCAATAAGAGATCCATGTGGTCTAATATAGTGTTGTCAGGCGCATTTCTTAACACTTCTTGTGTTAGCCAACCATGGTCTAATATAGCATCCTTCATTTCTATAATGAGTGCAGGCTCAGTCTTCAGCCTATTCGCCTCCTGATCAGCCTTTAATTTCTTTTCAGAATCCCTTCTGAGCTTTTCTAGCTTCTCAGAACCAGCTTCATCAAGTTTAACCATTTCTTGTTCAATTAATCGCCTTCTTATCTCTGTAATCGTGTCCAACATAACCTTATATTTCTCATACTTTCTCGTTTCAGCATCAAGTTTTAATGCATATAACAAGACCATCATGCTCTTCCTTAGTTCTCCTCTCTGCATCCATCATAGCATCCTTCTCAAGCAATCTCCTTACGACTTCTTTATCTTCAGCAGATCTCTCAACCAGTGGAATGACTCCGCTAATGTCGTTGCCTAAGAGTACAGTTTCTAAAACTTCATTATCTTCAGCAAGTGGAGTAATTTTTTCAAGATACATACCTAAAAATCCACATGCTATATCGCTCTCTTCTAAAACAACCAGTTACATCCTTGGATGCAACAACTAGTGAAGCTGGAGGATATTTCATGTTCAATTTTTCATCTGCTAATTGGTAGTCAAGCATGGGGGCTTCACCTTTTGAACCATATAGAAGACATCCATCAGTGCCAATAGGGTAGAGTTGGTGCACAACTGAACTAAAGAAGTGTTTTTGAATTCTTTAGGAGATTTTCTTCTCATCAGCTGCTCCTCAACTGGCTTATACCTATTCAGCATGTCCCAAATAGTTTCCTTATCTTCAACTATAGGAATTGGGACCAACTCACTTGGCTCTTTACACAGGACATGTTTGGACCAAATATCTTCCATTTTTAGGGCTTTTAAATCCGATCGCCGTCCAGATCTGCTTACAGGATCACAGTTATGTCAATCGGAATTGATATACTCGTATAATTTCACAATCTCATTATCTCAACACCTCAAGAGGATGAAGCCCCTGCTCAACCTCAGGCGGATGACCGTTGGGAGGATGAAGCCTTCTGGAATTGAGCGTTCGATTACTACTTGCCCGAAAACCCACCAGAAGAGGCACTTGAAGACTTTTACGAACTGGATGATGAAGTTCATCTTGAAGAAGAAGAACCTATGGATGAAGATCCGGTGGATGAACCTGGCCGGAAGAGCCATGTGGAGACATTTAATTAATTAATTTAGTTATGTTTATGTTTAAATTTAGGTTTAATTACGTTTAATATACATATTGTTTAATTAATTATGGGTTTTATTATCAGTTTGAACAATTCCTCCTCCCCCCTTTTTAACTAAAAAATTTCACCAAAAATTTTGAATTTGCCACCATTAGTTCAAATTTCACCCATAATTTCGAACTAAATGTACTTATTATTGATTCATCAGATACTTTTCCCTCTCAATTTCACCGAAAATTTCCAATTAAACCCCTCCAGCGAATAACTAGGTCTTCTTTCTCATCCATATCACTAATTTTGATTCATCACTAATTTCATCTCATGGACGTTCACGAACGAATAGTGATGCAAAAAGGAGCTTCAACAGACGGCGCTAGCGATTCTTCAGAATTTCCATGTGTTTTGGGAGACCAATCTATCTAGAAAATGATAATTGTCAAGTTATTCATTAATTACAGCCTGTTTTCATTCTTATTCATTAATTACAGTCTGTTATCATACTATTGTTTGTTTTGTTTATTATTGATACACGTTTAACTTGGGATCCCTGTATTTGTGTACAATTATAGTTACAGATCGATAAAATTTCATTTCATACCGAATTACGAAGCTAGGGGTTATTTACTTTCTTACATGACTGTTGGAGCATGCTAAATTAGTTATTTTATGCTAAGAATGTTGAAGTCATGTTACAAGTGTTGGTGGGGGGGGGGGGGGGGGCTGGATACAAGAATGTTGATGAACCTCCATTCTTCTTTATATAAAGTGAAGACATGATGTGTTCCACTCTTCCCTTTAGACGTCTTTTGTTTATAACATATAAAATAATAGGGTCTTTATGTGATATATATATATAAGAACTAATTTATTTCCAACAACATGTTTGTAGGATCATGTTACAAGAATAGAAGAATGTTGATACGAAGCATCTGTTACATTATTTTATGCTACATTCTGTGAATTTTCAAACTTGAAGAACCTACAGCTTTCTTATTTGTTACTGTTTCATCTGATACATTCTATGTATACTTTATTATTTGCATGCTTTCTTATTTATGTACTTTATTAAAAAGCATCTAACTACATTCTGTTAATTGTACAAAATTCAAGGATGGATCCATCAACCTTGATCACATGGAAAAACTTGAGTTGGAACTTAAAGAAAAGATACTTTTGCGTGATGAAAAAAATGAAGAACTTAAGGCCCTATACTTGAAGATTAAAGAATTGGAGAGAAGAATTGATCTACTTATAACTCATCTCTTTGCACTTGGAACACCGTTACCACAACAACTTAGTGCTCCGGCATCTATAGAGTTAAATTCTTTACATCACAACTTAATCATACTGTTCACAAGTACCTAATAACATTTACTTTTTACCAATTCAAAAACATTGTTCTAGGTAACTTCTAAGGAGATTTCTTTTGGCTCTAACCACAACACTAATCATGCTGACATACACACAACGGTTAGTATTTGTCAAACTCATTATCGTTTGATTGCTGATTTCAATAAAGTAATTAATTGAACTGTAGGGCATCAAAACGGTGGCCACTCAAACTCATCAAGTTAAATATTTGCCAGTTAAGTTTCATTCCATTCTATAGTTTCACATTAATATGTTTGGGAATGTCATGTAGTCCCATTTCTAATGTTACTTCGTACCTCAAACACTTGGGCTAGGTAGTGATTGTTGGAACAAGTGGTGAGATGTGTACCAAATAAAGTTCAACTGACTTTGAAGTTGATCCGCAACTTAATGTGATGTTCATCCGGATGTTTAAAGTTCATCTGGATATCTAATGTTCATCCAGAAATCAATTGAATTGTAGGACTTGATCACCCATACTACATGAAATAAAATGGCACTCCTAAGTCTATATCTATCATGGTGGTAAGTATTTGAAAATTGCTATATATATTCTGATCAATTTCCATAATCTAATCATCAAGTATATGTTTTTGTGTAGGAATACAAGAAAAAATGGTCCTAATGAAGCTCAAATCTGAACAGTTGAAAATGAAGATCACGTGGTAGCGTTGTTGGCTCGCGGATTGAGAATTAAATTGAGAATATTGCATGTATGTAGTGAAAAAAAAAAAATTTTATTCGCATTTCATTTGTATTTGGTTTGTAATGAAAAAAAAGTTTCTAATTGATTTTATTTGATTTGTATTTGATTTGTAATTGATTTTTATTAGGTTTTAAATTGCCCACGTGTATTGGGAGAACATATCTGATTTCAACAACCCTTTCACCACTTTTTTTTTCAAATATATGTGACCATATATTACCAAAGGTCACACTTTATATATTTTAACGTGGCCGTTGCCACCCTTTGGCCACACGTATTGGGACAAAATATCTGCTTTCAACAACCCTTTAGCCACCTTTTTTTCCAAATATATGTGGCTAAAACAAAAATATATGTGACCATATAATACCAAAGGCCACACTTTTATTTTTTTAACATGTCCATTGCCATCCTTTGACCACGCGAATTGTGACAAAATGTATGATTATAGCCAACCCATTTGGCCACTTTTTTTTCTAATATAGGTGGCTAAAACATAAATATATGTGACTATATAATACCAAATGCCACACTTTTGACATTTTAACGTGTCTATTGCCACCCTTTGGCCACACGAATTTTGAAAAAATGTATGATTTCAGCAACCCATTTGGCCACTTTTTTTTCTATCATATGTGGCTAAAACACAAATATATGTGACTATATAATACCAAAGGCCACACTTTTGATATTTTCACGTGGTCGTTGTCACCTTTTGGCCACGCGTATTAGGAGAACATATCTGATTTCACCAGCCCTTTGGCCACGTATTTTTATAATATATGTGGCTAAAACACAACTATATGTGACCATATAATACCAAAGGCCACGTTAAACAAACATATGTGGTCGTTGGGACCCTTTGGCCAACTTTCCAGAAGAATTGTTTGATTACAACAATAAATATTGGTACCCTTTAGCCACGCTTCTAGGTGGCTTCAGAGACTGATATTCTAACATGGCCGTATGATACATACGATGACGGGACCTTTGGTGTCGATTGAAATGAAAAAAAAACATGGCCAAAGACATTTGGTCACGATTTTTTAATAGTGGCCAAAGGCCAATATTGATGTAGTGTTTGTTATTTATATAAAACATTTAATATCTTGTTTATTTAAGTTGTAATTTAATATTTATAATATCATACTCCTAAAAAACAAACATAAACCTATGCTGAATAAATGTTATTATTTTAATATTGAGTTAAATACAATTTGTGTCCCTCTGGTTTGGAGGTTTAATACGATTTGGGTATAATTGCTCCTTCTTGAGTAATTCCAATATTAAGCATAAATGTTGCTCAAGCTCCTCCTTGGTCTTAGAGTATATCAATATGTCATCGATGAAAAAAATGACGAATTTGTCGAGATAAGGCTTACAGACACGGTTCATTAGATCCATGAAAATCGTTGGAGCGTTGGTAGTCCAAAAGGCATAACAATGAACTTGTAATGACCATACCGAGTTCTAAACACGATCTTTGGGACGTCCTCTTCGCGGACTCTCAGTTGATGATAATCCGATCGCAGATGGATTTTGGAATAATAACTTGACCCTTAGAGCTGGTCAAACAGATCGTCAGTATGAGGTAAAGGATAACAGTTCTTGATTGTTACCTTGTTGAGCTCTCAGTAGTAGATGCACATACAGAAAGTTCCATCTTTCTTTTTAACAAAAGTACTGGGGTTCCCCACGTCGATGAGCTAGACCTGATAAATCCTTTATCCAGCAGCTCTTGAAGTTGCGTATACAACTCTTGCAGTTCGTTTGGCGCTAAATGATAGGGCGCACGAGCAATTAGAGAAGCTTCTAGAGCAAGATCAAACTGAAATTCGACTTGACAATGCGACGGAAGACCTGGTAAGTCTTATGGAAATACTTCAAGAAAATCCCACACAATTGGAATATCCTCAATTTTCTTTTCTTCCTCCGACTTGTCGGTCATATAAGCGATAATTACGACATCTCCTTTCTGCAAACACTTACGCGCCTTGATGTAGGATATGACACCACCAATTGTGCCACCCCTATCTCCTTGTAATGAAAGAATTTTACCACTAGCGAGTGGTAACCAGACGATTTCAGCATGATTTTTGGATAGCCAATCCATTCCCACAGTTACATCAAAACTACCCAAAGTGACAGGCATGAGATCTATGCCTAACTGATGTGCAAAAATCGACCTATAAAAATAACCAAAATTATCCTAGACCTAGACACACTAAATTAAACCCAATTAACCTAAAACTAGACCGATTAAACAGGCAAGCGAACCTATCGGATGTAGAATAGCTATCGGTAAACCAAGATCGAACCCTAGGGACACTACAAAAGACAAAATTAACTAAGAAAAATAAATTACTGGTTAATTGATAAGATTTGGTTTTTGAATTAGAGAATTAAATAACTAACTAAATGAACTAAATTAAAATTAATTAATTATATAAACTTACTAAAAATTGAAAATGCTAAAATTAGAAATTACTAAAAAATGGAAAGCAAGCCAACAAACTCAAAAACCTAAAAACGAAAACTAGATATGATGAGGAATACCACCTAGACCTAGATTTCTAGTCAACGCTAACGACTTCCCTTGACTATGACAATTCCGACTGAATCAGGATCTAAAGATACAACCTATAGAAAACCTACGAGCCCCCGAAATACTCTCCGGACGTAACTGATAAGAATCCTAACGGTTGGAAACGCTCACTGATTAGTTAGTTAACCTTTTAAGTACATCCTAACCGATAATTCTACCACTCGATTAATTGGTTCACCTTTTGAGTATATCCCAATTCAATTACCCTAACAACCCTTGAACTTAATCTAAGGCACCTTAAAGCAATAGGAGCTACCTTTAACCACTATGAATGTCACAACTAGCAAATTGACCAACTAATCTAAGGGACTTCCTTTTGAGACAATCTTGACCTAGACAATTAACAAACCCAGCTAATTGACAAGCCTATCCCCTTTTAATTTCTAAGCAAGGTAGAATATAACAACCAAGATAATAAGTACCAATCAATATTCTAGCTCGGGACGTCTCCTAAACAATTCCTTGGATGCAAACCCTAAGCTAACACCTTTAGATGCACTACCCGACCCGAAAGACATTTGTAGGCAATACAAATAGCAATTGACAATCAAAACCCTAATTGAGATACGTATATGCAACAATCACAGTAAATTAAAGGAATTGCAATAGAACATTAACCACCAACAATTGTCATAATCAGGAAAAGTCATAAAACATCAACTAGTCGTCAAATTGGTCTAAGTGGTACAATAAGTTTAGCCAAGAATCATCATTGTGTCCAGAGTATAAATCAAAACAGTAACCTTACTGGAAAACATAATCTAATTAGGAAGAAAAATAAGAAAACAATGGGAGTTAGAGAACCCGGAAACTGAAATCGGTGTCGAATGCTTCATCACAATGCTCTTGATTGATCCTCACTTCTCTAAAATCCTCTCCCACAGCTCTGATATTCGGCATGAAGCAAGTTCTCTCGACTGTAACCCTTTAAGTTATATTTATAAGTGAAAAACTAGGGTTTCCGGATTTTTAATCTGCAAGCGTATCGCTTGGAGGCCTCAGCAGAAGCTGGCGATACGCCTAAGGGCCCAAGGCGACAAATTATTCGGGTCAACTCTTACGACACCGCCTTTGACCTTCATGTTCCGCGCCTATCTCCTGGAACCTCCGAACCACTAGGCGATACGCCTAGTGCACATTTTTCAGCAATTTTGTTCCTTTTATTCTTCAACTCTTTTCCAATGCTCGCTTTTCCTCGGGAACTGAACCAGAACTGTAAATTAAGCACGAAACACAGACTAAGACACTATTACTCATAAACAACTAAAAGCTCACGTAAAATGACTCAAAAGACTTACAAAATGACCCGAAAACATAAAGGAAAACCCATGTGTTTTGCAACACATAAAATATCCCCCCACTTAACTTTTTTTCGTCCCCGAAAAACCTGCAAATGAAATCATAACCTGAGTAATTGGCTTCTAACCTTTTCTAGTTCATCAATTCATTAATTCAATTAGCCTACTTACACCCCGGTAGCAATTATCGATATTTTGATCCGATTAAACCCAACCACCAACTTTTATAGCCCCTAAAAGTGTCAATTCATTTACCTAATCAGTTAACACAATGGATCCCACACTCAAACATCACAACTTTGCCTAATCTCGTCTCAAGATATCAAGGCACAGGTTTAAACCGTTTAGGTTCTCCTACCCTAATATTTAATTATATACTTGTCTCTAAAATGGTGGAACAATGGATGAATAGTCTGCTGATTTGAGCTATATATGTTTATATATATATATATATATATATATATATGTTTAAGAGAGCTTCACCTAGAGGAGAATCCACTGAGACTGAACCCGATGGGTAGCACATAGGGTATTTGTCCCAGTTCAAGCAGAAACCAAAATGGAATAGGGAATTTTCATAAAAAGATAGAGGTGTGCTTATATTTAAGAGACAAGTCTATATTTAAATATTACGGTACCTATCTTCTATTTTTGACAGTTTCAGTATCCTCGTTTCAATCTAAGGCGGGAACCCACTAGATATCCTGATTTTATATATATTAAGTTCAATTTTAGACACAATTAGGATATTTAAGCTCTTAAGTTGGCTGAGCCTATCGATACATCACTAACCGAAAATGTTTTCAACTTTTAATTATACTTGTTTTTCAATTAAGCACATTATTAGAAAGCCAACTCCCGGTTGTACCTATCATCTTTCATTTTAAACTGCAGATTTAACCAAGAACATTTTTGAATTTTTCTAATTTTTTAAAAGTAAACTCACACACTAAAACTGACTCGACTAACGAGACACGACAAGTAGTCTTCCCATCCTCACATTTGAAACTCACATTGTCCCTAATGTGAACCGAGAAACAACGAAATAACCAAATAAAAGAAAAATAAATAAAAGAAAATAAGCAAATGCAAAATAAATAAAATGAAAAAGAAAAGAACAGAAAAATGGAACAGAATCCCCTGAATAAATCGGCATGAATGAAAAGAGTCTTGTTCCTCTCCTTCCAGTTCGATCGTGATATCGAAACTCTCGTAACTCCATAAATGCATAAAAATTATCACGGACGACAGCGGCGACTTACAAACCATATTCTAACAAACAAGCAAACCAAAATCACAGCAGCATATATATATATATCAAACAAACCACCCAACCGGTTAACCCCGTACAAATTCCCAAGTATCAGAATATTAGAATATAGTACAGACCATGATAATAAAAACAAAAATAAGAGAAAAGTACAAGGATGTGAAATAACCGATCAAAGTGGCTGCCACTGTCAAAATACTCCATATGTCCCCCTATTCCTCAGCATCATCAGCAGAATCATCCGGCTCGTCATTTCTAGCCTCAAGCTCACGAAAAAAGTCAGACACCTCAAACCCCAACAAAGTAAACAGAGATCTCAAAGCCTGGTCATGTAAATTCATCCTCCCAATCATCTCAGCCCTAACTGCCTCCAAGGTCAATGGCTTAGCCCTCGGCTCTCTAACGGGTCTATCAACTGGAGGCCTCTATCCCCTCTGTGGAATCCTCCTCCTGGCAGGTGCTCCAACCTCAACCCATCTCAGCGGCATCAAACGGACACAAACCAATCTTCCGCATATCCAATAAACTGTAAGGCAACGTCGGCTGTCCACCGGTCAAATGTGAAGGCATATATCTCTCCAACACTCCCAAGTGATCAGCCAACCTACCAATATACGGGCCAAGATCCAACCTCGCCTCCGGCACTCCCTTACGGGGCCCGGCAACCGACTGAATGACAACCATAGCGAGGTTGGTCGGGTGCCTCTCCACCAATGACCTCAAGCAAAATAGATCTAACATGTTAATCTTATCGGTTCCAGTCCTCCTCCCAATGATCGAACAAGCTAAAATCCTATAAACATATCTCAAAACAGGATCCCGAATCGACGATGCAACCAAACCATTCGTGTACGGCTCATCAGAAATTGTATCCCAGAACGCTCTCAACTGACCATCTATAACATAAAACTCATTGGCCTTCTCAGCCGTACCCCTCAAACTCCTCCAAAATGCAGATGTAGCGACATCCTCATGTGTATAAAAACATAAGGCGACAGCAAACTGAGGCACGCTCATCTCAAACAATCTCCTCCCCAGAGCAAACGAAACAGTCACCGGCGAGTCAGACTCATTCACGTCGTACTTGCATGTAGAATGAAACTCTATAGTTAACTCCCAGTACTGGGCTCCATCACAAGCTAAGACTCTCCTCCATCTCTCATCCAAAAGCTCCTCCAACCTGGCTCTCGCTCCCAGCCTATCCATAAACTCCCAATCGAATGTCCTATACTGGAGCAGGTCCAGGCGTACGAAAATATCACATCTCTCGCCCTCATCAGTACCCTGAAACTACAATAAGGTATGGTTCTCAATCTGTTGCTCTTCAACAGGAGGCAGCTCCAACGTGTAGTCCGGTAGAACCTCCTGTTCTAAGTACCGTATCGCCGTCTTGTGACGATAATTCTTTTTTGTCTTCTGCTTCTTCCTCGATCCACTAGCAGAAGCATCCATACCTGCAAAACAGATTAAATAGTGATATCCAAGCAACCAACAATCACTAACTATTTTTGGATTTTTGTATTTTTCTATTTTTTGTTCAAAATAAAGAAATAAAAAAAGCTGAATTGCAAAACTGATAACAAATTGCTTAAAATAAAAAGAAAAAGAAAAGAAGATTTTTTTTTGAAAAATCGGGCATGACCGTTTCGTTTATAGAGCAAACTAGTTCTTCACAAAACCTGTCAAAATGCATCAATTCCTACCAAAACAACCAAAATATGCGGTTGGAATCATCCAAAACCAGCTATTAAACCGATAAGCACATATGTCCCAAACAACGCCTAACCAGATTCATCCGGCAACAGAAGCAATCAACCCAAATAAAAAAGCAAAATCTGAATATCCCAACGCCTGGTTCACAATTCAAACGAATACCCCTTGTTTAATAAGTCCAGAAGCACACAATTCATAGCAATTATTCATGTCTCCACAATCGAATTTAACAAAAACATTCCTTGTTCTTATCATACCGCAGTCACAGAATCAGAAACTAACACTTTCTCTATCAATTGCAAGAAAAAACAAAGAACAGACAAACAAAACAAAAATCGTAACAAGGGAATAAAATGGGTACCTGGAATCGCGAATTGCAAAAAAAAAAAAAGAAATAGGTGAACTGCGATGGTGGTCTGCGACGGTGTAGCAGCAGCCCTCACCAGAGCTAGAACAGTGGCGGCTGTTGCGGTGTTTGTGGGCGGTTGTAGGTAGCTGGTGGATGGCGGCGAGGGTAATCGGCGGCGGCGATGGGAGTGGTGCTAAGGTCTTGATCGGCGGAGGTAGGTGCCAGGAAAGGGGGAATGGGGTAGTGGTTCGGTGGTGGAGAAGGGTCGTTGAAGGTGAACAGCGGTGATAGTTGGCCGGTGATAGTGTGGGTGGAGGTGGGATTAGGGTCTCACTCGGTGGGAATGAGGTAAAGGTCCAAACGGGGTGGCTTTTAAACGAAGGTATTTTTCTGGTCGCATACTCCCCAAGCGTATCGCTTAGATATGTGGTACTTACAAGGGATACGCTTGTTGCACAAAATCTGGTTCTTAGCCCCACCCCCAAGGCGTATCGCCTGGAGCAATGCTCACCCAAGGGATACGCCTAGAACGAAATTTCCAGGGATCTTTTGAGATATACTTAGTCAATTTAGTGTTTTCAAAAATTCTCATCACCCCGGTTTTTCAAGTCCTGTAATTTTATATTAACCAAAACATACATGGGACTCCATTTCCGCATGAATTCGCGCTTCCAACATTTATCAATTCCCTGAAACATAAACAAACACAAAAAACGCAAAAACTGAAAAACACAAAAAACGAAAAGCACAAGCACACAAAAATAATAAAAACAAGCATGCAAACTATATATAAACTCTACAACTCGGATTTCCACCAAGTACTTGCCTCCTCACTCAAGCCTCATAAATTTTGTGGAGAACCAAGTTCTCCTCATCCGTTTCAACCAGTCCTCCTATGTAATGCTTCAATCTGTGACCGTTCACCTTCCAAACTCCACTATCCGACTCTAACTGAACCGTTCCATAAGGAAAAACACCTCCTTCACAATGTAAGGCCCTCTCCATCGGGATTTCAACTTACCTGGAAAAAACCTAAGACGTGAATCATATAGCAACACTCTATCCCCACACTTAAACTATTTCCTACCTCTCAGCTTACTATCATGCAACTCCTTTGTGCATTCCTTATAACCCTAAGACCTATCATATGCTTCATTCATAAGCTCCTCTAGCTCATGAATTTGGAGAAACCAGCTCTTAGCTTCCTTGGCTAAATCAAGCTTGATCGATCGAATAGCTCAATATGCTTTATGTTCTAACTCAACCGGCAAATGACACTATTTTCCATAAACCATCATAAAGGGTGTGGTTCATATAGGTGTTTTGAAAGCAGTGCAGAAAGCCCATAACGTGTCATCTAACTTATCGGACCAATCCTTGCGATTGGTTCCAACATTTTTCTCTAAAATCCTCTTCACCCCTCTGTTAGCATTCTCCACTTGACCGCTTGTTTGTGGATTATAAGCGGTCGATGTCCTATGATTCACTCCATATCGAGCTAACACTTTCTCCATTTAGGCATTGCAAAAATGCATGCCCCTATAACTAATCAGTACCTTCGGGGTTCCAAACCTACTGAACAATGTCCTCAAATATATCTCACTACCACTCGTGCATCATTTGTAGGCAAGCCTTGAGCCTCAACCCACTTAGAATTACAATCAACCGCAACGAGGATGTACCGATTCTCCCGGGATGTGGAGAATGGTCCTATGAAATTAATGCCCCAAATATCAAACACTTTAAACCCTTGGATAGGGTGTGGGGGCATCTCATTCCGGAATGAGATGTTACCTGCTCGCTGACACGCATCACACTTCCTAACCAACTCGTGAGCATCCTTAAACAATGTCGGCCAATAAAAACCTGAATCTAACACCTTCTTAGCAGTATAGGAAGGCCCGAAATGTCCACCTACTAAACCCTCATGAAAATGCTTAAGAATCTTTAATCCCTCCTCACGACTCACACATCTCTTAAAAGATCCATCTATCCCAATCCGGAACAAATAAGGACTATCCCAAATATAATGTTTAGTATCAGAGAGGAACTTCTTCCTCTGTTGCGACGCCAAATCATCTATGATCGTACCATGGGCCAAATAATTTGTCATATCAGAAAACCATGGCATGCCCTGTTCCTCCGCACTTGTAACTCCTACAAACTCCTCACTAGCGAGCATCACACTCTCTAACGGAAATGTGTCTCCTATGCTCTCTTCTCTCAACTTATCTCTCTCTCGGGGCCCTCAAGGCGCGACAAGTGGTCAATCGCTACATTCTCTGGCTCTTATTATCCTTAATTTCTATATCAAACTCGGACAATAACAAAATCCACCTAATCAAGCGTGGTTTAGCGTCCTTCTTCGCAAACAAGTACCGTAATGCAACGTGGTCGGTGTAAACAATGGTTTTGGACTGAACGAGGTATGAACGGAATTTGTCGAATGCATAAAATATGGCAAGAAGCTCCTTTTCTGTGGTCTGTAATTCTCCTGGGTGTTGTCTAAGGTTTTGCTTGTGTAGTAAATGGGATGGAAGTGTTTGTCCCTACGTTGTCCTAAAACCGCCCCTACCGCAAAGTCACTAGCGTCGCACATAAGCTCAAACTTAAAACTCCAATCGGGGGCTATCAGAATAGGCACACTCATTAACCTCTCCTTCAAGAACTCAAACGCCTTCAAACAACTCTCATCAAACTCAAAAGAAACGTCCTTCTCTAAAAGACGGATCATGGGTCTAGTGATTTTGGAAAAATCCTTAATGAACCTACGGTAGAACCTGGCATGACCTATGAAACTCCTAACATATTTGACACTCGTAGGTGGTGGAAGTTTGCTAATCGTCTCAATCTTAGCTCTATCAACGTCTATTCCTGCCCGGGAAATCTTATGTCCTAAAACTATCCCCTTAGTGACCATGAAATGACATTTCTCCCAATTCAACATCAGTTTGGTCTCTTTATAACTAGCTAACATCCTCTCCAAATTACCTAAACACTGATCGAAAGAACTCTCAAAAACAGAAAATTCATCCATAAACACCTCCATGGAAGTCTCAATCATGTCCTGAAAAATGGCCACCATATACCTCTGAAATGTGGCCGGAGCATTACATAACCCGAATGGCATACGGCGGTACGCCAAGGTACCGTACGGGCATGTGAAGGTGGTTTTCTCCTGATCCTCGGGTGCAATAGGAATCTGTAAATAACCGGAAAATCCTCGAGAAAACAGTAGTACTGTTGACTCGATAAAGGTAATGGGAAGTGGTCTTTCCTAGTGGCATCGTTAAGCTTACGGTAATCTAAATACATTCTCCATCCTGTGACGGTCCTACTCGGAATCAACTCATGTTTGTCATTCATCACAACCATCATACCTCCCTTTTTCGAAACTCCCTGAACCGGGCTAACCCATGTAGAATCGGAAATCGGATAAATCAATCCCGCATCCAGTAGTATGAGAACTTCCTTCTTCACAACCTCCTTCATGTTTGGATTCAAGCACCTCTGAGGTTGGACTACAGGTTTATACTCATCCTCCATGAGTATGTGATGCGTGCAAAACAAAGGGCTTATACCCTTGATATCCAACAGCCTCCATGCAATCGCCTGCTTATGCTCCCTAAGCACCTGTATCAGCTATAACTTCTCCTCCTCTGTCAACTGAGTATAAATGATGATGGGCAATCGGGACTCACCATCCAAAAATGCGTACTCTAGATGAGACGGTAACTCCTTAAGCTCTAAGACTGGTGGTCCCTCTATAGATGGCTTTTCTCCTAATTCCTCAATTTCACTAACCTCAAAACACCTCATAACACTCCTCTACTACCTCAGTCGAGATACGCTCCCAATGAGCATCATCATCGACCTCCCGGTCCTCACTCACCGGGGTCTTACTCTCACTCCTAACCAAATCTGCTCCACAAATGTAATCTAGGCACCGATCCATATGAGAAATGAAAGTGTCAATGAAGTAAACAGAATTGTCCTGACCTACTGAATATTTCATGGATTGCATGATATCGAATGTGATATTCTCATCCCCTACAAGAAATGTAATCTTCCCGTCATAGAAATCGATCAATGCCTTGGCGGTGCGCAGAAAGGGGCATCCTAGGATAAGTGGACATTTTTCATCTACCTCCATGTCCATGATCACAAAATCCACGGGGAACACAAATCTATCAACCTTCACCAACAAGTTCTCCACAACTCCCCGTGGATATTAAAGAGACCGATCCGCTAAGGAGATGCTCATGCACGTAGGAGCCGGATCTCCTAGGCCTAGCTTTTCATAAATCGAATAGGGCATCAAATTGATGCTAGCTTATAGATCCGCCATCGCGTGGTTCATAATCGAGCTACGTAACAGATACGGGATCGTGAAAATTCCCGGATCAGTCAATTTCTCCAGTAGCTTGTTATGGACCACCGCATAACATCTTTCATCGAGAGTAATGGTCGAGAGTGTCTCCATCTTTTTCTTATTGGATAAGAGGTTCTTTAAGAATTTAACATATTTAGGCATTTTCTGGAGCACCTCAATGAACGGAAGATTGATTTTCAACTGTTTGAACATGTCAAGGAACTGACCGTACTCTATCGCATACTTCTGTTGGATGAGACGGGCGGGGTAGGGGACTCGCCTCAGATCCTCAGTGGTTATCTCTTTCGCCTCGACCTTCTTCTTCTTCTTTTCTACTGCCTTAGGTGTAGGAGACTCGGAGGTTGGCACTGTACTTGCTGGGACTAGCCTCGGGTGTACCCTCCCATCCGGAGTCTCCATCTCGATCTCCTCATCCACCGGCTCTTCGTCATGAGCTGGTCGGTTTTGCTCTCCGCCTCTGCCGCTACGTGTATGTAACACCCCAAATTTCATGACTTAAGATATATACGTGTGCTATATTTGGTAGGTAGCTGAAATATATATAATATAATATATATACGTATAATAGAGAAACACCGCGATTCACGTACGAATATTCGGCACGACGTTCGAGGAAACGTCAAAAGACAAATTTATAGAATATGATAGATAACGAAAAATAAAGATCGTGGGCGCAGACGGATCTTGGATCCGAGTTATAACAAAGCGGGAAAACGCAAAATAGTGATTTAGGCCCGGTTTGTAATAAACTGTATTTAAGCTCGAACGTCACTAAAATAACACCAAAGCGAAAATAGAATATCAGGTAATGCTAAATAGTTGATTTATAATCGTTATAAAATATATTTGCGATGTTCGGCACGAAAAACGATGAAATCGGTAACCAGTGCTGTTACGCGATAATAACCGAAATCGATTCGGTTAGCCGTTCGAGATTGTTTTAGTGACTCGGCAAGGCATAAATAATTATTATAATAATAATTAAGTATTTCAGTCAAGACGGCGTATTCGGTTTATGAAACGGTCGTGATCACTACGCCGATTAAACACGAATTACTACCGCGTAATTAAATAATAATTATCGGTTTGTATTTAACCGAATGATAAATATTACGAGTATATTCATTCGACCCCCGTAATATTTTAGATGTTTGAGAACTTTTATAAACCGTTTATAAAAGATTATGTATTTTTCGGGTTTAAAGTACGGATATAATACCTACTTATTAATATCAATCACAAAATATTATTTTGCTTGTTCATTACTCTTCACTCAAATATGTGTCAAAAGTTTTGATGTGATTCATCAATTAAAAGGATCAGTCATATGTGTACGTGTGTATTATATGTACAAGTGATTGAGAGTATAAATACACACATCCTACAAACGTACAATTCACAATTCACATAACACACATACAATACGACAATTTTGGAAAAAGAAAGAAAGAAGGAAAGAGAGAGAGAGAGTAAACCCGTACGTTCTTCCCCCCCCCCCCTCCTTCTTCTACGAAATTCCGGCAGCAGCACCACGCAAGTCCCCGTCTCTCTCTCTCGGTTGTTTTGCCGGCGGCCCATCACGGCACCACCTCTCGACCCTCCGGCCAAGAGAACCGGCGACCTCACCGGCTCCCTCCGTTCGAAACACAGCAGCGGCAGCCCGGCGAACCTGCAGCACCTCTCCTCCATTTTTTCCGACGACCCAGCAGCAGCGGCTTAGAGCCGCTAAATCCGGCGGACCCTCGCGGTGATGGAAGAACTGGTGGTGGCTTCGGTGATCTTACTGTTGGGTTTTAAGAACTTTATCAAAGCCATTTTAACTCCTTAAAATGTAAAACGCAGCGGAAATTCAAAACTATAGTTTGATTAGTTGATGTTAAAACCGATTTTAACACTTGATTATAAAACCCAAAACCAAGGATCCAAATATGTATGCATGCTATCAAAACTAAAACCAACCATAGGGGGTTTTAGATATACCTTCTTCCAAGCTCAAAATTGTGAAGAAGATGATGTGGATGAACCGGCTTGCAATCTAACTTGAAAGCCTCAAGTGATGATACCCACGAGCTCAAGCAACAACCACCCTTGTTGCTAGGATTTCTTGAAGACTAACTCTTCCTTCCTCTCTTGTTGAATCCGAAATCAACAAGATCTTGGAATCAATTTCCAGATTTTCTAGCAAGAAAAGTGTTCTTGCAATGGAAGAAGAGAGAGAAAGAGCTTGAGTATTGGAGAAGGCAAAATGATATCAATGACTAGTCCCAATCTCAAGACCATATGTCTTGTTTAAATAAAAAGGCTCAACCACCCTCATAAAGAGGGTGGGAGGCCGGCTCTAGAGGGGGAAAAAGGAGGGGGAAAAAGGTTTTTGAAATCTTTTAAAACCCTCCAATGAATCTAGTCCATTTTCTAGTCTTTGTTCATTTAGACACTATGCTTAAGTCATGTAACACATTACATGTTGTGTACTAAAATGAAGTATAACATATAACCTTTTATATGTTGTGTAACATGTTATTTAACCAATTAAATAACATTTTTATCTTGCTTCTATAATTTAAATCATCCACATGATTTAATACAAGTTCAATTAATTAGAAACCGATTTCTAATTATCTTCTATAAGTGACATTTATTTAATTGATCATATCTAAATAAATATCCATTGGGTGTTTGTCTAGCTCGTTATTGGGTATGACCCGTCTTGGATCATAACGTACTAGCCACATCAATCTAGTATGTGTCTTGGGCAGACCGAGTCCAACAATCTCCCACTTGCACAAGATTCATAGAAGATTGATGCAAGCAACAAATACCGCCTAACAACGGTTTGTTACCCCTAATACGCATGACTTAGTGCCATTCAATAACATCATCTCCTTCAAGTCACCACTTGAAATGTTTTAGGTGAAACGATCATTTATCCTTTTGTCACAAATGTCATGTTAAATCCTAGAGACATAGAGTGATCACTCTCTATTAGATTTAACTTAATTCAGGCCTTAGACATTTAACTCTCAACGAATAAGAGGGACAAATTCCATCTTGACTACATACGTCTCTCACAATCACCTAGTATCATACCTGACTTTAGCCTTATGTACTGTCATGTTTCAGAGCAGCGAAGAACTAGGTCAAGGCATAATCATAGATGAATATCAAGACCCAATATGTATCTCAGGTCGAAGGATACAAATGATATTCTCCTTTACTCAAGCTTACTTATGATCAATCAATTAAGATTCCATGGGGTAAGTCTTGAGAGCGGGTCGTCCAATATTTGTCTCCCACAAATATCTATGAACTCTGGTAGCAACCTATTGCTCCATATTCATACCTTATGAATATCCACCAATCCAAGTTCATAATAGTCTTACCTTCATATTTGTTCCCACAAATATGATCGACTACGGACATTTAGAATAAGTAACTTATTCACGGATTTAAACATGCAAAAATGGAACACTACACAATTTAAATGAAATCCCACATTCATATAAAAGTGTCAAAATAAACATTGTTCCGATATCCAAATACAAAATATAAATCATATCCAATCACTAGAATGTCGAAGTCCCATAGCACAAACATGACCCTCATGCTTTGGGCGTTCTAGGAGCTTCGTGAGTGGATCGGCGACGTTGTCATCGGTGTGAACTTTGCGAATACATATCTTTCCTTTTGCAACTTCATCCCTTATGTAGTTGAATCTCCGCTCGATGTGCCTCACCTTTTGATGATCACGAGGTTCTTTGATTTGAGCAATCGCTCCCTCGTTATCACAAAGGATCTCTAGGGGTCCTTGAATGGTAGGAACAACCCCTAGTTCGGCAATAAATTTCTTCAACCATGCGGCTTCTTGCGCGGCCAAAGATGCGGCGATGTATTCTGATTCCGTAGTGGACAATGCAACCACATCTTGCTTTGAGCTCTTCCAAGAGACCGCCCCTCCATTTAAAATGAAGATATACCCCGATTGTGATCGAGAATCATCTCGATCCGTTTGGAAGCTCGCATCCGTGTAACCCCTTACAACGAGTTCCTTCTCATCGGATCCATATATTAAGAACATATCCTTAGACCTTCTAAGATATTTCAATATACTTTTGACAGCCATCCAATGGCTATTTCCTGGATTTTGTTGGTATCTACTTGTCATGCTTAAGGCGCATGACACGTCCGGTCTAGTGCATATCATAGCATACATAATTGATCCAATAGCAGACGCATATGGGATTCCTTTCATTTTGTCTTGCTCAACCTTTGAGCTTGGACATTGAGTCCTACTCAATATAGTCCCTCTTTGAATAGGTACCAAACCTTTCTTAGAGTTCTCCATCTTGAACCTTTTCAAGATTTTGTCAATGTATGCACTTTGATTCAAGCCTATCAGGCGCCTTGATCTATCCCTATAGATCTTTATTCCCAAAATATAGGTGGCTTCACCAAGATCCTTGATGGAAAAGCAACTTCCAAGCCAGGTTTTTACACCTTCCAAGGTTGGAATGTCATTCCCAAATAGTAGTATGTCATCTACATACAATACTAGAAAAGTTATTATACTCCCACTAGCCTTCTTATACACACAAGCCTCATCCTCGTTCTTGATGAAGCCAAATTTCTTTATCTCTTCATCAAAACGCTGATTCCAACTCCTTGATGCTTGTTTCAATCCATAGATTGATTTCTTTAACTTACACACTTTATTAGGATGTTTTGGATCGACAAAACCCTCGGGCTGAGCCATATAGACATCTTCCTCAAGATATCCATTTAGGAAAGCTGTTTTGACATCCAATTGCCATATCTCATAATCATAATGGGCGGCTATGGCAAATAATATCCTTATCGACTTTAGCATTGCCACCGGGGAGAAAGTTTCATCATAATCAACCCCTTGAGTTTGAGTGAAACCTTTTGCTACAAGTCGAGCTTTAAATGTGTCTAAGTTCCCATGCATGTCGGTTTTCTTCTTGAAAACCCACTTACTTCCAACTACCTTGGAGTTAGGAGGTCGCACTACCAAGTCCCATACTTGGTTGGCATGCATGGATTGCATCTCAACGTTCATGGCTTCCAGCCATTTGTCCGATTCGGAATCGGTCATTGCATCATGGTAAGTGGTTGGTTCATCTGAATCTACCACATAGCATCCCTCCATGAAAAATCCATATCTTTCAGGTGGACTACTAGTTCTACCAGATCTACGAACGTTGTGTGTGTCTTGATCAACCATTTGATCATCTCCAACAATTTCTTGTAGAGGGCTAGTTTCAACCAAACGTGTATCGGCTTGTGGTTCTTGATCCTCCTCAAGTTCCACCGCTCTTGCACTAGTTCCTTCCATAAGGAACTTACTTTCCAAGAACTCGGCCTTTCTAGCAATAAATACCTTTTGCTCTGTTGGATTGTAGAAGTAATATCCTATACAATCTTTAGGATATCCTACAAATATACACTTAGTGGACCGGGGATCTAGCTTATTTGAAGCATCATGCTTTACATAAGCTTCACAACCCCACACCTTTAGATAAGATAAGGATGGAACCCTTCCATGCCATAACTCAAAAGGTGTCCTTTCCACTTTCTTGGTTGGGGCCATATTCAAAATACGGGCCGCTGAGAGTAGGGCATAACCCCAAAATGATAGAGGTAAGGAACTTCTACTCATCATAGATCGAACCATATCCAATAGGGTTCGATTCCTCCTCTCCGATACACCATTATGTTGTGGTGTTCGAGGTGGACTAAGTTGTGAGACAATCCCACAACTCCGAAGATAGTTTTGAAATTCATTGCTAAGGTATTCACCTCCTCTATCCGAACGAAGGATCTTTATTGTCTTGTTGAGTTGATTTTCTACTTCATTCTTGAAGATTTTGAATATTTCAAAAGCTTCATCCTTGTGTGCTAACAAGTACACATACCCATAGCGACTATAGTCGTCGGTAAAGGTGATGAAGTATCTTTCACCATTCCTAGATGTTGGCTTAAAAGGTCCACATACATCCGAATGTATGATCCCTAGAAAATCTTTTGCTCTTTCGGTGGTGCCACTAAAAGGTGCCTTAGTCATCTTGCCTTGTAGGCAAGATTCGCATACTTCATAGGAATCATTATCATTTGTTTTCAAAAGACCACTCTTTTGTAACGCTAGTATGCGGTTCTTATTTATGTGACCAAGGCGGCAATGCCAAATGTAGGTGTCACTCAAATCTCTTTTGAGTCTCTTGGTGTTAGTTTGATACATTGAGCTATTGTATGATGTGTTTTCATGAACCAATTCATAAATACCATTTAAAGGGCTAGCTTTAAAATAAAACACGTCATTCATTGAAACATGGATATCATTGTTAACAAATTTAAAATCATATCCAAAATGTCTTAAACGGGAAACGGAAATTATGTTCCTAGTCAAACTAGGAGCATATAATACATTATTCAAAATTACTTCCAAACCACTTGGAAGTTCCAAAATGTAGTCTCCTTGGGCTTCAACTTGAACTTTCGCTCCATTGCCCATGAAGAGACTAACTTCTCCCGCCTTCAATTGCCTATTTCTTTTGAACCCCTGCAACATATTACATATATGAGTTCCACATCCGGTATCCAATACCCATGTGTTAGAAGAAATGGCATTAAGCTCAATATAAATCATAAAGGTCTTACCCGAGGTTTGACCTTCATTTTTCTTTTCTTTCAACCCTTTGAGATAGGTTGGACAATTCCTCTTCCAATGTCCTACCTCACCACACTCAAAGCATGGATCATTTGAAGCAATCTTTTGCTTCTTCTCCTTCGGTTTGGGGTTTTCTTTCTTGCCCTTCCCCTTGACGAATCCCTTTCCTTTGGCAACCTTTGCCTTTGAGGAACTAGAGGTAGAGCGAGACCTTTTCTTGCTACTACCTTCATTGATCGTTAGAACGGGCACAACACTTTTGCCCATCCCTTGCTCGGCCGTTTTGAGCATCCCATGAAGCTCGGGAATGGTCTTCTCCCAACCATTCATATTGTAATTCAATACAAAAGTGTCAAACTTCTTTGACAAAGAGTTGAGGATCAAATCCGTAGCCAACTCTTTTGAAACGGGACAATTGAGCCTTTCAAGACGATCAATGAGGCTCTTCATCTTAAGAACATAGGATGAAACCGTTTGTGACTCGTCCATACGACATGCATGGAGTGCTCGAACCGTTTCGAAGCGCTCGGTTCTTGCCTTTTGTTGGAACATTTCCCTCAATTGGCATATCATGTCGTATGCCCCATGATTCTCTAAATCCTTTTGTAGCTCGGGGATCATACTTGCTAGCATGAGGCATGAAACTTGGACGGAGTCCTCGGTGTACTTCACCCAATCGGCATAAGCCTCAACGTCTTCGACATCGGGTTCGTCGGGGATAGGATCGTCCAACACATAAGACTTCTTTTCTTGTTTGAGAACAATTCTCAAGTTGCGGTACCAATCCACAAAGTTGTCTTGGTTGAGACGATTCTTGTCTAAGATGGATCTTAGCGATAGGTTATGGACGTTTGTGGCGGGGATGATTTCGTTATTATTATTGGCCATCTACAAAATTTAACAAAGTTCTATTAAGTATCTTTGATATCAATATTAACCTTTTAATTTAATTAATACCCTTTTATGTCTCATAGACAATTAATAAATTAAAACCTAGAATCCAACGTTACATTTAAGTTGTGGTTAGGTGACCTTTATCCCATGACTTAAATTAACAAGGTAGTCAACATTTGACAATTGCAACTCTTTGCAACTTCTAGTAGTATGGGATCGATTAAACATCTTATGTTTAGTTGGCATGTTTAATCCCATCAATGCCTTTGGTTCCCCATGCTTCGGTGACCCTATTCACATGGTCCCCAAATCAAGTTGTCCTACTTATACACACGTGTAAATTTACATATGTAAGTGGTTAGGTGACCTTTATCCCACATACATGGTAAACCTACCTCAAATATACAAGTTCCCTCAAATACGGTTAGGTGACCTTTATCCCATAAAGAGTTTACAAGCAAATTGAGTGTTGTACAAAAGGATGGCGTTTAAACTTGTTTTCAAAAGGGTCGTTTTTAGTTTTCATAATTCTAGTGTAGAAAACTCTATGTACCATACAATTCACATGCATTCAAATGTATGGTACCCTAGTGTTGTTTGAAATCCATATTTCATGGTTCTTTTTAATAAAACCCATTTTATTGATAAATCATCATCAACTTAATAAAACCCATTTTATTAGTCTTTGTTAATGATATTTTAAGAACCGGTTTTAGCTTGTTAATGTTTATTAGTTTGTTTTAGCATGCATATCCAAATATCATCCAAACATGAAAATAAACAACCACACAAGCATAATAAAATAGGTGCATAGCCATAGCCAACTATTGACAACACCTGCTAGCCGTAACAGGAGTGTGTCATGGACAACACCTTTTAGCAGTAACAGGGGTGTTTCTGGGACAACACCTGTTACCTGTAGCAGGGGTGCAGAAGCACTCCTGCTATTTAAAAGGAGTGTCTCGGTCTCTCCTAAGGGACAAAACACAAGTGATGTGTTGTGAACTCCCACTTGATCCCGCATCCAAATGCTTGAAATGACCTCCTTTGGTTGTGTTTTGCTTGACTCCTTTGGGCATCCAAGATCCTCCATCTTGTGCATTCTTCCTTTTTACAAAATATGGATCCTAATACATTTTTCTAGTAAAACAAAATGCACCTAATCTATTACATTACATACCAAATGAAATAAATAGATTACATGCCCAAAATGAGGAACTTGAAATTATTACAACTTTTGAATAATTACAACAAGCACAAACATTCACCACAAACAATCACAAGGTCTTTTGGCTAGGCTTTATGCACCAAACATATATCTAAAAATACATCCATATGTACAAATGGTTCCCTTTTAACCCATTTCCCTTTTCGGTCCAACACAAAACCGAAAACATGGGTTTGTTGTCCAAACAACAAAAACAACAAAATGATAAAATGCTTTAATCTTTCAAGATAACCACATGCATGTTAGTGAAGCATCTTGAAAGACAAAGGGAAACCATGAACAAAACTTTCGGTTTGTGGTATGAGGAACCAAAACCAAGAGTTTTGTGGAGCTAACCAACTAGCTCTTTGAAGCATGCATCCATATAAGCGGCTCTGATACCATTGTTGGGTTTTAAGAACTTTATCAAAGCCATTTTAACTCCTTAAAATGTAAAACGCAGCGGAAATTCAAAACTATAGTTTGATTAGTTGATGTTAAAACCGATTTTAACACTTGATTATAAAACCCAAAACCAAGGATCCAAATATGTATGCATGCTATCAAAACTAAAACCAACCATAGGGGGTTTTAGATATACCTTCTTCCAAGCTCAAAATTGTGAAGAAGATGATGTGGATGAACCGGCTTGCAATCTAACTTGAAAGCCTCAAGTGATGATACCCACGAGCTCAAGCAACAACCACCCTTGTTGCTAGGATTTCTTGAAGACTAACTCTTCCTTCCTCTCTTGTTGAATCCGAAATCAACAAGATCTTGGAATCAATTTCCAGATTTTCTAGCAAGAAAAGTGTTCTTGCAATGGAAGAAGAGAGAGAAAGAGCTTGAGTATTGGAGAAGGCAAAATGATATCAATGACTAGTCCCAATCTCAAGACCATATGTCTTGTTTAAATAAAAAGGCTCAACCACCCTCATAAAGAGGGTGGGAGGCCGGCTCTAGAGGGGGAAAAAGGAGGGGGAAAAAGGTTTTTGAAATCTTTTAAAACCCTCCAATGAATCTAGTCCATTTTCTAGTCTTTGTTCATTTAGACACTATGCTTAAGTCATGTAACACATTACATGTTGTGTACTAAAATGAAGTATAACATATAACCTTTTATATGTTGTGTAACATGTTATTTAACCAATTAAATAACATTTTTATCTTGCTTCTATAATTTAAATCATCCACATGATTTAATACAAGTTCAATTAATTAGAAACCGATTTCTAATTATCTTCTATAAGTGACATTTATTTAATTGATCATATCTAAATAAATATCCATTGGGTGTTTGTCTAGCTCGTTATTGGGTATGACCCGTCTTGGATCATAACGTACTAGCCACATCAATCTAGTATGTGTCTTGGGCAGACCGAGTCCAACACTTACAACATCACAGAAGCAGTGGCGGCGACCTTGCAGCTGCACCGGCGCACCAGCAGCTCCGCCTGCTCTCGTTTTTCCGGTGATGCAACTCCGACGAACCCAACAAACCGAAGCAGTAGCAGCAGCAGGTTGTAGGAAGATGGTGGTGGTTGCAAACGGGTTTAAAACCCGCTACAACCGTTCTCTTTTCGGTTGATGTTTCGGTGGTGTACGCTTGAAGACGGGCGATGGCGGTAACGGTGATGAATCACCGGGACAGCAGTGATGATGGTGGTGGTTGACGGTGGTGGTACGGCGAGTGTAGGTGGTCGTAATTCGAGCTAGAAAAAGGGACGTCGAGTTAACCTGTCTTCACTTTCGGGCGACGTTTCGGTGGCGTAACGAGGTCCAAACAACGAACTGACAACGGGGAAATGCTCGTGGCGAGAAGTTAGTCGGGAAGGACTATTCGTTTATCTAAAACGGATAACTTTATTATTTGGTTATTATTCGGACTCGTTTCGCGACCCGTCAAGAGGTAATCACGTTAAATATTTGTTATTATTACAAATATTATATTTTAAGTTAAAGTTTATATCAAATCATCATATAACGGGATAAATGATATAAATATATATTTAAGACGAATAAATATATATTATTACTAATCAGTTTTATTTAATTAAAATTAATTAAAAGGATATTGTATTTAAATATTAGATATATATATATAAATATATATATTTAATATAAAGGTTAACGATAATGATAAAGTAATTATCGGATTAAAGAATATGTTTAATATATATTAAAACATATTAAAAATATATGTAAGGAGCTTAATGTTGAAATTAGGGTTTTCTAGACACTGTTCTGTCAAACCCGAGTAAACGGCAATGAACTAAGCTTTGAAATTTTAAAACATGTTATAAAATGTTATAACGGATAATACCCTAAGACGGTTTTGAATAAAAATGAGTTTTGATCAAGAAATGAGAATAACGGAAAATTAGGGTTTTGGAATATGATTACTTAATATAAAACAATTCGGAAGGTATAAGGACTTGGTTTTTGGTATGGAACTATGTTTATATATATAATAAGTATATATAAAGTTAAAATGGATAAATGATAAAATATTCCAAATACCGAGTTAATCGGATATTTAGAAGTTCGCGCGGACCGTAAGGGTAGACGCCTGTACACTGGGGTTTCTGGCAAAAGCGAGGGTGTCGCATAAATCCCAACTGGGAAATGGCATCCCTCACTGGGCGATCCCGGAGTGAGCGTTTACTTATAGGAATGCGTGTCTTCATATTATCAACAAAAGAAAAGGATAATGGCCTAAAGGGCATTTTGGTCATTTGACCTTTTAAAAGGAATGAACTTAATAATAAAATATTATTAAGATAATGAAGTATTAAAAGAAACATAGGGAGTTTTTATTATATTAAACCTTGCATTAACGCAATACCATACGCGATTAGGTTTAATTGGAAGGCATTGCGGAGACTTTGTCTGAATTAACTGCTTAAGAGAATAAGGTGAGTTCTATGAGCCCACTTTTAAATGTTTTAATATTTTCGGGCCTGATATACATGCAATGATATATATATTCAATTGTTTACTTGAAAAGTATTTGAGATGCATTTACTTGTTTTATGTTGATACACATACGTGAAAAAGTTATAATACTTATAACTGTTTTAAAATTATTATTACCTGTTATTACTCTTTTCGGGAAGGTTATAATGAACGGGTAATAAAGAAGTTAACTTTTAAAGAAAAGTTTCAAAAGAGGAAAATGAGTTTTTGAGGATAAAGGAAATGACCCTTGGGGTTATTTTAAAGAAGTTTTAATCTAAGCACAGATTGTCTGGTAAGAGGGGGGTTGTACAATCCAAGCAGTGGAAATGAAGCCACTGGAGTAACGACGGTTACTCAAGAGGTCGGGAGGCGACGGCCAACCGAAAGGGGCTAAAGTAGTCCCAGAGGATAGACAATGCTTAGTAAAAAGAGGTTTTGCTTATAATATTTCGTATGACTTTATTATACGTAATGATTATTTGCACAGAGGATGGGTCCCGGAGGCCCAAGGTATTTTAGAGTATTAAATGATTTTTAATACTGACGAGTTAAACGTTTTGGTATAATCCTGTTATGCTTTATACCTGTTAAATGTTTATAAAGAAGGGGTCGTTAGGCCCAAATGTTTGAGGTATGTTTTAGAGTATTAAATGATTTTTAATACTGACGAGTTAAACGTTTTGGTATAATCATGTTATGCTTTACACCTGTTAAATGTTTATAAAGAAGGGGCCGTTAGGCCCAAATGTTTGAGGTATGTTTTAGAGTATTAAATGATTTTTAATACCGAATGTTTAAATGTTTTGGTATAACTCTGTTATGTTTTATACCTGATAAATAAGGGTCGTTAGGCCCAAATGTTTGAAGTAAACCTTTCAAGGAAAGGTAAAAGTTTTAAATACTTAGAACTCACCAGCGTAAGCTGACCTTTAAAAGCATGTATGTCAGGTATCGGTGATGTTTAAAGTAGCAAGGGAAGGGCTCTAGCAAGGGCAGATTAGATGGGCAAGCTATCAAGAAAGACTCGGTAGTAGACTGGCATAGTAATAGAATATTTTATTAGATTATGTTGTTATCTTCCTTACTGTTGTACTTGGCAAATAAATAAATGAAAAGTTTTTAATTTCCGCTGCTTAGTTATCTCTGTTGTACCATGTGTTCATGAGTAAATCCGACACGTGACCCCTCCTGGAGCCAAGACTGGGAGTGGGCGTCACAAGTTGGTATCAGAGCCTTGGTTTAAGAGATTTAGATACTAGCACGGTATCTAGACTTAAACTGGGACTCTTGGAAAACAAAGTAAGGTAAGATAGGGAATGTAAATGCCAGTCAGGATAGTTATGCCCATAGAAAAGAGGTTGCACGAGGAACATAGGAGGCAGTACTTAGGATATGCGAATGCGGAAAATACCCGATTGCAATTAGCTACTGCAATTTGGTATTCAACCCAAATGAACATATCATAAGTTCTAACTGTTATGTGGCCTAGTGCAGGGTAGGTTAATTGACAGTGAGATACGTGGTCAATAACTGTATGAATGCCTAGAGGAATGTAGTTCTGAAAGACCGGTTTTTTTTAGAATTACCAGTAAAGAATGAAAGGAAAGGTACGGACACTAGGAATGACTGTGATGAGGATAACTGGGTTTTGAGCACATCATAATTATATAATTGTATAGCGCTTGCAATTATCTAATTATTATGTATTCAAAATTTGGAAACTTCACGTCACATGAGTTCTGAAGTGTCAGATCGTAGTCATGCTAGGAATGCGAATAGAACATCCGATACGAAATCTGATGTTAGTAAAAGGTAGGATGAGTACCTTCAGCAAGATATGAAAGTCATTATGTTATAAATAGTGGCAGAAGAATTGAAGGTTACGTTGCTAATCAACTTCCGAAAGCTTTGACGAGAAGAATGTCCAATAGAGCGACCGCTAGTGGAGTTGGTCTCGATGAAGCTTTTGGTAGAAATAGATTCTCGATGAAAGGCAAACGGAAACGGTCCGAGGATGAAGAAGGTCTTGAAGACAATGACGGCAGATTCCACAAGAAGGCTAAGGGAACTTCTGAACAAGGAAGGCCGATATGCCAGATGTGCAAGAAACGTCATCATAGGAATCGCATTGGAGAACTCAGGAACCGTTGAAGATGAAAAAGAGGTATAGACAAGTCTAAATGTCGCCTTAGAGCAAGGAAACTGAAGACATGATAGACACAGTCACGGTAAAGGAGAAATGAGAGTTGCTATGGAAAGAATAGTGGAGACAACGTTCCAAGCTACGTTGCTACCTTCAGAAGACCATCACTATAAGTGATAGGCCGGAAGGCTCGAAGCCGAAGCTAGCAATCTGAAGTTAAGGATAGTTCAAAGACGAATGACAAAGGTTACCACAAGGTGGATCAAGAATCAACAAGCTTAGGAGTATGGAAGTCCATAGTAGGCCAAGAAGAACTTACGTCCTAAGGGATATTGTTCTTCAAATGGCAGGATGAAAGCACACGATGATTGGATGAGCTACACGAAGAAGAATTCCAACATAAGGATAGGAGAAGCATTGTCAAGGAATCTCGTAATCAAGCTGCCTTAGACAGCTTAGGATTACGTCTTCCTTAGGACAAATGCAAAGACGTCAAGATAGACGACCTCAAGACGAATGTTGATACGCGGACGAGCCTGACGATTCAATATTAGCAACAATTGCAAACTTAGAAGTCTGAATTCGATATTAGGTATTGTCACACAGTATATTGCACCAATGCAAGTAAATGATCAGTATTTGACAAATGTTCTTCTTAAGATCAATGTCAAGCTAGGGATAACGATAAATGTTGAATGAATTGGCTCGTGGAATGCTACGCACAAACTAGAAGGCTCGACTTCATATGCAAGGATCGTGATGGCTCGGCAGTAAAGATTACAAAACAGGGAAGTACATAAGTCAAGAGGTAAGTCATACTCAACGTATGCCATTGACTCGAAGGCAAAACCAAGGAGTTGAAGAACGTATTTGTGACGTGTCAGATCCAAGAAAATTATCCAGAAAATCCAGAGCAGCACGAAGCAACGCCAGAAGCAAACACTAGAAGCAACGCCCGAAGCAACAACGCCAGAAGTAGAAGCACCGTACCAGCTATCTCCAACCGAAGCAAGAAGATTTCTTTAGACCAAATATATCGCCTTAGGATGCTCCAGCCATTTCACGAAGAAAGACGGAAGCCAAGGATATGCATAGACTGCAAGAAGAAGCCATCGGCAAGAAGCAGATATCCTTTGTCAAGGATCAGCAAATCATCCAACTAGCTACAAGGAGCAAGACGATTCCACAAAGATGATCTGAGATCAGATTAGCACCAGATGAAGGAGTAATAATGAAACTGTGAGAGAATGACTTTTCGGAAGCAAAATAATCATTTCAAGCGATTAGTAGTGTTGATTGGAATGACGAACGCTCCTCCAGTCCCAGAAATCTCGTAACTGAGCATACTGATACATGACGTTCAAAAAAATTCCCGAAGATGGTGAAGAATGCATTAGGCATTGGAAGAAAGTAGCAAACGGATTAACTCAGGCATCGGTAATATCATTACCGATTAGGCCTAGTGAATAGAGAAATTGCATCAGTAGTATTTACCCTCAAGAGATGCAGACATTAAACGAGGTTGTACGCAGGATGTCCAAACTAGTTATTTAAGTAAGTAATATATAGGCATGAATTATACTGATTTTGTTGTGGTTAGAATATTAATATTGTCCTGCACCAGACTAGTAATAGTACGCCTCTAGTTGTATCAAAGGTGTGGTGGATACGCCGCTGGTACATCCTATATATATACACCTGGGGTACAACCAGAAGTTGCACTAGAATTAGTCTTGTGCAGGTAAATATTACGGGCCACTGTGGGAAAACGAATCAGTAGCATTCATGAATATATATCACTTACTAACAAGTGACTGAGGGACTGTTGATGTCCAGAAGAGAAGTTCAAAATCCTATAGCAAACAGATAAATGTTTAACGTATGCGAAAGGTTAAAACGGAATGGCAGAAGCTTCGCGACAATTTTCAACTTTAGGAATTCCGAAGTATATTCCGGTGGAATTCATAATCAGGCTACCCTATACGTAGTTAAAGAATTATGAAACCACATAGATAATATGTGATTGATAAAAGGAAGAGTTCCTTTATTTTGAGAAACGTATTATTCCCCTAAATTGTTAGCTAGACTGTTCGTTAGGAATTCGTTCCTAAAAAGTGCTAGCATCAATTATAGAAATGTGGTTCACAATCTAATTGTGAACAAGACTTCGTGAATAGAATAGTTGAGGTATTACCTTATAGGTAATATAGATAAATGATAGATTGTCAGAGAGAGTTTGTTACGATGTTAAAATCATAGCCCAGGAACCAGATGGTTCATATATATGCATTGGATGCTTAGAAAAGTTTCCGGATTAATCCGGGAAAGAAAGGTGAGGTGTGAAATCTCAATCGTGAGTTAAATCACAGTTTGAGCAAGTTTCGAGGACGAAACCTTTTTAAGGGGGGTAGAGTTGTAACACCCCAAATTTCATGACTTAAGATATATACGTGTGCTATATTTGGTAGGTAGCTGAAATATATATAATATAATATATATACGTATAATAGAGAAACACCGCGATTCACGTACGAATATTCGGCACGACGTTCGAGGAAACGTCAAAAGACAAATTTATAGAATATGATAGATAACGAAAAATAAAGATCGTGGGCGCAGACGGATCTTGGATCCGAGTTATAACAAAGCGGGAAAACGCAAAATAGTGATTTAGGCCCGGTTTGTAATAAACTGTATTTAAGCTCGAACGTCACTAAAATAACACCAAAGCGAAAATAGAATATCAGGTAATGCTAAATAGTTGATTTATAATCGTTATAAAATATATTTGCGATGTTCGGCACGAAAAACGATGAAATCGGTAACCAGTGCTGTTACGCGATAATAACCGAAATCGATTCGGTTAGCCGTTCGAGATTGTTTTAGTGACTCGGCAAGGCATAAATAATTATTATAATAATAATTAAGTATTTCAGTCAAGACGGCGTATTCGGTTTATGAAACGGTCGTGATCACTACGCCGATTAAACACGAATTACTACCGCGTAATTAAATAATAATTATCGGTTTGTATTTAACCGAATGATAAATATTACGAGTATATTCATTCGACCCCCGTAATATTTTAGATGTTTGAGAACTTTTATAAACCGTTTATAAAAGATTATGTATTTTTCGGGTTTAAAGTACGGATATAATACCTACTTATTAATATCAATCACAAAATATTATTTTGCTTGTTCATTACTCTTCACTCAAATATGTGTCAAAAGTTTTGATGTGATTCATCAATTAAAAGGATCAGTCATATGTGTACGTGTGTATTATATGTACAAGTGATTGAGAGTATAAATACACACATCCTACAAACGTACAATTCACAATTCACATAACACACATACAATACGACAATTTTGGAAAAAGAAAGAAAGAAGGAAAGAGAGAGAGAGAGTAAACCCGTACGTTCTTCCCCCCCCCCCCTCCTTCTTCTACGAAATTCCGGCAGCAGCACCACGCAAGTCCCCGTCTCTCTCTCTCGGTTGTTTTGCCGGCGGCCCATCACGGCACCACCTCTCGACCCTCCGGCCAAGAGAACCGGCGACCTCACCGGCTCCCTCCGTTCGAAACACAGCAGCGGCAGCCCGACGAACCTGCAGCACCTCTCCTCCATTTTTTCCGACGACCCAGCAGCAGCGGCTTAGAGCCGCTAAATCCGGCGGACCCTCGCGGTGATGGAAGAACTGGTGGTGGCTTCGGTGATCTTACAACATCACAGAAGCGGTGGCGGCGACCTTGCAGCTGCACCGGCGCACCAGCAGCTCCGCCTGCTCTCGTTTTTCCGGTGATGCAACTCCGACGAACCCAACAAACCGAAGCAGTAGCAGCAGCAGGTTGTAGGAAGATGGTGGTGGTTGCAAACGGGTTTAAAACCCGCTACAACCGTTCTCTTTTCGGTTGATGTTTCGGTGGTGTACGCTTGAAGACGGGCGATGGCGGTAACGGTGATGAATCACCGGGACAGCAGTGATGATGGTGGTGGTTGACAGTGGTGGTACGGCGAGTGTAGGTGGTCGTAATTCGAGCTAGAAAAAGGGACGTCGAGTTAACCTGTCTTCACTTTCGGGCGACGTTTCGGTGGCGTAACGAGGTCCAAACAACGAACTGACAACGGGGAAATGCTCGTGGCGAGAAGTTAGTCGGGAAGGACTATTCGTTTATCTAAAACGGATAACTTTATTATTTGGTTATTATTCGGACTCGTTTCGCGACCCGTCAAGAGGTAATCACGTTAAATATTTGTTATTATTACAAATATTATATTTTAAGTTAAAGTTTATATCAAATCATCATATAACGGGATAAATGATATAAATATATATTTAAGACGAATAAATATATATTATTACTAATCAGTTTTATTTAATTAAAATTAATTAAAAGGATATTGTATTTAAATATTAGATATATATATAAATATATATATATTTAATATAAAGGTTAACGATAATGATAAAGTAATTATCGGATTAAAGAATATGTTTAATATATATTAAAACATATTAAAAATATATGTAAGGAGCTTAATGTTGAAATTAGGGTTTTCTAGACACTGTTCTGTCAAACCCGAGTAAACGGCAATGAACTAAGCTTTGAAATTTTAAAACATGTTATAAAATGTTATAACGGATAATACCCTAAGACGGTTTTGAATAAAAATGAGTTTTGATCAAGAAATGAGAATAACGGAAAATTAGGGTTTTGGAATATGATTACTTAATATAAAACAATTCGGAAGGTATAAGGACTTGGTTTTTGGTATGGAACTATGTTTATATATATAATAAGTATATATAAAGTTAAAATGGATAAATGATAAAATATTCCAAATACCGAGTTAATCGGATATTTAGAAGTTCGCGCGGACCGTAAGGGTAGACGCCTGTACACTGGGGTTTCTGGCAAAAGCGAGGGTGTCGCATAAATCCCAACTGGGAAATGGCATCCCTCACTGGGCGATCCCGGAGTGAGCGTTTACTTATAGGAATGCGTGTCTTCATATTATCAACAAAAGAAAAGGATAATGGCCTAAAGGGCATTTTGGTCATTTGACCTTTTAAAAGGAATGAACTTAATAATAAGATATTATTAAGATAATGAAGTATTAAAAGAAACATAGGGAGTTTTTATTATATTAAACCTTGCATTAACGCAATACCATACGCGATTAGGTTTAATTGGAAGGCATTGCGGAGACTTTGTCTGAATTAACTGCTTAAGAGAATAAGGTGAGTTCTATGAGCCCACTTTTAAATGTTTTAATATTTTCGGGCCTGATATACATGCAATGATATATATATTCAATTGTTTACTTGAAAAGTATTTGAGATGCATTTACTTGTTTTATGTTGATACACATACGTGAAAAAGTTATAATACTTATAACTGTTTTAAAATTATTATTACCTGTTATTACTCTTTTCGGGAAGGTTATAATGAACGGGTAATAAAGAAGTTAACTTTTAAAGAAAAGTTTCAAAAGAGGAAAATGAGTTTTTGAGGATAAAGGAAATGACCCTTGGGGTTATTTTAAAGAAGTTTTAATCTAAGCACAGATTGTCTGGTAAGAGGGGGGTTGTACAATCCAAGCAGTGGAAATGAAGCCACTGGAGTAACGACGGTTACTCAAGAGGTCGGGAGGCGACGGCCAACCGAAAGGGGCTAAAGTAGTCCCAGAGGATAGACAATGCTTAGTAAAAAGAGGTTTTGCTTATAATATTTCGTATGACTTTATTATACGTAATGATTATTTGCACAGAGGATGGGTCCCGGAGGCCCAAGGTATTTTAGAGTATTAAATGATTTTTAATACTGACGAGTTAAACGTTTTGGTATAATCCTGTTATGCTTTATACCTGTTAAATGTTTATAAAGAAGGGGTCGTTAGGCCCAAATGTTTGAGGTATGTTTTAGAGTATTAAATGATTTTTAATACTGACGAGTTAAACGTTTTGGTATAATCATGTTATGCTTTATACCTGTTAAATGTTTATAAAGAAGGGGCCGTTAGGCCCAAATGTTTGAGGTATGTTTTAGAGTATTAAATGATTTTTAATACCGAATGTTTAAATGTTTTGGTATAACTCTGTTATGTTTTATACCTGATAAATAAGGGTCGTTAGGCCCAAATGTTTGAAGTAAACCTTTCAAGGAAAGGTAAAAGTTTTAAATACTTAGAACTCACCAGCGTAAGCTGACCTTTAAAAGCATGTATGTCAGGTATCGGTGATGTTTAAAGTAGCAAGGGAAGGGCTCTAGCAAGGGCAGATTAGATGGGCAAGCTATCAAGAAAGACTCGGTAGTAGACTGGCATAGTAATAGAATATTTTATTAGATTATGTTGTTATCTTCCTTACTGTTGTACTTGGCAAATAAATAAATGAAAAGTTTTTAATTTCCGCTGCTTAGTTATCTCTGTTGTACCATGTGTTCATGAGTAAATCCGACACGTGACCCCTCCTGGAGCCAAGACTGGGAGTGGGCGTCACAGTGTAGTCATTGCCTTAAGGGTCGCACTAGGGTTGGTTTGTGTACTACCATAAAATGACCCCCCCCCCCTTTTCACTAACTCAGAAACCTATTTTCCTATGTCTCCTACGGAACGCAGTAAATCGAGAAAGGCCGACTGTTGGTTCCTAAAGAGTGTGTCGTGTTCCTCCAACTTCTGTTGTGTCTCCTGATCTCGAGTCGCGATTTGATTTAGCAGTTGCATATGCGTGGCCAGCATATCCTCAATGTTCTTCGTACTTGACCCTGCATCACCCACGCTATCCTGGTTTTGACGCGATTGAAAACCCGAAGGGTTCGCGCCACCCCGCCAACCAGAATTAGGGTTGGTCCTCCACCCCGACTGAAAAGAGTTACCGAACTGGTTTCGGTTAGAAATGAAATCCACTTGCTCGTGGATGGTAAGCGGGCAGTCGATGGTATCATGGGCACCACGACATAACTCACATTTAGTCTGCTGTTTGAGTTGAATGTCTTTGATTTGTTCCTGCAGTTCATCAATCTGAGCTTGAGCAACAGTGTCAAAACTCACGTGGTGAATCCCTCGGGTCGTGGAAAGTGTAGATTTCGTTGGAGCTAAAGTGGCCTTATGATCATCGGGATTATGCTGCTCAGCTAACGCAAAACTCTCAAATAAACTCTTGCACTCATCTATGCTCAGCTTCTCCATCATGTAGCCCCCGGTAGAAATGTTTCATTCTTTTTGCATCACGTATGTGAAACTGTTGTAGAATTTTTCGATTATTGCCCATTCAGTCAGGTCGTGTTGGGGGCACTTACTCAATGGGGTGTTGAAACGCTCGTACGAAAGATAGTATGGTTCGTTAGGGTCCATGCGAAACTAATGAATCTGCTCTCGAGTATGGGCAGCTTTGGCAGGCGAATGATATTTCTGAGGAACTTCTGTTTGAGGTCATTCCAAGTAGCTATCGAATTTGCGGGCAAGGTTTCCAGCCAAAGGGTAGCGTGGGCAGTGAGAGAAAATGGAAATAAGCGAAGGTAAACGGTTTCGACCGGAACACCGTTGAGACTGAAAGTGGCACAAATACGCACGAATCGAGATATGTGAGCGGGTGCATCTTCCTCATCTAGGTCATGGAACTGAAGGGTTTGGGTAATGGCGTTCAACACATGAGATGGGATTTGCTAGTTGGCAGTGTTCGCGATGGTGGTCGGGGCAATGGAAAAAGTTCCGTCTACGACACCCTCACTAGCTTTTTCATGCACAGTACGCCTAGTAGCCATGTCTAAATCGGGAAATGGAATAGATTTAACTAAATGAGAGGCTGGTTTAGGGATATGTACCTGACTATCGCGAAAGACTCTCAGTTGCTCACGAAGCTCACAAATGCGCTCGTGAATATCTATCTCAGGTCCAGATGTCGCAGAAAACTCAGGTGGCCCTTGAGAGCAGGTATGGGGCATAAACTAGAAAAAACACAAGAAACAATTAAACCTAATTAACTAAGGCAGAAAACAAATTAAAGACACAATTAAAACTTAAGGGCAAAAATTAATACTAAATTAACTAAGCACGCAAAGAAAAAGAAAAAGCACACAATTAATCCTAATTCACAGATCAAAGTTAATTTCGCTATTACCAAGTGTCCCCGGCAACGACTTCAAAAACTTGATGTGCAAAAATCGACCTATAAAAATAACCAAAATTATCCTAGACCTAGACACACTAAATTAAACCCAATTAACTTAAAACTAGACCGATTCAACATGCAAGCGAACCTATCGGATGTAGAATAGCCATCGGTAAACCGAGGTTGAACCCTAGGGACACTATAAAAGACAAAATTAACTAAGAAAAATAAATTACTGATTAATTGATTAAATTTGGTTTTTGATGTGGAGAATTAAATAACTAACTAAATTAACTTAATTAAAAATAACTAATTATTAAAACTTACTAAAAGTAGAAAATGCTAAAATTGAAAATTACTAAAAAGTGGAAAGCAAATCAACAAACTCAAAAACCTAAAGACGAAAACCATATATGATGAGGAATACCACCTAGACCTAGATTCCTAGTTAATGCTAACGACTTCCCTTGACTATGACAATTCTGACTGAATTAGGATCTAAAGATACAACCTATAAAAAACCTACGAGCCCCCGAAATACTCTCCGGACATAACTGATAAGAATCCTAACGGTTGGAAACGCTCACTGATTAGTTAGTTCACCTTTTAAGTACATCCTAACCGATTATTCTACCACTCGATTAATTGGTTCACCTTTTGAGTATATCCCAATTCAATTACCCTAACCACCCTTGAACTTAATCTAAGGCACCTTGAAGCAATGGGAGCTACCTTTAACCACTATGAATGTCACAACTAGCAAATTGACCAACTAATCTAAGGGACTTCCTTTTGAGACAATTTTGACCTGGAAAATTAACCAACCCAACTAATTGACAAGCCTATACCCTTTTAAGTTCTAAGCAAGGCAGAATATAACAACCAAGATAATAAGTACCAATCTATACTCTAGCTCAGAACGTCTCCTAAACTATTCCTTGGATGCAAACCCTAAAGCTAATACCTTTGGATGCATTACCCGACCCGAAAGACATTCGTAGGCAATACAAATAGCAATTGACAATCAAAACCCTAATTGAGATACGCATATGCAACAATCATAGTAAATTAAAGGAATTGCAATATAACATCAATAACCAACAATTGTCAATATAAAGAAAAGTCATAAAACATCAACTAGTCATCAAATCGGTCTAAGTGGTACGATAAGTTTAGCCAAGAATCATCATTGTGTCTAGAGTATAAATTGAAAACAGTAACTTTACTGGAAAACATAATCTTATTAGGAAGAAAAATAAGAAAACAATGGGAGTTGGAGAACCTGGAAACCAAAATCGGTGTGGAATGCTTCACCACAATGCTTTTGATTGATCCTCACTTGGTCTCTGGTTCTGAACTCCTCTCCCATAGCTCTGATATTTGGTAGGAAGCAAGTTCTCTCGGCTGGAACCCTTTAAGTTATATTTATAAGTGAAAAACTAGGGTTTCCGGATTTTTAACCTCCAAGCGTATCGCTTGGAGGCCTCAGCAGAAGCAGGTGATACGCCTAAGGGCGCAAGGCGACAGATTAGTCGGGTCAACTCTTGCAGCGCCGCCTTTGACCTTAATGTTTTGCGCGTATCGCCTGGAACCTTTGAACCACTAGGCGATACGCCTAATGCACATTTTCAGCAATTTTGTTCCTTTTATTCTTCAACTCTTTTCCAATTCACGTTTTTCCTTGGGAACTGAACCAGAACTGTAAAATAAGCATGAAACACACACTAAGACACTATTACTAATAAACAACTAAAAAATCATGTAAAAGGACTCAAAAGACTCACAAAATGACCCGAAAACGCAAAAGAAAAACCCATGTGTTTTGTAACACATCACTAACTTTTGTCCAGATAACTCCAATTCACAATCCTTGACTAGATGGCTAGATTTAATAAGTATGACATTAGCAAGTTCTATGGTGTATTTAGCATCTAACGGGGTCATTTTGGCATTTATCAATATGCTAAGTTTAAACAGAGATAAAACTTCTATTAGCACCGGTTTGGAATAAAACCAAAACAAAATATTCGTTAACAGTGAACTTACTAGTGACAACATTTGGGCCGTTTCTTGCTTCACCCGAGTCTAACACAAAGGCTCTTCCTTTGGCACCATTTCCTCCATTGTTACCGTTGTTGTTGTTATTTCCAGCATTGTGGTTGTTTTTGTTGTTATTATTGCTAGCATTGTTGTTGTTGTTGTTTCTACCACCATTTAGTTGAGGACAAAACTTCTTGATGTGGCCTTCTTTTCCACTCTCATAACAACTTCTGGGTGCTTCAGCATTCTGAATGTGTTTCCCATTATTCTTAACCCTGCAGTTCATGGACTGGTGACTTTTCCTTCCACAATTGGCACATGGGTATGAGTCACACACAACAAAGTGATGGAAACTGCACTTGTTACAATGCGGGGAATTACCCATGTATGATTATCCTCCTTAGCCTCCTTGGCCTTGATTGTTACACTTTTGGTTATTCAAAGAGAAATTCCTGTAATTATCAAACTTACGATTCTGATATTGATTCTGCTGATTGGAGGAGGAAGATTTTTTGCCAGACTGGTTACCAGAATTCTCCCATTTTCTTTTATGATCATTCACTCCTGAAGTTCCTTTCCTAGGAGGTAAAATACCTTGATTGACAACCTAATTAGTGAGCTTATGTGCTAACCTGACAGTATAAGGAATTGTCTCTAGGTTTGATGATGTCACCATGCCTTAGATTTAGGGAACTAAACCCTTGATATACTGCTCTACCCTCCGTTAAGCTGTTTAGCCAGTCTAGGACACAAATTCGCTAGAGAATTAGAACGAGTAGTATAAGGTTCAATTTCTGAACTTTCCATCTTCAGGTTCCAGAATTCAACGTTGTTGCACTTCATCACGAGGGCAATATTCCTCTCGCAATAGATATTTAAATTCATCCCACGGCATCGTGAGCCTCCTTAATTCCCAAATTTTGCACTTTAGTATTCCACTATGTAAGTGTTGGTCCTTCTAGGGTACGGGTAGCAAACTTTACCTTGCTATCATATGGGCAGTTGCATTTTTCAAAGGAAGATTCGGCCTTCTCAATCCAGTGAAGCAAACTGACCACTCCTTCAGTTCCTTTAAACACGTGAGGCTTACAATTCATGAAGGTCTTGAATGTACAAACTCTTTGACCTAGACCATTCATTCCATTACAGATCGGTCAAATCATAGGTTGCTAACACAAGCACTTATATTTATCATAATCCTAGAAATAAAACACAAGATTCATTACCTTGAACCGGCGCATTCGCCGCACCTTGGGCTTGAGCAGCCAAAGCAGCAGCTACATGTTAGTTAATGAGCTTCGCCAATTAAGGAGGTGTCATGTTTGGCATTCTGTCACCACACATTATCTTACATTCACAAATATCTAAAATGAGAATAGAGATCGACATACATCACAACAACCAACAAACAAATCACATCACATAACAATTGAACACAAAAATCACATACTCAAATAGTAACATCTGGTTAAAATAAAATGCAAGTCGTTCACAAATTATTCAAACAGTCATTAAATATTCAAAATGGATTCAGTTAGTTGGGAACACCCCCCCCCCCCAATCTAAACCAAAGGAAATAGATCAAATGTTGTCGTGACCAGCGGTGGTATCTGACATCTCCTCCTCTGGATCTTCTTCAGGGTCTTCTATGGCTGGAACAGTAGCAGGTTCAGCCTCCCTTGCCAAATGGAGAGTTGCAACATGTGCCTAAAGTGTCTCCACAGTCTCTGTAAGAGTTTGAACCTGGTAGTATACGTCCTTCAGCAAATGCATGTTCTCAGCATGAACCTCATCAGTCTTTTCCAAGCTCTTCTCAAGCTTAGTGATCTTTTGCTCAGTTTCTTCACCACTTTCCTGAAGGTGTGTAACATACCCAGTTAACTCATGAATCTCCCGGAGTGTGTGATCAAACATAGCTCTGATCGCAGCGACAACTCGTTCCAACGGATATGGAAATGATGGAAAGTAAAATCTGGATGAAAAATGGCTTAGTAGCAGTCGGGGGCACCTGCTCCCGATGAACCCAGCTTGTTAGCAGACTCTCGTACCAACCCCAGCATCCATTCCCAGTTTTTAAACGAAAGGCGACTAATTCCCCAATCACGTGACATGTAGATGTGAATCTACGTCTCCCATGGGTTGGAGTGGTAGAACCTGAATTAGGCAAAGACTCAACCCTCTTGCTTGTTATAGATGGGGATGATGACGATGATGAGGAGATGGTAGCCATGCCTGCTTACGTGTATGACTAAGGTGTAACTAAATTATCACATATATAGTAAATACCAAGTAACACATATTCAAATGTTCAAATACTAAGTGTGTGCTTACGTGTATGACTAAGGTGTAACTAAATCCGTAGTTGGTCCACTAAATGCAAACCTAGTTCACTACAGCTATTGGATCTGATACTGATGTGCTTGTATTTGCAGCTCTTTTCTGATAATAATTCCCGACATTCTATATGTTTTTATATATATTTTTGAATGATTATGAGGCTTAGACACTTAGATTATGTTATATTGTGTTTATAGAATCACTGGTAGAGATTTGGAGGAAAAACGATGGACAACGGAGAAGATACGAAGGAATCAAGACAAGAATGCAAAAAGTCAACAATCTGGTCAACATACTTGTCGCGTATCGTGACATGCACCCCCTTAATCCTTCGCGACACGCGAAGATTTATTTTTTCCTGATATTTCACCGGAAGCTGCTTGCTTGCTGCCCAAGTCAAAATGTACTAAAATTTACCCGAAACGACCCGTTTTGGCAACACGAGCCGTTACTGAGTGTCGGCAGAAAACCCTAAATTTCTCCTATAAATAGAAGAAGATGTTACACGAATTCGAGAAGTTCCAGACGACAGGGGTCAGCCAATTGGCTCCTGTTACGACCATAGGAAGCTAGAGATGAAGATTAGAAGGCTCAAGAAGACTTAGAAACATGGATTCGAAGTCCAGTCGATGCTAATACGCATCGATTATCTGGTTTGCGATAGTTTATGTTTTATTTATTTTTTCCAGTAATTTTATGTTCTCAATTCAGTAGTATAATAGGCTAGTTGTATTCATCATCTAGGTTTAGATGATGCTTGATCGATTTGACTTCATGGTTTGATACAATTGCTTATTACATGATGATTTCAGTATAACGTATGTGATTCTTGTTACATATCAGATTTGAGTTATTTTTTGCATGTTTGATCCATTCCTAGTAGTTGTTGGTTTGATGTATAGCTTGATCACCTGTTCATTAAGTCAATTGCTATTTATTAGTTCTTATCTGGCGATCTCAATATGTGTTTAGGAACTCTAGCGAGCCTAGATAGGAATTGGTGATGATGTTCATTCAATAGTTTATTTCGATTGAAGTGTGTCCTTATATTTAGTCATGAATCTAAGCTTCCATGTCTTGGGTCAAAGGATTAGTGAAGTGTCTAGATATATTGAGCATGTGATGGTATGTAGTTTGGTCATAATTGCTAGTCCATCATGATTAGTCAGAATAGGATTACGATCCTAGGTCTTAGGTCATGTATTTGGTGTCTTATAACTAAGTCACTGAATTAGTGGATACTTCATTGTGGTTGTGGTACTAATTGAAGGTATAGTCTTTAGCGATTCTGTATCCATAAGACATTTTAGCTTAAGCAATCATTCCATATAGTTGATGAGGTTAAGATAATTCTATCCCTAGATGATGCCCTTTTCTTATATTTAAGTTTCCCTTATCGCTACCCTTAGTAATTAGGTTTGATATCTTCCATTTCAATCATCACTTGATAGTATAGTTAGTTAAGATAGTTTAGGTGACAACTAGGCTAGTTAGTTTAGTTAAGTTATCTCTAAGCCAGAGATAGATTAGGTTGAGTAGGAGATTCATATCCTTGGATCAATCCTTATTCTTACTTGCGATTCATATCTGATTACAGGTATGATAAGTACACTTGCCTAGATTGTGTGTAGTTAGTCTTAGGTCATTATCTTGTTTATAAGTTTAAAGCCTGAATTGTACAAATCTAGAATTATGTTTATACGCAATCAGATACCAATTTGTCACATCCCCAAAAATTCACGCGCGATAAACCACTGCGGGGAGCGTGACAAACCAGGATCAAACACATAGCCATATAAACAGACTCTACATTCAGTTTAGAAGGCTAATTTGAAAATAAATGTGGAAGCGTAAACGTTTTTGAAACATATTAAATATCTTAGCGCTAAAAACAGTGCAACCAAAAGTAGATAAGTTTAAAGAGTATTCATGAATCATGCATATGACAATCATACTCAAGGTGATCCTAGATCGTGCAATCCAATCAGCGACCTGAGAATTAACATGCTAAAGAGTTAACACATTGGTTGGTGAGTTCAAAGGTTTATAATTTCAAACGGTTCAAGTTCAATGAGCATAATCAATAATATATATCAAATAATTAGCTAGGCTATATTCAAGAAACTTCGTACGTTGGTGATCACCGAAGCTAACAGTTGACTACAGTTTGCCTTGTTGAATTTAGGAAGAATATAACACTCGTTCGATATCCAATTGTGTCAGAGCTACTGACCTGGGTGGGGCTTGTCAGTCCCAGTAGTACTACAATAGATTTCTTGTTATCGTCAATAATACTAACGGTACCATAAAGAAGGACTTTATTGATTCAGTGTGCTTCAAGTACATCAAGTGATGTATAAAAGTCTACAGTAGTACAAATATGACATACGGTCACACTTTTCACGTTTCGGCCCTGTGACACTTTCGATTAAAAGTGTGACCGTAGTTCGTTTTTAATTTTCTAGACATGTTTCGGTGACATTTAAGATCGTTTTGTGTGACCATTGCAAGCGTGATAAGTTAATATGGTCACACTTGTACATTACATGTGTGCATTACTAGTCACATTTCAAACAATGTGACCAAATGGAACCAATTGTGACTTTTATTATGATAATATTTACGAGTGACTATAGATACGTATATGGTCACACGAAGAAATTGTTTATGTAATTAAATGTGGCTAAATGTAATATATACTGACACGTTAATTTTGAGTGTGACAGTAAGTTAAACATTTTTTGGTGACAATTAGTTATTGGTGTGACTATAAGTTACAATTTATGGTCACATTTTTAATTTGGATGTGCGACTGAAGATATATACTCGTCACAATAATTGGACATACATGTGACTTTAAGTATCATATGGTCATATTTCATTTTCTTAGGTGTGACTAAACATTCCAGTCTAAATATTTTATGGTCACAGTTTTATTTGTGTATGTGTGACTATAAGTATAATTTTGTCATGTTATAATGAATAAAATATGTGACTATAAGTATTATTTGGTCATATTACATTTTATGACAATTTGATGAGTGATTAAACGTTAATTTTTGGTCATGATAAATAAATAAAATATGTTACCAAAAGTATAATTTGGTTACATCTTTCATTTTATGATAATTTTAATTGTGACTAACGATAAATTATGATCATGATAAATAAAAAATATATGTGACTATAAGTTTTTTTTTTTGTAATATTTCATGATATTAGAAAATTTGATGTGTGACTATAGATGAGTTCTAGTCATGGTAAATGAAAAACAAGATTTGTGACTATAAGTATTATTTGGTCATATTTCATGTTATGACAATTTGGTGAGTTATTAAAGATTAATTTTGGTCGTCATAAATGAATAAAATATGTTACCATAAGTTTAATTTGGTCACATCTTTTATTTTATAAATATTTTAATTGTAACTAAAGATAAATTCTAGTCATGCTAAATAAAAAATATATGTGACTATAAGTTTTTTTTGTTCATATTTCATGATATTAGACAATTTGATGTGTGACTATAGATGAATTCTAGTTATGGTAAATGAAAAACAAGATTTGTGACTATAAGTATTATTTGGTCATATTTCATTTTATGACAATTTGATGTGTTATTAAAGATTAATTTTGGTCATGATAAATGAATAAAATATGTTACCATAAGTGTAATTTGGTCACATCTTTCATTTTATGAGAATTTTTAATTGTGACTAAAGATAAATTCTAGTCATGCTAAATAAAAAATATATGTGACTATAAGTTTTTTTGGTCATATTTTATGATATTAGACATCTAAAAAAATATTTATATGGTGTTGGCATTTGCCAAGGGTCGAACTCACAACCTTTCAAAGAAAATCACAAGACCAACCCGCTGGGCTAGCCCCTGAGAACGAAATGTATTTCAATAACCAAATCTTTAGCCTGTATTCTCAATATACAATAATAACTTATAAGTATGAATATGGTTCGAACCCCAGATCCCTACAATTTTTTTATGTTTTCTGTGAACTAAATTTTAAGTCATTATATGGATACCATGAAATGATAACCATCCCAACTTGTTTAATAAAACGTTAAATACAAAAACATCTAATAATTTTGGTACTTCATAACATACATTAAACAGGTAAAATCAGAAAACATTAATTCATTAATAATTTTTGGTACTTCATAACATACATTAGTTCAGTAAAAAAACACACAAATTAAAACCATCAACACCTAGACTATTTTCAGAAAGCATCAGCCCTCGTAGCAAATTCTTTCTTCTTTGGACGGTTCTTGATGATGGTTGGACCGATTTCCTTCAGCCTTGATTGCAGAAGTTTGTTTTCTTGTTGGATCATAGTAAGACGGTGGACAATCGAGGGGCTACTGCAGTACAGGCTCTCACTCAAACGAACATGTTTTAGGAGGTCCTCCATCTCCTCCGTGATTTTCTGCTGGTTGTAGGTGATGGCGTCCATATCAGCGGCAATCAAGCCATCGTCCATGTACTTGGCTTGTTGATACTCTTTGCAAGCATCAGATGCAGTTTCTGTGGTTTCGTATTTGGGGAAGGATGTCAAAGTGTGATGGCCGACCATGGTAATTGAAATCGTGAATTTTTTTTGGAACTGAAAGAAGGAATAGGAAAAGTAGGGTTATTCTCTTTCTCATCGTCTATTTATAGGATGAAAATCTCAAATAGAGATAGGAATTCAATTGGCGGGAAACTAAATCACGTAAACGTAGGAAACCAAATCGAGATATATAAATAATTAATTTTAATTAATTTAATTAATAATTAAATGAAATAGGTGATTTGATCGGTTTGTGGGAAGACGTGTGGAGATTGAATTGAAAGGACGTAAGTCGCGCGACTTGCAGGTTTCTTCATAACCTAGGTAATGATAGCTATAAAACCTATGAAATTTCGATGATAAGTACACCGTCTTTTTAGTCTACAATCTACACCATATCTTTTTTTATCGAAAAACTTTATCACAGCAGAAAAACTTTATCACATCATGTCGTCTTCTTCATCAATCAATCAGATGTATCGGGAAGAGGAGATGTGCGTTGCTGCCATTACAATGGCGAATACGTATACGTATACTCCAGTCCCAAGGATGCCTGATTATGAGATAATGGAAAAAGTTGAAGCCCTCATGAGGAACCAACTTCGCCGGACATAGGAGATTATCACGGTGTTGAGAAATAACATTGGTCGTCTTGAAGCAGCTTCTCAGAGCAGAGCAGTGGTTGAGGTCAGGGTTGACCACTTCAAGAAAACTCGTGGATTTCGTTTTACAGAACTGTGTTTGAAGTACTTGGAGAAGGAGGTTGTTTATGATCTAGCAATCAGTGTGGAAATGGATCAGATGTTATCCATCATCGAGGGGTTGAACAAAGAAAGGATGAGGCTGTTGAAGGAGGTTGCTGGTGATGAAGGTGCGTGATCAGAAGGATTGAAGTTTGTTTTGTGTTTTTTGTAAAGTTTTTTGGTGTGTTGATGATGATGGGGTTTTTTGTGAAGTTTTTGGGGGCTGCATGTTGTAGGTTTGTTGATGATGATTAAAGGTCTTTTTTGTTGATCATGAACATATTAATTAGTTAATGGACAATGTAACACATGGAATTGTAATGAATGGTAATGTTTAGTGTTTAATGCAATTTTCGTAATTACTAGTTTGTTATTAGATTATGTTGTGTTTAATTGAGTTGTTAAATACTAAATAGTAGTTATTTTTCATTGTGTTTTAAGGGTTGAGGATGGGGTAGTAAATTGTGGTATTGGTTTGGATAATACGATGTTTTTGAATGATGAGTGGTGGTGGCAGTTTGGTGTACTTTCACATTTTTACTATTCTAGGCAACTGTTTAACTTTTTCTGGTCAACAGTTCGATAATTTTCTAATTTGATTTAGAGTTTCATATAATTTGAATGCCAATTAATAAAAATTAATAAACAGATTGCAATGAAAATATAAAGTCAACATGACAAATAATAAAATTGATGAACATTTTGCAATGAAAACGTAAAACGATTAAGATGATCAGTAATGGAGGTGAAGCAATCGGCGACTTCTTGTTGAAGTTGAGCGTCTTGAAATGACGTCGTGATTAAGTGCTATCATGTGCCTGATGCAAACAAATATTAGCGTAAGATGATGAATTAATTTGGAAAATAGAATACTAGATTGTAAAATTTTAATGTGGATATGTTTAGGTTTGAAATAGGAAAAATGTAATGATTAAATAATGATAAGCATACATACCTTTCGTATAACTATACCCCGATAGTCGTCCCGGAAATAGTTGTTTTGGATTGCTTACGTAACTCTATTGGGTCTAAAGATGGCAATATATTATCATTGTCAGGAAGAACCACGGTACTAAATTCCTCATCTTCATAAGCATCTCTATAGTTTTTCGGAGGTTTTTTTAAGACAATTGACCACCTCTTCTCAAGTTGGTCTATAACGTCAAATACTTGTTGGGCTTGTGAAGCCAATATGAAAGGATCATCCTTGTGGCCTAATCTACCAAGATCAACCAATGTGTAGTCAAGACTATCTTTCTTTACCCCATTCTTATTGTCAACCCAGTCACACTTGAAAAGAGGAATTCTTCGAAAATGATAATCGAGTACCCATATTTCTTGTAAAACGCCGTAATAATAAGTTTGGTCATAGGATACAACCTCTTTAGTCGGTCGCCACTACACTAACTCCACTATTTTGATGAATTTACCTTCACGGGATTTTGTACGAAATGTAAATCCATTGATGTCATACACTTCGTATTTCACAACGTTCCTATTTGGTCCATGTGAAATCCACCTTACGGTTTCTGATATACTATCTCCGGAGACAGCTAACTCGCTCTCAACCTAAAATTATTTACAAAGTTGAGTTTTGGAAAAAACAACAATATAATAATAAGAGGAATATTATTTCATAATATGAAAACAGTTCACCTCGTCTCATAGCCACTAACTAAATGTTTTACTATGCTCCTTCTCTAGTCATCCTTTTCCTTTAGAAATGTGTTTTTGTTCCAGATATTTCATGTGCCAACTTTAAAATAAATATTATATTATATTATATATATATATATATATATATATATATATATATATATATAAAGTAACAAAATACATGTAAATAACACTTACGCGATATAAGGTTCAACTTCAGAAGTATTTTGCATCACAAAGAAATGTGCTTTCATGAAGATATCTAGAGATACTTCATGTGGTTTACGCGCTGATAGTGGATTACCGTCCCTATTACCTTCAATGTCATTATTTGCAAATGTTTTATGCTTGTCAGGTGGTAAACCAATAGTGGTCAAATTTTTTTTTGGAACTCGCTCAAAAACTCAATCGTCTCTTCCGCAACATTCTCTTCGGCAATGCATCCTTCTGGCTTGTTTTTGTTTCGCACGTGTCCCTTTATAACCTTCATACACCTTTCAAATGGATACATCCACCTAAAGCATACCGGACCACATAACTTTACCTCCCTTGTAAGGTGCACCGTCAAAAGAACCATAACATCGAAAAATGAGGGGGGAAAGTATTTTTCTAGAAGGCATAATGTAACACATAATTCTGCTTGCAACTTATCAAGCTCTTCCATCTTAATTTCCTTGCTACAAATAGATTTGAAAAAGAAGCAAAATCTGATACACAAAAGCAAAATGTATAACGTAAACAAAATTGATCAGATACATAAAATCATAATGTAAGTTTAAATGATGACTAAAATATAAAATTCAAAACGTTATAATAGATTTCTTGTGTGTTTCGGCATAATAGACCGTATTGCAACGGGCAAAAACTGTTGCATGAGCATGTGATAGTCATATGGGTATAATGAGACCCAATTGGGTATAAAATTCAAAACCTTAGACATAAAGAAGCCCAAATAGGTATAACGAGGCCCAATTGGGTATAATGAGGCCCAAGTGGGCATAATGATCCTCAATTGGGTATAATTATCCTTAGTTGGGTATAATGAACCACATTTGGCATAATGATCCTCAATTAGGTATAATGAGGCCCAATTAGGTATAATGAGGCCCAATTAGGTATAATGTCACACCCCCAAAAATTCCACGCGCAATAACGCGCCGCAGGGAGCGTGACAAACCAGGATCGTTGTCCATTAGTTACACCAAACGACCAATAATTAATAAAAGGTTGTATATTTTATTAATATATAAATACAGATTTTTACAAATGCGGAAGCGTAATATGCTGAAAGTATTTATTGTAAAAGCACCGCCACCCAAGGTGACGTGGCTTGTTCAAAGACAATAAAAGGGTTTCGAAGTCTCATGCATGCGTACTCGTGATACTCGAACATCTGCAACCTGAGAATAACATGCTAAAAAGTGTCAACACAAAGGTTGGTGAGTTCGCAGGTTTATCATTTGAAAAATAATTCAAGTTCAGTTTACGATCGATTGTTCAACAACAATCAAGTTGAGTTTATGATTGACTATTCAACAATAGTCAAGTTGAGTTTAAGATTGACTGTTCAATAACAGTCAAGTTGTAAGAGCATAATCACTAATATATATCAAATAGCTAGCTAGGCTATATACATGAAACTTCGCACGTTGATGGTCACCGAAGCTAACAGTTGTTTATAGTTTACCTTGTTGTGTTTAGGACGAATATAACACCCGTTCGATATCCAATCGAGTCAGCGCGACTGACCCGGGTGGGGTTTGTCAGACCCAGTAGTACTATAATATATTTCCCGCTATCGTCATTAATACTAACGTGTATAAATCATGCATGTTAATCTCCCCCAACATGATTAAAACAGTAAAATGGGGCCGTGAAACTCACCTTAGGTTGCTCAGCAAAGTTTCCAGATAAAACAGTTAATTCAAGTAGCAAGAACGAGTCTTGTGCAAGCAATCAATCACCTAACGAGCATAAATGTATAAGTGTGTGTTCTATAAACTATCAAGTCTAACGTAAACGATAAAAACGATTTATCGTGGAGTTCGGAACAAGTCGAGGATGGCACGTGTGCCAAATCCGAGCGATTATCGAAATAACGCGATATATCAATATTATATATTTTCTAAGTTCAAAGATTTCAAAAATAAATATATAATATATATATGTAAACCGTTCCAAAATGCTTAGTTCGTACGAAACGACTATATTTATTTAATCCTTAAAAAAAATCTAACGAGTCTAAAATAAACTATATATATATATATATGTATAAACGTGTTAGATTTGCAATGCTACGAGTACTTATTTTGAATTGATAAAGAAAACTATAATTTATAGCAAATCGTTAATCGAAACCAAGTATTTTATGTTTCAAACCAAAACGACACTTTTCATAAGTTTTCTAGACCATTTTAATAATTTACGGGCTTTTAAATATTCCAAGAAAATCATCTTAATCAATTTTAGGTGGTCAAAGCCTTAAATTACAAAAATAAAATGAAACAGATTAACATGGAGGTCGCCCAGGTTCGAACCTGTGACCTCCTGCTCATGACACAAGACCCCGGCCACTAGGGCAGATGTTTTGATTGGTTATAAGTCGATCGGAAATGTTTTTATGTGGTGATGGAGATCAGAACCAGATTCCATAAGGAGATAATAGAAACAAAAAGAAACATATGGGCCAGGTTTCGAACCTACGCCCCTTGCGTGTAACCCAGCGCCCTAACCAGCCGGACCAACCTTGGAACTGGGTTTATAACAGAAAACGCAATATATGTAGATTACGGGTCGGGTGTCATCTTCTTCACCCGAACCCTAGACTCGCCGGAACTTTTTCCGGTCGCGGGAAAACCTAACAAAAACATGAAAGGAGTTCGAAAACATGCGACTAACCTAGAAAAGTGATTACCTTGAATCGGAGATGAGAATCTGAGGAGCCTTGATGCCGAAACGAACCGAAACACGAACCCGATCCCGAACTTGAACACGAAATCGGAATGAATTTTGTTGCTCCACTGGTCGCTACTATCTCTGCGACCACCGAGGGATGTCAGATATAGCCGATGGTGGTGTAGTGATGCTAGTTGGCCGGAAAAAAAACTTATCCGGTGGTGATGGTTCGCGTCGGGCAGAAGAGGAACGAGAGAAAGGGGAGAGTGTGATTGTGTCCAAATGATTAAAGAGGCTAGATGATTAACTAAATCAAGGAGTAACCGATTGTCTTAAATTTGATTTTAAAGGTTGTAGGTTACCGGAACAGAAATGTACGGTTACCCAATTTCATTCAATTCAACTTTGGGCAATTGCAGGAATGGTCCCTCAAGAACTATAAGATGTGACACAACGTTTAGAACAATTACGAGGGTAACCCTCAATGTTTGGGTTACTAGAAAAGGAGTTTGGGAGTTAGCAAAGTTAGCCCTTCAAGTTTTATAAAAGCTAACAGTTCTAACGGAGTTAACCTGAAATGTTTTTAACGACGAATATACGACGAACGTCAACCTATATAGATCGTATAACATTTATGAAATGTATAAACCTCATTTTATCCACATGAAATCATAGAATTATAATTCCACAATTATTTTTCTAAAATCACATAAAATCATAATTTATCTATATATAATAACTCATCTTAAATACTCATAAGATCATAAAATTTATTTATGTAAATGTATACGAATATCATATAAAATCATAAAACGTCAATCATAGAATTTAATTCCCCCATTATTTATTTAAGTTATAACATATATTCTTAAAGTCTCATAAAATTTTGGCTAAGGGTTATAATTATATACTTTAATGTTTACATAAAATCATAACTTTAAATCTATGACTTATATATATTTAAGTCACATAAAGCCATGAATAATAGCTTGTTATTACATCATTAGGTTACAAAAAAATCATAAATATGATTGAGATCATATATACATATGTGTATATATTACTTAAAAGGATATATATATATATAAATATATCACACAAAAGTAAAGGTTTAATTATTACATAAAATGACATAACGTCACATGAAATCATAATTTATGATTTACATAAAATCAGGAATATCAAACGTCTAGACTTAAGTGCATGCTCGTATAGTGATGTTTACACAAAACCCTAATTGCTAAAGTCAACAAGTCAACACAGTTAAGCACATAAATGTTCACACAACATTTAATACATTTTACGTTCAGTTAATGCCAGAAAATGACCTGAAAAGTCGGATTGTCACATATAATGAGGCCCAATTGGGCATAATGATCCTCAATTGGGTATAATTATCCTTAGTTGGGTATAATGAACTACATGTGGGCATGATAATCATAATTAGGGCATATTCAACATAATTTGGGCATAATGATCTTCAATTGGGTATAATTATCCTAAGTTGGGTATAATGAACCAAAATTGGCAATAATCATCATAATTGGGCATAATGATCCTCAATTAGACATAATAAAGCCCAATTAGGTATAATGAGGCCCAATAGGGTATAATGAGACCCAATTGGGTATAATAATCATAATTGGACATAATCAACATAATTTGGGCATAATGATCCTCAATTGGGTATAATTATCCTTAGTTGGGTAAAATAAACCACAATTGGGCATAATCATCATAATTGGGCATAATGATCCTCAATTAGACATAATGAAGCCCAATTAGGTATAATGAAGCCCAATTGGGTAGAATTATCCTTAGTTGGGTATAATGAACCACAATTTGGCATAATCATTTTAATTAGGCATAATGATCCTCAACTAGACATAATAAAGCCCAATCGGGCATAATAATCCTAATTGGGTATAATTATCCTTAGTTGGGTATAATGAACCACAATTGGGCATAATCATCATAATTGGGCATATTGATCCTCAATTAGACATAATGAAGCCCAATTAGGTATAATGAGGCCCAATTGGGTATAATGAGGCCCAATTGGGAATAATAATCATAATTAGGCATAATCAACATAATTTGGGCATAATGATCCTCAATTGGGTACAATTATCCTTAGTTGGGTATAATGAACCACAATCGGGCATAATCATCATAATTCGGCATAATGATCCTCAATTGGGTATAATTATCCTAAGTTGTGAATAATGAACCACAATTGACAATAATCATCATAATTTGGGCATAATGATCCTCAATTGGGTTTAATGAGGCCCAATTAGGTATAATGAGGCCCAATTAGGTATAATGAAGTTTAATTGGACATAATGAGGCCCAGTTGTGTATAATGAGGCCTAATTGGGTATAATGAGGTTTAATTGGACATAATGTGGCCCAATTAGTATAATGAGGCCCAATTGGGCATAATGATCCTCAATTGGGCATAATGAATCACAGTTGGGTATAATGAACCACAATTGGGCAAAATGACCCTAAATTGGGTATAAGGACCCTCAGTTTGGCATAATGAGGCTTAATTAGGTTAGTTTATATATTTTTATTTCTAAATATAATACTTTAATTGGGAATAATAATATTTTTTTGAATATATAAATTCATCATACGTTTATAAAATATAGTATTATGTTTTTTTTAGTATATTATTTTATTACGAGATAACTATGAGTAAGTTTACAATTTTGTATTATAAAATATATTAGTTTGAATGGGTATAATAATAGTTTATTAAACATACTAAATCGATATACTTTTAGAAAATATAGTATTATTTTCCCAATTCTCGTTGTTTTTTTTAAATATAGAAGGTTTTCCATCTTCAAGAATTTTCTGTCTGTTCCCATATTTACGAACGCAGTTTCCAAACATGTTTCAAGTCATCATAAACTTGAATATTGGAATCGAAAATTTCATAATCCAAATCTTCCCTCCGAAAATTCAGTAGGGTTTCATCCATTTTCTAAACTATTCCCTCCGAAACCAAATATTATGAGTTTGGAATTTCGTTTTACCGCCATGATGTTTTCAATCTCCGATTTACACGTTACCATGATAAACCAACTTTGTTCACCAAAACTATATTCACGAATTGGGGAATCACTACAGTCGTCGGAAAAAAATATATTCAGTTCTCATCTTTTACAGAGGTACGTGATGATTTCATATTTATTTGTCGAACATGGATATAATTTGTTTATGATTTCACAATCCCCCTTAGTATCTGTTGTGTAATTTTAGATCATGGAACCCGAAAACACAATGGAAAATAACGAATTACACACCATGCAAAACGATGAGGCATACAGTGATGATGACGCATACGATTATGATTCGGGAGAAACCAATGAGGACCACAATGAAGTCAACACTTCTGATTCGAGTAACAGTGATAGTGAAGGAAGTTCAGACGGAGAAACAATTACGGCGACTGGATTAGAATGTCTAAATCCCAAAAAAATTAAAGCTAAGAGGGGCTTGACAAGACTGTCCAAGATGAAAAATGCGTACACAAATTCGGGTGGAAAAAAACGCCGATTCAAGTTTGATGCCTATGGAAGGTTTAGCGGAAGGTATAATTCAGAGTTTATAAGTTTCCTAGGAGATCTAGTTCGTGAGAATGTAGGTTTAAGTGTTTTTAATTGGAAGCACGTAACAAAGGAACTGAGAGACAAGCTATGGGCATTGCAATTTCATTCAAATTATAGTATGTTTGCACTTGCAGCTAATTTTATTAATATTATACATTGCAATTTCATTCAAATTATAATATGTTGGTAATTATTATTTTAGTGTTATTACGAGGTTGATGAAGGTAGGAGAAAGTATGTTATGAATCGCCTCGGGATGCTATTGCGCAGCTTTAGAAATAAGCTGTACGAAAAAGACATACTACCAAACCTTGGTAAACCGAACAAGTTGGCAAAATCCCAAGACGGTACAGGACTATACTCCGTAACCAACAAGACTGGGACAATTTTGTCGCCTACACACAATCTGATCAATACAAGGTTTAAATCTTCCTTTTACCTCCATAATTGTAATTTATGCCATTTTAATATTTATTTGATATAAGAAATTAATGTCGATCTTATTTTATTGTAAGGATGTTTCGGGGAAGTCAAAAACTGCTGGTTCGATGTCCATCTATAACCACCGCTTAGGGCGGGGTGGATATACTAGGCTTGAATAAAAACTGGTTGGTGTTCAGCCTTCACACTACCTACATGTTTAGGACTAAAACATCAAATGCTGTGCTTTCTTACTAATATGATTTTTTTCTGTGATTTATGACAAGGTTGAAAGTAAAGTAATCGATGCAGACACAATGCCTTCCCGTTCACTGCTATGGTACAAAGCGCATGAGAATAAAGCGGGTGAAATAGAAGATGAGGCTGCTAAAGCAATAGCAGCAAAAATAGTGAGTTGACTGCAGCTTTAGTTTTACTAACTCTATTACTGTGATTAATATATACGAAATTGTATCAATGTCTATGACGTTCTTTTTTTTTTTTTGTATAGATGAAAACTGAAAAAAAAGATCACTGATGGACAGCTCAAACTTGATCCGGCAATGATACCATGACAGTGGTGTTAGGGAAGGAAAAATGTGGGTCGTTGAGAGGTGTTGGGACGGGAAACAATCCTAGTAAATTTTTCAATGTTCCAAGACAGCGAGGGTCCATGAAACAACAGCTGAATGTGCTTCAGGATCAACTAGAGAAGGAGAAGAAAGAAAATATGGAAAAGGATGAAGAAATAAGCGCGTTGAAAGCAAGGATGGCCGAACAAGAAAAAACATAGCTTTGATATTAGCCACCCTTCCACCTTAGGGGCAGGTAAGTGAATCTGACTATAAGTGCATTTTAATTGGATATATAGATATCATTTATAAAACTTTACATCTACTTTACTTCTGATCAGGCAAATTTGGCAACTCCTGCCAATAGGTCTCCAGCTCAGTTAAGTCCTTCGATTACAAATGTGTCGGTAACTCCATTGGGAGCTGATTCACAACCTAATATGATCAATCAGAAAGAATCACCAGAGACTGAAGTAACTCCAGTAAGTTAATTATTAAAATTTAAGTTCTTTTACATTAGATCAGTGATTTATAATCTGCTATGTGTTGCTTATGTAATATTATATATATGTAGGATGCTGCAAAGATAACAAAAAAAAAGGCCCCATCAAATGCGACTGCTAATAAATTCACACGGAAAGATTCAACGAGGGCTGGATCCATAGTAAGTAATTGTTTCAGATTTTATTTGTTTGATTTTGAAATCAGCAATTACTAATTTTTTGTGTTTGAATTGTGTAATTATATTTAGGAAGCAGCAAAAACAAGGCAAAATAAGGCTGAAGCAAAAAAAAAAATAGATGCTTTAACTCCTGTGACGGTAACGACACCTTCAGCTGAAATCATGAAGGTATGTAATTTTACGAATATGTGTGTTTTAGTTTTTCCTTTATTTATGTTAATATGACATAATCATTGCAGACTATCAAATGTAAACTAGCCTACCCAACCAAGAGACAAATTGTTGGTTTAGGTACCGTTTACCTGTCCGAAGAACGACAATACATTCATGGAGTTCCACTCCAAGATGACTGCTACTGGGTTTCGGTTGATGAAGTTAAAGTACCGGCATCATTTTTACCATTTGAGGTAGATGATGTCAAAACAATGGAAAAAGCACTAAACAATTTTGTTCCTTGGCCAAAGAACCTTTGCCTTGATGAATCAAATGTTAGTTTCATTTAATTACTTACCTTACATAGTACATTATATTATTGTTCAAACTAAATTAGTTATCATTTATTATTTGTTTTAATTTTTCTGTATGAATGTTGTTGATTTAGGATCCAGTTGTTACTACACCAGAAGAACAAAATGAAGATTAATTCGTCCAGGCGCAAAAGATGAAAAGGAAATTTATAACAAGAGATGACATCGTGAATATGAAGAAAGTTAAGAAGAATAAGGCCTAGAATGAATAAGATTAAGATGCATTTTACGTTTTTTTAACACAAGAATTTATATTTGTGGAACAATTTTAAATTTTTTTAATAGTGTATGCTAATGTTATTATTTAACATTTTGGGTGTCATTTTATATGATTGTATTTTATGTGATTAAAAACTACACAATTGTCACTTTATATTAACAATTGTGTATCTAAAACACAGAATCAGTCAAACCGAATAATAAAACTGTGACTATAACTCTTTTACCGTCATGTATGCATGTATCAAATGTGACTATATAGCAAATGTGAAAACTAATATTCAAAACTAATATGACTAAAGCTATAACAAAAGTGACACTTACAACTAATCAATGTGACAATAACATGTTTCGAGTCTCGTTTTCATTTGTGCAATGTCACTGTAAGGTATGAAATGGTCACTCTATATTAACAACTATATTATTATTAACAACTTATAGTCACAATTTACGTAATTAATTGTGTCTAAAATACATAAACAGTCACATAAAAACTAAAAGTGTGACTAAAAGTGTGACTAAAAGTGTGACTAAAAGTGTGTTAGGGTGATGTATTTGAGTAACATATGTGACTAAATGGGCATTTAATAACAAAAGGTTAAAAATAATGTGACTAAAGGTTAGCTAAAAATGACACTTACACATACTTAATGTCATTATAGAACAATTCTAGTCATATTTATATTTCTTTTATGTGACTAAAAGCTATATAATGGTTACTTTATATTAAAAACTAGATCTTTACTTGTGACCATATACCAACCAATAGTCACTTTAAGAAATTTTTGTGTGACTAAAAACTGTAAAATAGTCACACTTCAAACAATATCTACATCAACTTTCATGATATGGTCACACATAACAAAATTGTGTGTCTCTAAAACCTAAACAATAGTCACACCTAAATATTTGTTATGTGACCAAATGTTACCAAAACATTAAACTGAACGTAAAAAATGTGACCACTTGGGAACATTATGTCACTAAAGAGATGTAATGGTTACTTTATATTAACAACTAGGTGTTTAATTGTGACCATTTTCCAACCAATAGTCACTTTAAGACATTTTTGTGTCACTATAAACTATGAAATAGTCACACTTCCTACTTTTTCTACATCAACTATCGTGATATGGTCACACATAACAAAATTGTATGTCTCTATAACCTAAACAATAGTCACACTAAATTATAAGTTATGTGACCAATTGTTAGTAAAACGTCACAGTAAACACGAACAACATGTCACCATTTGGGAACATTTTGTCACTACAAAATAAATAATTGTTACTAAAAATGGGTTTACGGTGACATTATTCGATAAATTCATTGATCCTGAAAGAAAAATCACTACTCTATAGTCACACTTTTTATCTACGGTCACATTTTTTGGTACCATACGGTCACTGAAATTTAATGTCACCATATCATACCTAAAATGGCGCGACTTTTGATCACGGATTGGACGAAAAAAGAATGTCACTAATCACATATAGTCACACGTTTTGAGTGTCACCGAATGTCAGTTTTGTACTAGTGCTAATTATCGGAGTTATGCAGTTCATGCATGTTAATCTCCCCCAACACGATTTAAAACAGTTTAATGGGGTCGTGAAACTCACATTTAGGTGCACAACAATTTCAGATAAATAACGTCAATAAGTAGCAATTAGCGGTCTTGTGTAATCTACCAAGCACCTAACAAGCATATATATACGTAAGTGTGTTTTCAAAGTGACTAAGTCAAAGTTAAGGGTGAAAGATGAATGATGTCAACTACGACATGACGAGGATTAGTAAATCCAGGACGAGTAGAGGATGGCACATTACCAAATCCTAGTGATTATCAAAACAACGCGAGAGTATTGTTTAACAATAATATATTTTTATAAAATCGAGAAATCAAATTATGAGTATATATTTAAATATAATCCAAATATACATATAATTTCAGATGCACAATTGTGCCAATAACAAGTTTACAAAGCATAGCATGATACATATATCTAAATGTTTATACAAAGTATTCATATGTTGAAATGATTCAAATATATATCTATACATATATGTTTGTCAAACTACATTCTATATTAAAACAACAGTTTAATCGATTTACAATCCCAAAATATAGTTTACGGGTTTTTAACATTTCCAAGAAACCATTTCGTACAATTCTTAGTTCACCAAATGTCCAAAATCACAAAATAGCAAAAATCAAGAAAACATGGAGGTCACCCGGGTTCAAACCCGCGACCTCTAGTTTAGAACGCAACACTCTAACTACTGGGACAAGTTCACGATTGATAACAGATTCAAATAGAAGGCTTATATGTAACATCAGGGGTCCTAACCGGATTAAAAAAAAAACAGAATAATAGGCAGTGGTCGGGACTCGAACCCATGACCTCGAGGATAAAACACGTGAAACCTAACCGCTATTCTAGCACTTCTGAATGCAAACCAAACAGAAAACATAACATATATACAAACCCGACTCGATGTCACCTTCTTTCCCAAACCCTAAACTCGCCAGATTTAACTCTGGTCACAGGAAATCGTAAAAATGAGAAAAGAGATAAGGATAACGTGATCTTGACATAAGGAATCGCTTACCTCGAATTGAAGATATTAATTTGACATGATTTGATAATGAAAACCGAACATGAACTCCGATCACGACTTCAAACTCTGATTGCTCGGTGGTGGTTGGCGACTGCTTCTTGGTGGTCTACAGTTGTAGTACAGTGGACGATGGTGATGATCGATGGCCGAAACCTTCAGTTTTGGTGTTCTTGTGTCGCCAGCCAAAGGAAATTGTGAGAGAAAGAGATAAATGAGAGGGTTTTGGATGGTTTTCCTTGATGAATGAGGAATGAAATGCAAGACTACAATGATTAATCTCCTTGGAAAATGATCGGTCTCCAATCATGGCATGAAACCGAGATTGATTAAATCAAGAATGAGCAAATGACACTTCTAGTCCTTCTAGATAATACAAAGGTGGAACAAGGTTTGGAAACTTACAAGGTTAATCCCTCAATGTGTAGGTTAACTAGAATAAGGTTTGGAACTTAATAAGGTTAACCCTAAGGTTTAGAATAAGTTTACTTGACTAACGAGGTTAACGGGTTAAAAGGTGATGGAAGGTATATGTGTATGCATGGATAAATCTGCATGGATGAATCGAACGTAAAACATTTAGAATAGGTGCAAACCATAACTTGGTTCACATAAAATCATTACTAAACATGTGACACATTGTCACATAAATCATAAAATAACACATTTGAATATATATACATATATCACATAATCTAAGTTTAATTGTCACATAAAATGACAAAACGTTCACATGAAATCATAGAATATAAAAAGTCTAGACTTAAGTGCATGCTTGTATAGTGATGGTTACACAAACCCTAGTTGCTAAGAGCGTCCGGTATACTAGGCGTGCTGGGTTCACCACGGCGCGTACCCCCCCCCCCCCAGGGAGCCGTCCCTATGCGCAGTATCTTGGCATGGAACAAACCACGCGTGTGGAAGCTTGAAAATGTGACCGTTGGGGACGAAATTTGACCATTAGAAAAAAAAATTATTTAAAACAACTATTTAAACCACCATATTTCACCAATTTCCCACATCTCTTCTCCATTTCTCTCAAAAAATTCTATCCACTCCACCTAAATCTTTCAAAAAAATGGATTTGCTCTCATCAAACGGATCAACACCCAATTCATCCGACGAAGCTGCAAACAAGTTTATGCAAATGATGGTCCATCGTCACCAACGGAGGCTTAACTCACGAGCGAATCGAGTCGCAACCCGAAGAGCTCGACTCAATCCTGACCATGAACTAGCCCACCCAAATCTACTAGGTGATTATTTTAATGTCGATTGTGTCTATCCTACTGCTGCGTTCCATCATCATATCCGTATGAGTCGTGCATTATTTTTATGCATTGTTAACGACTTAGTGAGAGAGTTCCCATGGTTCACTCAGAGGTCCGACGCGAGAGGTAGAATTGGCTTCACTCCTCTGCAAAAATGCACCGTAGCCTTTCGTATGATGGAGTACGATGTTACGGAATATTGCTTTGACGAATACTTGAAGATGTTAGACCGTACAATGAGGATATGTTTGTAAAGATTTTGAAAAGGTATTAATTAATTTTACATGTTATCTGATTTTTATATTAATATTATTAAATATATTCTTAATATAAGGTATCTTCAAATTGTATCAAAAGAAAATATTTAAGACAACCTACCCTAAGAGAAATTAGGCAGCTTTACGAGTTTCATGAAAACAAATAGGGTTTTCATGGAATGCTCGGTAGCATTGACTGCTCGCATTGGGAGTGGAAGAACTATCCCAACGCTTGGAGGGCACTGTATATGCGTGGCGATCACTCTCAGCCAACCATCATGCTCGAAGTCGCCGCCTTGTATGACATGTGGATTTGGCATCAATATTTTGGTGTCGCGGGGTCCAACAACGACATCAATGTTTTGGATCGATCACCTATTTTGGATCACATAATTCAGGGATGTGAGAACGACTCATCGTTTTAACTAAGAGGTAGATATTATTTGGGGGACGGGATATATCCCGAATATTCTACACTTGTTAAAGGGTTTACAGCTCTTGTTGGTGAAAGACGTAAAGCGTACACAAAATCTCATACCGCTGCTCGGAAAGACGTCGAGCGTACGTTCGCCCGTTTGAAACAAAAGTGTCATATCATCCAAGAGACGGCACGATAATAGCAAGAAGACAAAATAGCCAACGTTATGCGAGCTTGTTTGATTCTACACAATATGGTCCTTGAGGATGAGGAGCATGTGACGTATCCAGAAATTAATGAGGATCAAAAGCAGGCCAAACGCCAAGAAATACGAGATCGAGGTGTGCACAACCAGCTGACGTCTGATTTGATTGAGGATATCTATGTGTGTTTCTATCAAAATGCCTAGTTTCGTATTTTTTTGTACTTTATAATTTTTGGACTTGTAATTTTTTTTAAATTTACTATGTTTTGTAATAATGTTTTATTTGTTGAATAAAAATATTTGAATTTTTATTTCAATGTTTAAAAAAATCAAAAAAGGAAAAGAAAATAAATAATAAAAAATTGCACCACACCACATGGGTATACCACTATGTGTGTGGTGGATGCATGTGGTCTAGTCATCGTTGACGTGGCCACCACACAACACCACCAAGGAGTATACCACATGCTCTAAGGTCAATCACAAGTCAAGCACATAAATGTTCACATAACATTTATAATAGTTTAAGTTTAGACCAAGTCAGGAAAAGACCTGAAAATGCGGATTGTCACACCAAACAACTCAAGAGAAGGGCTCGTGAAGGCCTAGTTGCAAGGCGAAGGAGTGAACAAAGGTCATCTAAGAAGAAAAATAGTTTTAATAAATTCAAGTCTAGGAATAGCAAACTAAAATCTTTTGTGTGTGGGTCAGAGAAACACTTTAAGAAAGACTGTCCAGGAAAGAAAGAAGAAGAAATATGAGAACTATTACTCAGAATCAGTCAAATCAATGTCCTGATGAGTCTTTGGATGGCTATGAGAGTTCTGATGTTTTAGTGGTGGATAGCAATCCCAAACCTGATGATCGGAATTTGGACTCAAGATGTTCTCTCCATATGACTTTCGTTAAGTCATACTTTAAGACTCCCGAGTTCAAAGAAATGGGAACTGTGAATTTGGGAGATGATAGGCCTTGCAAGATCCTAGGTGTGGGTACTGTTCCATTGGTTTTGAGATGTGGGATTAAGGATGAGTTGAAGGGAGTTAGATATATCCCTGAGTTGTCAAGAGTTATGGTGTCATTAGGTGCCTATGAAAGTGAGGGCTTCAGTGTTAGTCTCAAGAATGGAAGGTGATCATATCCCCACACTTAAACTTTGCTTGCCCTCAAGCAAAAATCTCATGCAACACTTCCACAAGCCAATCGAAGACGCAACGTCCACCCAACCCAAGGCAACTACTCAAGCCCACATGCATCGCCAATTCTCAAGATTTACACTTTTCAAAAGATTTATAATCCAACAAGCAATTATGATAATTATTTTAAAAAACATTGAAATGCTTACTAGTTCAACACACACCAAGGTTCAATCAAGCAAGCATCATACCCCTCATAATGATCGCTCAACTCGGTGAAATTTAGTGGATAGATGATAAAAATGATCATCGATTTAAGTGGATCACTCAATACCAAACATGCACTTCATTATCATAAGCTTGTATCGAAATCGTATCTCCACCAAATAACATAAAACCAAACATAAATCAAGAGGACTTTCACGGGTTGTAATGTTAGGCTAGGGTTTAGGGTATGGAACGGGAATGTGAAAGTGGCGAAGTGCTTAGAAATCTGGAAAAGTCAATAAACAAACTAAAAGAAAAACTATTTACATAAGTAACTCAAAGTCGGGTAATTTTGACCCGAACACAAAAGCTAAGAACAACTCTATTTTTTTCAGCTTTATCTTAGGTCTATGACCTCCAATAATGAGCTAGAATTTTCTGCATTTTTTTTCTTCTTTTTTTTTTTTTTTTTTGCAATTTCATATGAATTCCTAGAATGGAGATTGAGTACTAGGAGAATCACACTTAATCACAATTTTTTTTTTAACCTAAAAGCAATGCTTGATGTAAGTAACCAAAACAAAAGTATACACGAAGGCCTACACTAATCCGGATTCTTCACACAAGGGTTTAAGAACAAAATAAAGGCTAAACAAAGGCTAAACAGGTCAAAAAGTGGGGAAAACAAACGAGGAGGAAAAAAGGCTCAAACGGGTTTTCTAAGGGATAATGTTTCAGGGTAGGAAAAATGATAAAATCAAAGAAAAAGGCTAAATCAAAAGGGTAATCCTAGTGCCTCTATCATTTCTATGCTCAATTTTAGTTCATGATCTCGACGCGTATAAACAACACAAGTTCTAAAATGAAAGCGCATGATGGCATAACACTCAACCAAACGAAAGTGAGTAAATAATGTAACATATAATGCAATTTAGGCTCAAATAACTCACGGAAAGGGATGGATAAAGGCTACCGATATGATGCAAGCTATCAATCCCCCATCCGATAGTTTCACTAAGTAAAGCATTCCATTTATTGATTTTATTTGAAAAACACTTGCTTGGAAATACTTTTTCAAGATACTTGAAGAAAAGGTTTTGACTAGAGACAAACATCGTATACACAGGCGAGCAAAACGTCACGAATTACATCAACGGGCCCACTTCCATGTGCAATAAGACGGGCAAAAATCTCAATTTCAACTAAAAACAGAGGGATATGATAAGAAAATTTGAAAAATTTCCCAATTTGAAGCAATTTCAGTTCAATTTACCCCCATCCCCATACTTAATTTGTACATTGTCCCTAATGTACGCTAAAACAGACAAAATAAAGGGGAAAGGGAACTGAAATACTCCCCTGATCACTGTCATGTGCCAGAACTGCCTCCAATATATCCAAAATCCTCAAAGATAAGAAGCAGCTCTCGATGAATCAAGGTATCTGGTGGTCCAATGATGAATCTAGAAAGAAAACACAACTCAAGTGAAAGCAATAAGCGGATCGGGCCTCGACCTCGGGTAAATTTGAGAATTTTTTAAACGTTTTGAAAAGTGAACAATTGACCAAAAGCGACCGTTTGTTTGTCATTTATGAAGTGAACGATACGTTTTGACCAAAAGTCACATGCCCGATAAACCCTGACACGGACCGTTGATTGTCATTTATGAAGTGACGGTCCGTACCCTCAAAATCACAATTAAATCATGAAAGCACACTTGCGGACCGCGGGAATGGAGATTGAGTACCCACAGTCCACAAATTATGCGTTACCTACAAACCTCGCGAAGCAATACCAAAATGATAAGTCAATGCAATTTCCAACAGTGGCATGCTTTCAAAAACCTGCACAACTTGAAACAAAAACATAAAACGGAACACGAAGAAATAACATAAAACTAATTTAAGAAAACTAACTAAAAGGAAATTAAACTACTAAAAGTTCAAACAAAGCATGAAACAAGCAAAATAAAATAAATAAGTACTTGGGTTGCCTCCCGAAAGCGCTGAATTTATTTACGAGTCGTCAGCCGGACTCGAACCCGCGGTTAGGTCAACCGGGGTCATGGATGTGACCTCCCTCACTGCCAAAAATGCTCTCATCAGACTCGTGCACACGCCACTCCTCAAATAGGGGCTCAACTCCCATATGTCGATCTCGTAAGTACATGGCGTACACGTCAACCACCCACGGCCTATCACTCCCTGAAGCCTTCAATGTCTTATCAGGCGGCTTTTTCTTCAACCTAACGCTCGCTTCATCCCCACACTTCTTCTTTGGCGGGGCCTGCAATGATATAGTCGACTTGGTAATAACTGAAGGTGGGTCGGGTGGGTGATCTTTAATTCCAATATGATGAACGACGGCCTGGTGATGTTTCTCCTGCTGCTCTTCCCTAAGCTGATCCCTAAGTCTCACTGGATATGGAATATGAGGGATGTAGGGTCGGGGAACATATTTTTCCACTACTGGTTCCTCGATTCGTGCTGTACTTGCTGGGCTTAGCCTCGGTTGCACCTGCCCAGGAACCTCTATCTCCATCTCCTCATCTATCTCCTCATCACTCTCCTCATCAACTGGCTCAGCACTGAACGTCGATTCTGGATCGGAAGTGGTACTGCCATTCATGTAAAAGATTGCATTCACGTATTGCTTAGGATATGTCTCTGTGTTTTCTGGCAATCCTCCCGGTTTTCTCTCAGAAATCGATTTGGAAAGTTGACCCATGTTCCTCTCCATATTTTGCATATGAGCTCTCAGGTTTCCTATCTCTTTAGCAACTACAGAAATATCCTGCTCATTTTTCACAAAGCGCATATCATTCTGTTGAGCCACTTTCTTCAAGTCAAGAGTTGATTTTTGATTTTGTTGTATCAGCTACGCCATCATGTTAGTCAAATTCTTCATGCCCGTATCCTCGATCGGGATCTGTCTACTAACCTCGGGGTTATAGTAACCCTGCTGCCTCGGTGGCGGCATCTGCTGAAATCCTGCGGGATTAGAACTGTTAGGCCTCCACCCCGTATTGTAATTATATGCATTGCTGGGTGGTGGGTGGGCCTGGTCGAACATGAAATCAGACTGCTCGTGGGAATCGGTGCTACCCCCAATAGGACAACGTGTAATGTCGTGGGGTCCTGAGCACAACTCACAATACTTCACCTGCTGCTCCATCACCTGCATTTTGGCTATTTTCTTCGATAACGCCTCGACCTGCATGGATAGAGCTGTAATAGGGTCAACCTGGAGTACTCCTCTCTGTTGGTTCGGCTTACTCTGCGTGCTCGGCCACTGATAATCGTTTAAAGCAAGATCCTCAAGTAAGTCTTGCGCCTCTTCGGGCGTTTTACTACTTAATGTCCCACCAGCTAACGTGTCGACCGTATGTCGTGTGAGTGGATGTAAACCGCTGTAGAAAATGTGTATCTGCTGGTGTAGCTCAATGCCATGTGATGGACATTTTCTCAATAACTCTCTAAATCGCTCCCACGTCTCGTATAAACTCTCTGTGTCGTCCTGAAGAAAGGTATATATTTTGTTTCTGAAAATCGCAACCTTCGATGGAGGGAAATACTTCGAAATGAATTTCTGTGTCAAAATAGCCCATGACGTGATGGAACCAGGCGGGAGAGACTGAAGCCACGCCTTCGCTGCACCGCGAAGGGAAAATGAGAATAATCGCAACTGGATTGCCTCTGCAGGGACCCCCTTAAGTTTGAAAGTGTCGCAAATTTCAAGGAAGTTCGCGATGGGTGGGTCATCGGGTCATCATTAGGTAACCCGTCAAACTGAACATAGTCCATAATCAGAGTGATGACCTGAGGCTGAGTCTGGAAGTTATTCACATCCACTGACGGGCAGATAACACTCGGCAACGTCCCATAGATGTTGGGACGGGTGTAATCTGCAAGCGTGCGCCTCTGATCTGCAGGTGCGGCCATCGGCACTGGTAATGCGCCCTCCACGTGTCGAAGATGATGGAAAACTATTTCTGGCTCAGATAATGGTGAGAATCGGTTCTGGTGACGACGTATGCGCATAAACAGACAGAAATGCGATAAAAACAACGAAACAGAAACAGAAAACGAAAAAACTAACCTAAAAGTCTAACTAACACGAAAAGGAAACACAGAATAATAAAAATTAACTAACAGCTAAAATACGCAAAGAAAACAAGTAAACAGATAAAGCAAACAAGTGGTTAAACTACTAGCTCGGATATTTCTCGGAATCTGACGCGTCCCCGGCAACGGCGCCAAAAACTTGATGTGCAGGATTTGGATATATAAAATGTGGTCAAGTTTTAAAAGGTAATCACCAAGTACCAAACTACACACCAGGGCAGTGCACCCGTCGTATGCAGTACAGTATTGGTAAGAACCGGATATCAATCCGTGGACGCTCAACAGTCTCCCGATACCGAATCGTTGCTAATATTTAACCGAAGAAAGTGATTTGAACTATAAAATGAAAACTAATCTATATAACTAAAATCGACAAAAACAGCTAAAAACCGGATAATACGCTGGAAAAACAGAGGAAGGAATGCATCACCTAGACTAGACTCCTCTAGACTCGCTCAGACCCTCGGATGACTAATACCATGAACACTATCGTCTAATGTGAAAAACTGGATTACCTAGGACTATAGACACATCCCAAATAATCTGGAAATCTTAAATGAAGCACGGATAGCAAAACTGTGAAAACTGCCCAACGGATTAGCTACTTCGGTCAAAGTAACCTAATCCTACATGAAATAGGAAACTACGCGAGAGGTCTCTTTATATAGTACCTATACTAAGCAACGATGATGATTCCAAACACTTATGACCTAGAAACCGCTAAACATGAATAAACATGGTCGAATCTTATGTTCACAAGCAATCTATCATATTAAACGATGTAAAACAAGCTTCTAGCCTATGAAATGATTTGGTCAAACCTATCTCATAGAGATAGTCACTAGATCAGTCCCAATTTACCAATGAAACACCAAGAAGGAGGTCTCCTTGCAAGCATCAACCGTTGACCATTAAAAGTCAAACGGGTCAACAATGGATAAAGCAAATAACAAAGGTAGATCTACCTAGCATGACATTAATCCACATGATTCAATTATAAATGAAACCAAATCAGCAAACTTTATCATTATAAACATTCAAAATCATCATCAAAAGGCAATTAACACCTATTCATGGTAAAAGTCAAACCGAATGGGTCAAAGATCATCTAAATTCATCTATTCTAGGTGATACACAATGAAATCAGTCAAGACACATGAAAGAAACTAATAAAAATACAAACTTGATGCTTGACATGATCATTAAAAATAAGAAAAAGATGTGGAATTTAAAAACCTATATGAAGATGCAAACCGGAAGGTTAAAATCTTCAAATTCTTGATCCTAAAGCTCCAATCTTGATCCCTTTTTCTTCCTTGATCTTCAAAAACGTTTTTAGGGTTTTTCTGAGGTTTTGGGGGGTGTTTTTTTTCGAGAAAATGCGGCTGCTCCCTTTTTATATCGAGATTTTAGGGCTAAAACGTGACCAGGTCTGAAGCTTACAAAACTGGGTCTGCCGCAGGAAGAATATAAAAGAATGCGAAGCTGAAAATGAATCAGAAGCAGCAACTGGCCTAGTGGTTTGTACCCTTGTTGCGCAGTGAGAGGTCAGGGGTTCGGCCCCTGATTCCAGCGAAATTACCCTTTTTTATATAAATTGCGCTGGCTGTTGGGCCTGCTCCTTTGGGCTGCACCTGATTGGGCCTGGACTAGGCTGTTGATCTTGTTTTATTTATTATTATTTTTTTTCCTTTAATCACCCATAACTTTCAATCCCGAGCTCCGATTTTACTCTCGTTTTTTTCTGTTTTCTTCTAAAATCAACGTGAACACAACAATCACCTAAAATTCACATTTCAAAAATAATAAAATCACATTATTATAATATCTCAATTAAAGCTCAATAAAATGTGCAAATTATATAAATTCATCAAATGATCATTAAAAACCAAGCTTTTCACAAATAAAGCAATTAAGCACAAAATTTAGTATTTTCATATTTAAAAAGCATTTAAATATGGGAATTTATTTATTCAAATTATATAAAAGATGTTACGCATCAGAAGGGCAAAGGTTTTCAAGGAATCGCTTGTTATAATATCAAGTACAAGAGGGTCTAATAACATTTATCTACTAGATGGTGGTGCTCTTACAAATGAAATGAATACAGTGATGAGCAATCAGGTGACTATTCAAGCTTCATTATGGCACTAAAGGCTTGGTCACCTAATTGATCAGGGCCTTCAAGAATTAAAAAAGCCAAGTATTAGGTAAATTTCCAGAAAAGTTTTTTGTGAATACTACATACTTGGGAAAGCACATAGAGTAAGATTTGCTAGGAGCCATCATAAGTCAATGGGAGTTCTATACTATGTGCACTCAGATCTTTAGGGACCCTCTAGAACACTTACAATAGGTGGAGCCAGCTACTTTCTATCTATGGCAGATGACTTTTCTAAAAGGGTGTGGGTGTATCCTCTTAAGCACAAGAGTGATGCACTCGAAAAGCTTAAAGATTGGGTTGAACTTGTTGAAAATAAGACAAAGAGAAATATCAAGAAACTTAGGACTGATAATGGTCTTGAGTTCTATGGGAAAATGTTCAACTAATTCAGTAAGTCTAAAGGAATAACAAGACACTTGACTGTACTAGGTACACCATAACAAAATGGCATAGTTGAAAGGATGAATACGACCTTACTAAATAAGGTAAGGTGCATGTTTTTGAGCTCAGGTCTTCCTAAGAAATTATGGGTAGAGGCTTTTAATACATCAACATACTTGATTAATAGGTGTCCTTCATCAGCTTTAAATATGAAGACACCTATGGAGATTTGAACAGAAAAGAAACATAATTACGGTGATCTTAAAGTGTTTGGGTCCTTGGTTTATGCACATGTAAAGCAAGGAAAGTTAGACTCTAAATCATTAAAGTGTGTTTTCTTGGGGTATCTTGAAGGTGTAATGGGCTACATGTTGTGGCATCTGAATGGAGCTAACTTCAAGTTAGTTATAAGCAGAGATGTTATATGTAAGGAAGACTATTTGTATAAAAATATGGTTGGAAAGGATGGGGTCGTTAGTGATCATGATGTTTACATTTAGGTGGAGCAACCTGAGGTGACAAGTGAGAGTGATCAAGGTCGTACTGATCCTAGTATAGAAGCTAGTGGCTCAACCAATTCTCCCAAGGGTGAAGACCTGACCAATTACAGTTTGGCAAGGGATAGGGAAAGAAGAAATGTGGTAAAGCCTATCAGGTTCAGAACAGAAGAAGACATTTCTGTTTATGTATTCATGGTTGCTGAAATGGAGAATACTCATGAACCATTAGGTTATGAAGATGCAATGAGTTGTAATAAAGCTCAATGGTTAATGGCCATGATAGATGAATTATAATCATTAATGAATAATGAAACCTAAAAGTAAGTGGCAAGACCTAAGGATAAGAATATAATAGCATGCCAATGACTCTATAAGTTCAAAGAAGGTGTACCGGTAAGTGTTGGTCTAAGGTATAAAGAAAAGCTTGTAGCAAAAGGATACACTCATAGGGATGCAGTAGACTATCAACAGGGATTTTCTCCTGTAGTCAAGCATACTTCTATCAAAATCATATTAGGCTATCAGCTTTAACTATTATGCTTGATTTAGAACCTTGAACAGTTAGATGTGAAAACAACTTTCCTTCATGGTTTTCTAGATGAAGAAATCTACATAGAGCAGCCTAAGGGTTCATTGAAACTAGGAAGGAAGATTATGTATGCATATTAAACAAGTTATTATATAGACTTAAACAAAGTCCAAGACAATGGTACAAAAGGTTTGATGAGTACTAGCAGGGTTTTAAAATAAGTGAATATGATGCTTTTGTTTATTTTAGAGAATATAAACCAAGTGAATTTGTTTACTTGTTATTGTATGTTGATGATAAGTTGCTGGCCTATAAAGCTCCTGAAATCATTCAAGAAACAAAAAATATGCTGAAGGAAAATTTTGATATGAAGGAAATGAAAAATGCAAAGAAGATTATTGGGATGGAAATAATCAGAAATAGAAGTGATAGAACTTTGAAGTTGTCACAAGGATCTTATATTCATAAGATTTTAGATACCTATGGTATGGAAGGTTGTAAGCCAATGCATACATCATTTGTTACTCATTTTAAGCACTTAGCTAAGTACTGTCCTATAATAGAAGAAGAGATATCTTACATGCCAAAGGTGCCTTATGGTCAAGTAGTAGGCAGTCTTATGTCTTTAATGGTCTGTACAAGGTTAGACCTCAGTTATGGAGCAACTGTTGTGAGCAGGTATCTTTCCAAACCAGGAAAGCTGCACTGGGAGGCTGTGAAGTGGCTCTTAATGTATTTATCTAGTACTAAATCAGTTGTTCTTATATTTGGTAAGAGTCAAGTAAGTTCTGATGTGTTACAAGGATCATAGACTCTGATTATGCTAAATCCAGTTAAGTATAGATCTGTTGTCACTGGTTATGCTTTTATGCTACAGGAAAATATAGTTAGTTGGAAAGTTATATTACAATCTTTAGTAGCATTATCAAGTTCAGCGGCTAAGTATATGGCTCTTACAGATAAGTATAGGTCTGTCACTCGTTAAGCTTTTCATTGTAACTCTTGTTTAATTCATACTCAATAAAGATCGATAGTTTTCGTTGTCAATTTTAATTCAATTCGTTCATATCATTCTTCGATTACAACATGTACCATTCACACATGCTCTGGAGTCTGAGATCTTAGGCTTGTATGGATTACAGTTTTATAGTCAGGTCTCTCTGAGTGGAGTAGTGGTCAGGATAGGGGAGGTCGTGGACTTGAGGGGTTAAACCGATTAAGTAGTGATGGGTCATGTTGATAAGATCGGTAAATCATGCTACATTGAGGTGGGCGTATTTTTAGTCATGGATACTTAGTAGGAACTTAGGAAGTTGCTTTGTCTCCTACAGATGGCGTCACATGTTGAAACGAGTATCTTTCGGCCGGTTGAACGAAGGGATGTCAATTCACTTAGGGTAAACACTACACAACTTAGGATGATTGTTATTTGCAAGAAAGAACCCATCAGTCTACAAACCTTTGATGTGAGAATAAGTATTAGAAAGGCTACCGTGTACGAGTAATTTAAGACTGACAATATAATTTTTTTCCCTGATATGAGACAGTATAATTATGGGTGCCATTGGTCCGAGGGCTCTACCAACATAGTGGGAAATAGTGAGGTAACCACCGTATGTGGGTGATAATTGTTCCCCTCGGCTATCCTTTGTGCGTATTGCCCATGCAGCCACCATGTCCAAAGACTGGTGTATGATGAGTCGGGTTCAGATTTTATGGGTCAGACGCAGACATTATAAGGTATGGATACTGAACCATACTCTATTAAAGAGTCCGTCACTCTTAGATATGCTCCTCTCATTCACATGTAATCAACTTATTTATCCTTTTAAGAGAATATACATAACCTGCAATATCTTTTTGACCTCATAATCATTTGAACCTCCCACTTGAACTACTAGGTGTACACAAACTGCTGCAACATTCTTTCAATTAATCAAAGTGAAGTTAAGACGCTAAAGATCATCGATCATTAACACACTATGAATCACAATTCAAAATCTAGTCTATACAGTTTCAAGGGTGTGGGTGTCAATCAACCAGCCAAAATTTTACAAAAATTGAGATCACAGATCAATCACCAAAATCTCCATGGATCCTTAAATGGTGGAACATAGTTTTCAGTGGGAGGGAGAAGCCTAAAAGAAGCTACAGTTTTTTCCAGTACAGGCCCCATCTGTTTCAAACATATAACAAATACCAAGTTAGATCCTCAACTGAAAAAAATGGTTACTTAAAAGACAACCCATCACAGAAAAAAAAGTTGTCTCTGTGTGTGTAATTACCATGTCCCATTGCTTGTTCAGTGTCGAAGCATTTAACGAGTACAAAAATCCTGCAAACAAGAACTTCAGTTTGTTAGACAAATGTAAAAAAGGATTGTATTGAGTTAATGTCCAGAAAGAATAATACATATTTGAAGGATGAGGGATTTTGGATAATTTTCTTTTATAAAAAACTATTGTTCTTCGCACTTGTGGCGATAATCGTTCATTTTTTATGATGTTACCTCTTTTTTTTTTTTTTTCACAAGAACATTTCTGTATCAAATTTGTCACTATGAATTGAATTTTTGAACTTCAGATAAAAGTGTTTTGGGTCAACCTTACTCGACCAAACAAAAACTACGCGTTTCAACCCAAATCAATTTTTGAAGCAGTTCTGATCCCCCCTTTTTGCCACCTGTAGGGTATCCTTATATCTAGGCCTGGTTCACCCGTGTTGACTAACAGTCCACAGCCAAAATTTAAAAAAAATAAAATAAAATAATATCAGACCATCGCGTTCTACAGATGCAGCGAGATAATGCCGAAAGATATTCGAGTCTTGCACCTGCATTTTTTATATTACTTCAGCATATTTTTAAGCTAGAGCTATTTTTTTTTTAAGAATACAAGAGAAACATACGGTCTTCGTAGGCGACTTGCGAACTAGGTATTCATAGTACCAATATGGTTCTCCATCGATCTATGATACAAAAAGAAGAGCCCAAAGTGAGCAGGTAGAGGCATGGAAACAAATAGCATAGCTCTTTAAGTTCAAAACTAAATTATAGAGCTAGCGATTTTGGCCCAAACGGATAAAACTAAATTTTATTTGGCTTTTTAGTTGGTTTCTGAGAGAAAAAACACATCACACTGGCTCGGGTTGATTGATATGACCCGTTTAACACAATATAATTACAAAATTTATACTCTTAAAATAAAATCTAAATTGCCTATAACAGTGCTTATGACATTTAACCATTACATCACCATTGTAGTTACCTTAAAACCTTGCTATGAACTATGATGTTTCATAACAAAAAGAAATTTGAAAATCTTAATATACTGGTTTTTAGAAAATTTCAAAAGGAAAAGAAAGTTTAGCGGGTCAACCAATCCGTTTGACCCGGGTCAACCAATCCGTTTGACCCGTTACCCAACCAGCACATTCTGCCACCTCTTGTAACTAAATGAAAATTTTGGGAACTCACTTCTGAAGTGTGTGCGTCAAGAACTGAACTTTCTGCCATGCGTTGACTTGAAGTAACTCTCTGTACAAAATTAAACACGATTGTCAAGAAACTATAAGAAATCATTAACTGTCTCAAAATCTTTGACTAAAAGTCAACCGGGTTTGATTCCATGATATGTTTCATAGTATGATTAAATTACCAAGGCTGACTTGTCGGATAAAACAGAATCAGCAACGTCCTTTGCAGCCCATGTACTCTTGTCTGTTGACTTCAAGAATGTCGGATTGGGGGGACCTATCTGAAAGCACAAAATAAAAGTCATCGATTAGAAGGAAATTCAGTAGAAAATTCATTAAGTTGACTTTCTGAGAGTTAAAACTGGTCAACATTGCTCGCATTTTCAAACATACCGTAATAGAAAGGATGAGGTTGTCAATAAAATCAACACGTTCAGATACAATCCTTAGTCGTGCATTAGCTGTATCATGATGGAGATAATTCTTTGAGCTTATGTACACAAGTTCTCATTTAGACTTTATACACACGATTGAGGTAGTAACTTTGACCCGTACACTTATGAGCTATGAATGGGTCAGATTTTAGCTCCAAAATGTGTAAATTCTAAAACGTTAGCTAAAAACATAACGGGTCAAAGTCAAACAGAGGTGTACCTGTTTCGAGTTTCAACCCATACACAAACATATATAAGTTTTATGGTTTCAATTCAAAAAGAAAGCAAGCTACTAACTTACGGGATAGAGGTGCTGCAGATGAATAGCGTTCAGGTTTTCTTGACTCCACCCTTCAGACAGATTGAAATCATTAGATTACTACAAATTCCAAAGTAGTCAAATAATGCAAAATTAGTGAAAATTGCATAAATTTCATTCTTTAGGAACATAACAACTCAATGTTACACAATCTCTAAACATAAACTGATCCGACTAATTTTGGTTCACCAATTGTTCTATCAATCCATTTTCTTGCAATGTTCAACTTTGTACAGTTTAAGGAAACTGTTTGACCATTTGTTGACTGTGAAGTCAATCTAACTGAACTTTCTAGACCCAAGTCAATACCACTGATTTAGATTCATTACAATCACAATGTATGAAGATAAGACCCAAACCATTTGAAGGAAAATTTCTTGGAAGGCATTTCCAATGGAATCAGATATGAGTAAGCATTTAGGTCATCAACTATTGGACCCATTTTAAGATCTTCATCAGCACCTGATCCTGTAAATTACAAACAAGTTATGGAAGATCCTTGAAATTGCCAACATCCATAAAACAACTTAATCAATAAACAAGTACATCCAAATTCTTTCACTGTTAAATACAAAGCTAAGTCCGAATGTTTTGGTATTTAAAAGTTGGTTATTCTTTTCAAACTCGCTCTCAACTTCATCTCTCCTTGCATCCTAAGTATAATGATTTTTTTTTGTTTTTTACGAAAAGGGTCCCAATTTTAAAATGCTTTATCAAATTACACTATGAATGCATACAAGCAGCAACAACAGATGAAAAGTTCATATAGCATTCAAATTCAAAAAAGGGTCAAAAATGTTACCCTCAATTGGGAACATTGTAGCAACTGTAGCAGCAGCAACCCCAAATAAGATAGTATCTCTTCTGAAAACCCCATTTTTGATGGTGGGTTCTGAGGATTTGCAACAATAAACCACAAAGTTGTTTCTAGATTTACATATCTGTTGGTTTGATGAACAGCCTACTTTAGCTTGGTCCCTAAAGAACTCAAGAACATACATACTTTCATTATGCAAATCCAGATGACATATATATATATATATATATAGAGAGAGAGAGAGAGGGGGAAGGGGGGAATAGAACCTGAAGAGGGAAAGCTTGGGATGGTTGGATATGGCGCGAGAATGTGAGGGAGAGAGTACAGTTTCCATAGCTCATCCACTCCGCTTTGTAAAATGTGAAAACAAGGTGATCTAATGGATAAAAGAAGAATATAGCCTTTTTAGTCCCTGCAGTTTCACTTCATCACTTTTAACGCCCCCAACTAAAAGACTTTTAACACATTTGAACCAACAATTGCTAACGCAGTTTCAACAATTCTTCATCGAACTACACTCGCAATTTGAGAGTATATCCGAGTGGGGAAGATCAGAAATATAACGTCAAAACCTTTCTTCGAACTAAAATACGTCTAGGGTCGTAAATCACCATGAAATTGATTGATAAGCTAGCATGTACAAGACAACAATACGTCGAGGATACAACCCGTAGAGAAGAGAGAGCTAAAACTTGAGTGCAACTTTGATATGTTTTATTTCTTAAAACCAAACTTAATACTAGAACAAAAAAAAAATAATAATAAAAAAAAAGCGGTAAACAACTAAAAGAGAAGTGTCACTTAAATTGTAACTTAATGATAAGAGGCAATCAGTAGTGAAGATTGAATGAAAACCTCGCGGGGACGGTAAGTCACATGGCCTAAAAAAAATTCCTATCGCTATGTATATGTTATATGTTGTCAGTGATCCGGTTCGGGCCGGGTCAAACGATAGATATTTTTAAACTATATTTTTTAAAACAAAGCATTGTTTCTTACACATAGAAAACTATATATTTTAGAAGCAAACAAAGACCTAAAATAGATATGATGGTGTTAGAAAAAGGGTGAGTACCTGAAAAAAGAATCACAACTCAGCCCGACGACCTTTAAGATCTTTGAATTCATCGTCCTCCTTTCTTTTGAAAAATGAATCAATAGTTTTCGTCTTTACAATATAAATGATATACCTAATTAAGGTTTAAAAGAAACATAATTAAACAAGGTTAAACAAGTTACAACTTACAAATTTAGACAAGTATATGTAATTAGATAATCATCTAAACCTACCTAGCAACAAATTAAAGCACACACTCTCAAATTCAAAACTGACATGAATCATTGAATCAAAATCAAATTTGAGACATAATTAACGCCAACAACCCAACATAAATAGATAGCAACTTTGAATCAAATCATAAATTGAACCTAACTTGAAGTCATGAATCAAAATCTCCCTTAAATAATAAACTCAATATCTAACTGTGAATACTTGAGTACTTGAATGGAAGTTCCTTTACAATTCAAACCTAATTAACACCAAAATAAATAGATAGCTTGAAGTATTGAATAAAAAACTCAAAAATCTAAAACTCTAAACCTAATTAACTCTAAATCTAACTTGAATACTTGATTACTTGAAGTCATGAACAAAGAACTCAAGATTCTAACTCAGAGTAGTTGAAAAAACTTATCAAAAACACTTTAAAATCTTGAATTCGAATGAAGGTCGATGGTGGCTTGGTCGCCGCTGTGTGGAAGTGAAACGGTGGTTAACTACTCGGCTGTGTCAGTGGAATGGTGGTCGTTGTTGTGTGGCCGCTGGTTTAGGCGTAGGAGCCTCACCTGATTCGTCGGAGATCGGCGATGAAGAATGAAGAGCAGTCAATGGTCGGTCCTGGTTGTCTGATCGAGAAGAATTGAAGAAATGCCGCTTTTTTTTTTTTGCCAATAACTTAAATTAGGACAATAAAATTAGGGGTAATCTTTGTTATAAAAAATTTCAAAGCTCCCCTTATAGTAACAACTATTATTTATAAATGGAATAAAGTTTTTATGAGAGGGGAGAGTGGTAGAATAGAAAGTTTTGAAAGTTTTGGAGGTAACCAATAGGAGTGTGCCACGCAGGAGAGAGAAAAAAGTAGAAATGAAGTAGAATTTTGAAGAATTTTAAGATAGAGTGGTAGAATTTTTAAGAAGTTTAGGTTTAATATATTTTAATGATTTGAATTATTTCATTTTGTAATTAATATGTAATATTACATAATATTAAACATACTACATTTATTTAAAAAAAAACATTACATTTATTTAAATTAAAATAATATAAAAAAGACATTACATTTATTAAAAAATATAATGACTACTGGTTTGTTTCCGCCTCCGTTAATATAACCTTGACGTTATCTTCAATGTGTGTCTTGTAATCATGTCATAGTTGATAATGCGTCTCCTGATCTCGTAACTCCGAAAGGATATCCGGATTAATGTTCTGATTCATGGGAGGGTCTCGGATGTGTACGGGTGATATTGCTTTCCCTTCATCCTTTAGGATCATGTTGTTTAAAATCAATATTGCATACATAATTCTTGCAATCTTTTCTCGTGTGATCGATCGGGCGCCTCGTAAAACTATTCTCCATTTACCTTTCAAAGTACCAAAGAAACGTTCGACGTCCTGCCTTGCCACCTTTTGAAGCATGTTGAATTTTTTTATCAATTATTTCCACCGGATGATGATATGCTTTCACAAAGTGGACCAAATTGGGTAGATACCGTCGGCAAGGTAATATCCCCTCTTGTAGTCACGACCGTTAACATGAAACGGACACCTTGGTGCAATCTCATGCATCTCGTTACTAAACAATGGGGATTGATTCAAAACATTGATGTCATTGTTTGAACCCGCAACACCAAAGTACCCGTGCCAACACCAACGATCCTGTGAGGCTACGGCTTCAAGTATGATGGTTGGATACTTGTGATCACCTTGATGAAATTGCCCCCGATATCTCTTGGGACGGTTTCTCCATTCCCAATGCATGCAACCAATGTTGCCTAGCATGCCAGGCAAACCATGATACGCTTCATGTGCCTGATATAAAAGTGCAATGTCGTGGCTCGTAGGTGTTGGTACCAGATTTCAGGATATCTTGAGCAGCTCGTAGAGGCTCATAAGCACTTCCTTGTAAGGATATCGAATTTTATTTTTAGCTAACGATTACCTTCCCTTTTGTTTTTTTTTTACAGATGACTCTCGATATGACACATGTGCCCTAAAGACTCAGTCAACTAACAGATAACGTGGACCAAGTGGACTCTAACGGCTAGCTAGGCGACGTGGGATTAGTTGCTAATTCTTAGGGAGTTAGTTATTATGTAACCCTTAATATATATCGAGCTCTAGGGCTGCACACAACACACAACATTTGTTCTCGAAACTCTTTGTAATACTTAGAATACGAGCTCACTTCATTTGTACTTGAACAATTTCCGTTATATAAAAGTTTGAGGCAGCAGGCACTTTAAGCCGGCTCTCGAGGTTTTTTGCTAGGATCCTTGAGGATACTCAGGAATTCCTGGATTTTTCCCTCGTTACATCCTTGTGTCAACAGCTAAACTTACATTTTCCTTGCCAAATTCATCAAACACACTACCTCACTTACAAAGTTTGATCAACTAATTGCTTAGGCAGTTTTTAACCAAAACAATTTGGCGCCCACCGTGGGGCAAGTGGTGTTTGAATTCAGCTAAGAGCCTTGATCTTGTAAGTTCGTGAGTGGTAGATCGTCTACTTAGTCGTAACGAAATCAATGTAAAACGAGTAATCACACGAGAGTAAATACAAAGAAACTTGTATTAGACCACAGAGAACCACAGAGTACACTGATATGAAGTAAGACTCAAACGTACAAGTGTTCTCTTACAACACACAAGACAAACTATTTATACTAGATGAAACCCCGATGATCCGAACCTCCAGTTCGGACAAGTTCAGACCTGTCCGAAGTTGGAGTTCGCTAATGGTTCGGCCAGCAGCAATCATGCATGACTTTGTCTTGTATTCGATACTTCACATGACGCTCAGGAACCAGGTACTAACAGATCTCCTTCCCGCTACTAATTTCTAAAAATGTCGACTCAAGCGAAGATTACTTCAAAATCTATTCCATCCACCAAACCGACTGTTAGCACTGGTCTTCCTCCAATGCCAAAGAAAACGACTAACACTGATGCTAAAAGAATGGAGCAAATGAAGACTCATGTGGATGAACAAGCCAAAACCAACAAGAGAATGATGAAGGAGATCATGGAATTGGAGAAATCAAAGAAACTAGTAGAGGAAACTAGCCCTTTGATGCCGAAATCACTCGGTTTTGACTCTCCGGAAATATCGGAACAGCCAAAACGGAATGCAAAATCCTCTACTGCTCCAAAGTCAAGTGTTGCAATGGCTACTGCTTCGGGATTCTCGGGTTCTCATCATCAGAAGACTTCCGGGGTGATAGATCTGGAGTACTCCGGATTCTACTCCGAGCAGCCCCTAGAATCTTACTTCACAGATTACGGAAGTCAGCTGCCGCCGAGATGCTCGAGCCAGCAGCCAGCCGGATTCTCAATTCAGCAAACGCCGAGACTCTCAGCGCAACTACCCAGGTCTCGACCTCAGCGGTTCACGACGTCTAACTTTCAAGAGCCTTGGAACCAGCAGTCGGGAGCACCTACTACTCAAGTGCTACAAGGATCCTCAACTCAATCGTTCCCTGAATTCTCAAGCCGCTTCCGAGCTGCTCAAGATCCCCAAGGATCCTTATTATCTAACTATTCTGTCTCTGCAGGCATGTTTCCAAGCTCATCTCAGGAGATGCATGAGGGAGACTTCATCCCCATGCAAGTGGAGACCACAACTGAGCCGACTATCCTCAGAGATGCTGGATATAGACCCCAGATCAATCCTTAGAATCCCCGGGCTGGTAACAACTTTGATAACTTTTATGCTATAGCCAGGGAGCTTCAGAGACTAAAGGACATGATCTCAAGTGTCCCTGGTGTTATCCGGCCAATTCCTGAAGTGCCAGCAGGCTGTCACAGAGTTTCCAGTTTTGCATGGCCCATTTGTGACGTGGAGATTCCAAAAAAATTCCAAACTCCCAACATGAAACTCTACGATGGGACCACGGATCCTGAGGAGCACGTGGCGCAATACAGGGAACGGATGGAAATCAACCCCATCCTAGTAAACATCAAAGAAGCTTGCCTTTGCAAGGGATTCGGCTCAACACTAATAGGACCAGCCTTAAAATGGTTGCTCAGTATCCCTCCTAATACCATTACTTCTTTTCCGCATTTAGTTAACCTGTTTAATGACTAGTTTTCTTGCAGCAGAAGCTTTGAGAAGCTCATAGGTGACTTGTACAGGATAGTTCAGAAGTCTGATGAATCCCTTAGGGACTACGTGGCCAGATTTGGTTGAGAAGCTCTGGATATTCCCAACTTGGATATGGCAGCTGCTGTAGAAGCCTTTAAGATGGGGCTTAGAGGGGATTCCAGTTTTTATGATGACGTAGTTATGACTCCTTGCAGGAACCTTGATAAAGTCAGAACAAAGGCATTGAGGTTCATCAGGCTAGAAGATGATAAGAAAATCCAGAAAAGAAGCAATGTGTCAAAATCTGAATCCTCAAGCAGAAGGACGGATTCTCCTGGAAAGAAACAACGGTCCAAGTCTTATTACAGGAATGATAATCCTAGAGTCAAGGTACATGTGGGTGTATTTCCTTAAGTCAAAAGACAAAGCTTTTGAGACTTTCAAGGAATTCAAGATTAAGGTGGAAAACAAAGCAAAGACAAATTTGAAGATGCTAAGGACAGATAGAGGTGGAGAGTTCATATCTCACGAGTTCACTAAGTTTTGCAAAGACAATGGAATTGCAAGACAACTTACTGCTCCATACTCCCCACAACAAAATGGAATGGTTGAATGAAGAAATCGGACAATAATGTCTACAACTCATAGTATGTTAAAAGCTACAAAAATGCCTCAAGATTTTTGGGCTGAAGCAGTCAGATATGCTATTTACATACTAAACCGAGTTCCAACCAAGGCTGTGTTGAACAATACTCCTTACGAAGCTTTGAAGGGTAGAAAACCCAAAATGGATAATTTGAGGATATTTAGCTGTATAGCATATGCCAAGGTAACCATTCCTAACCAGAAGAAGTTAGATGACAGAAGTGTTAAAATGGTTTACCTAGGATCTGAAGAGGGATCAAAGGCATATAGGCTATTTGATCCAGTTAACTACAAAATCTGTGTTAGCAGAGACATAAAGTTCAAGGAAGATGAGATATGGATCTGGAAAGAATACTTGGATGATATGGATAATGGGAATGCTGAATGGACTGACTTTGTAACGTTAGAAAAGCAGTTAGAGACTACTCACGTTACTCAAAGAGAAGAGTCATCCAACTCAGAAGATGAATCTGAAGAAGAAGGTGCATATGAGAATGATCAGCATCAATCACCTTTGAATCATTCGGAGAATTCCCACACGCCTCAAAATAGATCAAGGACCAACACTCCTCACACGTATACCTATGAGCCTAACTCATCACAAATTACGGTGTATAATTCAAACAGAAGTTCAGCAAGACCTTTTGATCACACACCACTACAAGGATTTAGGGATGGTGTGTCGGATTTAAACAAGAAAAACGGTCAAGTTAAAAATGGTAAATACTGAGTGACCAAACCACACACTAGGGCAAGCGTACCCGTCGTATGCAATATAGTATCAATAAGTACCGAGTGTCAATCCACGGACGCGTAATCAGACTCCCGATAATGTATCATAACTAATATTTAACCGATGCAATTGGAATGATTGAATTAAGTAAACTAAGCAAGCAATAAGACTAACAGTAAACAAACAGCAGACAACGCAAACGACAGAAAAACAGAATGAGAGAGATATCACCTAGCCTAGAATCCACTAAACCCACATAAGACCCCCGGCAAGACCTATCAACATGAAACTATCACCAAGTGAGAATAATCCGACCAAGGAGGACTATAGACACATCCCGAATGATCAGACAATTCTAAATGAAGCACAGATAGCATAATATGTGAATTTACACAACAGTTTCACAGTTTTGGTCAAAACAAGCAAAACTCGCATAAATCGGGAAACACTAAGAGAGGTCTCTTCTAAATGAATCCTAATACATGCAATGACTCTAATTCTGATTATCTAGGACCTATAAATCACTAAACACGGATAAATAGGCTCAAATCTCGCGGTCACAAGTAATCTAACCTATCAAACAATGTCTAGCCAATAACTAGCAAATGAAATAACTCGGTCAAGTTCATTCCATAAGGATGCACACAAAATCAGCCACTAATCAATGATATATCATCATGTAGAAGGTCTCCGGATCATGCATTAACCCAAAAACCCATTTAAGTTCAAGGATCAACAATAAACTAACTAATAATGGTTGTAATTCCACAATCCCTATCAATTAGTCCACATAATACATCATTAACAGCAGCTAATTAAGCACACATAATCATCCCAAACAATCAAAACTAGAATCAAGAGCAAAAATCACATAATCATGTTGAAAAGTCAAACCGAAAAGTCAGAATGAGTAAAGTTTCATCTAAACTAGGTGATAAATGAGAAATTAGCCACAAATCATATCTCTAATCATGAAATCAGTCAAATCTAAGTAATACATGATCAAACAATCAAAAACTAGGAAGAAGAAACCGATTTAGATGAAGAAATCTCCAACCGAAGCCTTCAAATCTTCAATCTAAGCTTCAAAATCTTCAATCCGGCCCTTGATTGCTCCAAAATGACCTCTAATCTCGAAGATCTCTCAAAAACGTGTTCTCTGGTCGAATTCCCCAAACCCTAGGCTCAAAAATTGCTTAAATACACGTTTTAGAATTTTTAGCCGACTGCCCAGTAGTCGCGGACTGCCAAAATTTAACTTCTGGGACTGGCAGCCGGCGACAGACACTTTACTGTTTTCTGGGAACAAAACTCGCAGACTGCCAGAATTTCAAACAAAGGAGTGGCCGTCCTCGACTGGTACTTTTCTTCTTTTCCAAGCAAAAACTTGCGGACTGCCAGAAATTAATATAAGAGAGTGGCAGTCCGCGACTCGGCTACTGTAGCAAAATTTCAAAAACTCCTATCTTTTGCTCCCAGGCTCCGATTCACGTTCCGTTTTCGCCCAAATCACCACAAATCAACCAATCACAACCAGATCACCTAAAATTCAGCATATGAACAATTAAGTACCAAAATCTCATCAAAACTCGATAAAAAGCCGGTAAAAATGTGAGATTTGTAATTCCAAAACATATATAAGATGCGTTGCATCAAACATCCCCACACTTAACCCTTTTTCGTCCCGAAAAAGTTCGCAATGGAATCACAACCGGAAAATTTAACCTTTAGGCTACTATCTTTTATTCAAAAACATAGATACTCACGCGAAAACCATGACTACCGGTATTTCGGTTCGAATAAACCCAACCGCCGAAAACCGAAGCCCCTGAACATGCTTTATTCGAATTTAATTACCAATTATGGGTCCCACACAATCAGTTTCGCAACTAGGCCTAATCCCGTCTCAAAGCATGAATCAGCACGGGTCGAACTGGATTAGGGTTTTTCCCACCGCAATTGAATACAATATTTATGATTTGGAGATTATGGAAAATGAATGGATGGAATGATGGTTTGAGCTTATTTAAACCCGGTCAAAATTCCTGGATCGCCGACTGCCGAAAATCATTTTAATATTCTAGCGGTCCGCGAGTTTCTTAAAGCAAAATTAGGTCAAATTTTTTTAAAAAAATCCCCAAATCATCTCCCGTCATTCACCTCCTCCATCCTCTGTTCAGTTTCTCCCGGCGATTCTCCCACTATCTCCGGTTGCCTCTGTCACCGGTAGCACCAGTAGCCGCCCCTCTCCTTCTCCGATTCCCTAGCCGCGCCGCCGTTCACCCACGACCACCATCCTCCCAGCCCATCAACCACCACAGCTCCGCCTCCCTCTCCCACCGGCGCACCACCTCACTCCGCCGGCCCCATCACCCACGCCGCTGTTTACCCACCATCCACCACCACCTCTCGCCGGCGTCACAACCACCACCCCCCTCCGACCTCTCTCTCTTTCTCTGGTCTTCTCGCTGGCACCCCCGCAGCACCCACAGCCAAAAAAAATTAACCATAAAAATGGCAGTCCGCGACTGCTGTGCATCAACAAAGCTCAAAAATTTTATAACACTCAAAACCATCCGGAATCGCAATAAAACTAAACTGAACCATCAAGAATCAACTAAAACTATCATAATACTTACCCGGGACTGTTTGGGACTCAAAAATGATATCACAAACCTGTTATGCTCGTTCTTCACCCGAAACTTATCCAAAATTCCAAAAATAACCCTATTTTTTAAAGTCTTCAACTTGGCACGCAAAACGATGCAAACTTCAACCGAATGAACCTCTTTTCTGCCCCGGATGCATCTACCAACCTGCAAAACTAAAAACCTCGCATAAAATGGAAAAAAGAAAGATCAAATGCAACTAAATTAACCTAAAATTACCAAAAAGTCAAAGTAGACTAAGAAAAAGTCAAACTAAGCTAGAAATTAACCAAATAAGCACCAAATGCCTAAATTAACCTCAAAACCTAAACGGGTTGCCTCCCGCAAGCGCTGAAGTTATTTACGAGTCGTCAGCCCGACTCAACCCCGCGATCAGGGCGGAACGTCCAAAAGCATAACAACCTCCTCGTTCGCGTCAACCGGACCTGACAACTCCCTCAATCTCGACCGTCCCATACGGAAAAACCTGTTTAACCACGTGAGGACCGGACCATCTAAACTTCAACTTACCTGGAAACAGTTTCAACCTCGAATTAAAGATAAGCACACGATCTCCCGGTTTGAAGTATTTCTTCCGAATATGACTATCGTGAATCCTCTTGGTCCGCGCTTTGTACGAACCTGCTATCTCGTACGCGTGATCGCGTAACTCCTCCAGCTCGTGTAACTGAAAGAATCGTCCTCGAGTCGCCTCATCTAAATCCGGATTGACGGCCTTAATAGCCTAATAAGCGCGATGCTCGATCTCAACTGGCAAATGACACGCCTTCCCGTAAATCAACCTAAACGGCGTCGTGCCCGTAGGTGTCTTGTAAGCCGTACGGAAGGCCCACAATGCGTCATCCAGTTTCTCCGCCCAATCCTTACGGTTCTTGCTAACCGTTTTCTCCTAAATCTGTTTAATCCCACGATTCGTAACCTCAACCTGCCCACTCGTCTGGGGATGATATGGTGTAGCCAATCTATGCGTAACCCCATTACGCTGCAACACCTTCTCCATCTGCGCGTTGCAAAAGTGGGTGCCACGATCGCTAATGAGTGCCGAAGAGTGCCTTCGGCACTCCAAACCTCGCAAAAAGTTTCCTCAAAAACCTCACAACAACTCTCGCATCATTAGTGGGGAGGGCTTGTGCCTCGACCCACTTCGAAACATAATCAACCGCAACGAGAATGTACTTGTTCCCGCGAGATGGCGGAAACGGACCCATAAAGTCGATACCCCAGATATCGAAAATCTCACAAACCTGAATACTAGTCTGGGGCATCTCGTCTCTCTTACCTAAATTGCCTGCGCGCTGACAATTGTCACATTTGCTAATTAACTCAAACGCATCTCTGAAAATGGTCGGCTAGTAGAATCCCGACTCAAACACCTTCTTTGCGGTGTAAAGCGCTGCGTAGTGTCCTCCGGTCGGACCCTCGTGACAATGTCTCAAAATCTGACGTGCCTCACGTCCATGCACGCATCTCCGGATCACAGAATCAGCTCCAACTCTATACAAATGCGGATCCTCCCAAATATAGTGTTTCACATCCGACAAGAGCTTATTCTTCTGCTGAAATGAAAGTGCTTTCCTCAAAGCACCAGTTGACAAATAATTCGCCAAATCGGCGAACCACGGCTCATCCGGATCATCTTTCGCCTCCACAAAATCAAGCAACTCATGGGGGAAATAGTCATTTATGGGAATCCCCTTGAGCTGATCATCATCAGAACCCTCTAAGCGCGAAAGGTGATCGGCCGCAACATTCTCGGCCCATTTCTTCTCACGGATCTCAATATCAAACTCCTGAAGTAACAGAATCCAGCGAATGAGACGTGGCTTGGCATCCTGTTTACTAAAAAGATATTTAATCGCCAAATGATCCGTGTACACAATAGTATTGGACAAGAAAAGATATGATCTGAATTTATCGAAGGCAAACACAACAGCTAGGAGGTCTTTCTCAGTCATGGTGTAATTCTCCTGCGCATCATTAAGAGTCCTGCTAGCATAGTAAATCGGGTGGAAGTGTTTGTCCCTCCTCTGTCCCAAGACTGCTCCCACTGCGAAATCACTCGCATCACACATTAACTCAAAGGGTTGCGACTGATCGGGTGCAACCATGATCGGAGTGTTCACCAACTTGTCTTTGATTAAGTTGAACGCTGTCAAACACTCGTCAGAAAACACAAATGGGACATCTTTCTCTAAGAGCTGTGTCATCGGCCTAGTGATTTTCGAAAAGTCGCGTATGAACCGGCGGTAAAAACCCGCGTGGCCTAAGAAACTCCTAATCGCTCTAATAGAAGTGGGAGGCGGAAGTCTAGAAATAGTATCAACTTTGGCTCGATCCACCTCGAGCCCCGCCTGTGAAATCTTGTGCCCAAGCACAATACCCTCGCGAACCATGAAATGGCACTTCTCCCAATTAAGCACCAGGTTCGTCTCCTCACATCGAGCTAACATCCGCGATAAGCTCGTTAAACACTGATCAAAGGAACTCCCAAAAACAGAAAAGTCATCCATGAAAACCTCCATGGAGTCCTCGATCATATCATGAAAAATCGCAACCATACAGCGCTGGAATGTCGCAGGAGCGTTACATAATCCAAACGGCATGCGTCGGTACGCGAATGTGCCATAGGGACATGTAAATGTGGTTTTCTCCTGATCCTCCGGTGCAATGGGGACCTGGAAATAACCTGAAAAGCCGTCAAGAAAGCAGTAATAGCTATGATCGGCTAAACGCTCCAACATCTGATCAATGAACGGTAGGGGGAAATGATCTTTCCTCGTAGCATCGTTGAGTTTGCGATAGTCAATGCAAACTCTCCACCCCGTAACCGTGCGCGTAGGAATCATCTCATTCCTCTCATTCACAACAACTGTCATGCCCCCTTTCTTGGGCACAACCTGAACCGGACTAACCCAAGGTGAATCAGAGATAGGATAAATCAAACCAGCATCCAAAAGCTTCAAAACCTCTTTCTTCACCACATCCTGCATGTTCGGGTTCAGTCGTCTCTGCCTCTGCACAACATGCTTAAACTCATCCTCCATCAGAATCTTATGCGTGCAGAAAGAAGGGCTAATCCCCTTAATGTCCATAATCTTCCACGCAATAGCCTGTTTGTGCTCTCGCAAAACATCTAACAACCTAGATTTCTCATCAACCATCAAATCTGATGCAATAATCACAGGAAGTCTCGAATCCGTCTCCAGAAATGCATACTCTAAGTGAGATGGCAACTCCTTAAGCTCTAATGCGGGCGGATCCTCAACAGACGGTCTAGATTTGGCCCTCATAGTGTCAATAACCTCAAAAACCTCCGGGCTCAAATCCAATGCACTAGTCTCCTCACTAGTAACCTCACACGTAGCAACAGCATATACACCAAGATGTGGGTCAACTCTACCCCAAAGTTGCGTGTTCGAAACACCTGAATCACAAATGTCTTCAAAATGATCACTCACTTGTGGAGTGATGGTATCAACAAAGTAAAGGGTATCATCCTGACCCTGAGGACGTCTCATCGAATCACGAATATCGAAGGTCACTGTCTCGTCCTCGACACGTAACGTGAGTGTACCGCTGAAAACATCAACCAAAGCGCGTGCGGTAGCTAAAAACGGGCGACCTAAGATAAGAGGCACGTGCTCGTCCTCATCCATATCGAGGATCACAAAATCGACTGGGAAAACAAATTTATCGACTTTCACTAACATGTTCTCCATAATACCCCTCGGATACTTGACCGATCGGTCAGCAAGCTGAATGCTCATACGTGTGGGAGTCGGCTCACCTAGGTCTAGTCTCGCAAAAACTGAATATGGCGTTAAGTTTATACTAGCACCTAGATCAGCAAGAGCATTGCTGACAGATAAACTACCAATCAAGCATGGAATCGTAAAGCTTCCCGGATCCTTCATCTTCTGCGGAAGCTTGTTCTGGAGAACAGCCGAAGACTCCTCATTCAATGTAACAGTAGAAAGCTCCTCAAGTTTCCTCTTGTTTGTCAGCAGATCTTTCAGAAACTTGGCATATTTAGGCATCTAAGCTTGAGCCTCCATAAATGGCAGATTGATGTGCAACTGTTTGAATAAAGCCAAAAATTTACTGTAATTCTCCTCGGCTTTCTCTCTCCTCAATCTCCCAGGATATGGAACTGGAGGTGTGTAAACTCTGACTGGTTCCTTAGGACGTGCTGTACTTGCTGGGCGTAGCCTCGGTTGCACCTGCCCAGGAACATCAGTCTCAACCTCAACATCTCTCTCCTCAGTAACCGGCTCAGCAGTGGCTGGCGGTACTAGATCTTGAGTGGTCTTGCCACTCCGAGTGGTAATCGCCTTAGCTGTTTGGCGAGGATTTGTCTCAGTATTTCCTGGCAAACCTCCCTGCAGGCGCTCTGACATAGATTTGGCAAGCTGGCCCATCTGTCTCTCAAGATTCTGCATATGAGTGCCCATGTTTCCCATTTCTTTCACAACAGTGGAGATATCCTGCTCGTTTTTAGAAAAATGTGATTCATTCTGCTGAGAAACTTTCTAAATATCCAAGGCTGATTTCTGATTCTATTGCATCATCTGAGCCATCATATCAGTAAGATTCTTCATGCCCGTGTCCTCAGACTGAATCGGGATCTGTCTAGTGCTTTCATGGTTAGGGTTGTAGAAACCCTGCTGTCTCTGTGGTGGTCGTGGCTGAAACCCCTGTGGGTTCGAACTGCTTGGCTCCTGCCTCCACCCCGAATTTTGGTTTGGTCTCCAAGCCTATTTGTAGCTATACTGGTTGGGCGGTGGGCGGGCCTGGCTAGCCATATAATCGACCTGCTCAGGTAGCTCGGTGCTACCAACAATGGGACAACTCGTGATATCATGAGGACCAGCACATAACTGATAGAATTTCACATGCTGTTGAGTCTCCTGTGGCTGGCTCATCTGTTTCTGATTCGTTTGCATCCCTTTCATCATCTGCGATAGCGCCTCGACCTGCGCTGAGAGAGCTGTAACGGGAACTACCTGATGAACCCCTCTCGTCTGGGGTTGTCTACTCGTACGCGTGGTAGACCACTGGTAGCTGTTCAGTGCAAGCTCCTCGAGTAAATCACGCGCCTCCTCTGGCGTTTTGCTGCTCAGAGATCCACCGGCGGAACTATCAACAGTAGGTCGCGTGAGGGCGTTCAGACTGCCATAGAAAATCTGCACCTGCTAATGCAACTCAATGCCATGAGATGGACATGTGACAATCCGTCTTTTCAGGTCTTTTTCTGATTTATATAAACTTAAACTAATATAAATGTCATGAGAACATTTATTTTAACCGACATAAATGTCGTGAGAGCATTTACTTTAACTGATATAAATGTTGTGTGAACATTTATGTGATCGACTGGTGTTGACCTTAGCAATTAGGGTTTGTGTAACATCACTATACGAACATGCACTTAAGTCTAGACGTTTATATTCTATAATTTCATGTGAGCGTTTTGTCATTTTATGTGACAATGAACTTATGATTTTATGTGATACATATATAAATATATACGCACATGTTATTTTGTGACTTTAGGTGACAAGATGTCACGTGATTACTCGTAGTGACAATTTATTATTTTTATGTGGGTTTTTATCTACGATTTTATGTGGACATACAATAAATAATTATGGGTAATTATTTATTATTTTATGTGGCTATCTAAGGTTTATATCTTTATAAACGTCTCGCGTTAAATATATAGTGACATGTAAACGTTTTAGTCGTCGTCCAAGTTATCTTCGTCAACCCCCATTAGGGTTCATTAACGACTTATAAACCTTGGGGGACTAGTTTCGCCATTTCATAAACTTCTTTTAACTAGACAAGCTCCCAAGGATCTAACTTGTAATTACCTAAATCTCTAAGCCCATTATGTAAGCCATGGAGGGACTAATATCGTCATTTACCCATAGTCGGTTTTAGTACCATTTTGGAAACCGTCGATCTCGACGTTTGCATTCCGGTAACCGAAACCGTGAATCAATCCCACCAGTTTCAACTCATCCGATCATTAACTCAAATCAAACACCCATTCCGAATCATTTGCTCACCAAAAGCCTCAATCGCTACCCTCTTTTCCTCTCGTTTCTTTCTAGGCGACGCAAACGACCCCCACCACCGTAACACAAGAAATTCCGGCCACTACACCTTTGAAACATCACCATTCGACCACTGTTGGACGTTGTAAACCACTGTGAGACAGCCACGAACCACTGTGAAGCAACCAGATCAAGTTTGGAGCTCGTGATCGAAGTCGGGTTCGAGTTTTCGGCATCGAAATAGCATCATCTAACATCACCGACTTAAGGTAAGCATTGGTTCTCGTTTTTCGTCTCAATTCTGTGCATCTTTGTGGTTTTCGCGTTTTTCCGGTGACCGGAATAAAACTCCGATCACCGGAGTTTTAAGGAAGAAGAAGACATCGCGTCTGGACTAGATAAGTAAATTGTTTTCTATTTTGAAACCAAGAATAGCGCGTGGCGTAGTGGCTAAGGTTCATGAGATCTCTCCCTGAGGTCATGGGTTCGAGACCTCAGCTCCGCTTTTTATTTTCTGTTTTCCTTTTAAAATCTGGTTCTGGCCTTCGTTAGTAGATAAAACTATTTATGTCCGCAAAATCATCGAACCAAAGGCCTGTCCCAATGGTGTGTGCGCTGGTTTTGAACTCGGAGGTCACGGGTTCGAACCCGGTGACCTCCACATTTTTTTTTGTAGTTTATGTTTTGCTTGTTTTTATGAATTTTGCTATTTGTTTATTTAAGACTTGCATAAAATGATCCCTTGGTAAATTATAAACTCGTAGACTAGATAATGGTTAAGAAAACTATAAAAATTGTCGTTTTGGATTCAAAATGTAATATAAACGTTTTTGTGATGTGGATTAATCTAAATGGTAGTTTTAAAATCCGCGATGATTATACATCGTATTTAAATATATTTATATATATTTGGTCTATTGAGACATGTGAGATTATGGTTATATAGATTTATGTAAACCGGTTTATAAACTCGTTATTAACAATATTTTGCGCGTTTGGTTTATATATTTTATACAAATATATTTACTTGATCTTTGAATTTGGAAAATATATATATTATTGGTATACGATATATTTTTTCGTGTCATTTCGATAATCGCTCGGATTTGGCAAGCGTATCATCCTTGACTTGTTCTGGACTTCACAATCGTTCGTTTCGTCGTTTACGTTAGACTTAGTCGTTTTCCAATTGTACGCACACTTACGTATATATGCTCGTTAGGTGTTTGGTAGAGTACACAAGACCTGCTAGTTGCTACTTGCTATTATTATTTATCTGGACTTGCTGTGCACCCGAAGGTGAGTTTCACGGCCCCTTTTTAACTATTTTAATCCTATTGGGGGAGATTAACATGCAAACACTTGAACTGTTAGATAATTATATCACCTGAATGATAGTGGCACACTTATGATAAAGTCCTCACTTTTAGAGTTACTGTCAATGTGACATCAGCGGGAACTTATTTAGTAGATCTACTGGGTTTGACAACCCCACCCGGGTCAGTCGCGCTGACATGATTGGATATCGAACGGGTGTTATAAACTTCTTAGTCTTAACGAGGCACAATTGAACTTGTCGAGCTTCAGTAACTGGATAGCTAGTTTAACTAGTCAAACGTGCACTGATTTCTTGAAAATAGCCTAGCTAGCTATTGATATATTATCTGGAATTTAAACTGAACTTGAACATGAACTTGACTGTTGTTGAACAGTCAACCTGGAACTTAAACTTGAACTGTCGATGAGCAGTTGTTTTATACTGAGCTGGAACTGTTTATAAACTGATAAACCTGTGAACTCACCAACCTTTGTGTTGACACTTTTTAGCATGTTATTTCTCAGGTTGCGGATGTTCGAGTATCACGAGTACGCATGCATGAGTCTTTGAAACACATTTAGTGTCCTTGGACAAGTCACATCACCTTGGGTGACGATGTTTTTACTTAGATTTTTATTTGTATTTACGCTTCCGCATTTGTAAAACTCTTTATTTATATTTTAATGAAATATGAAACGTTTTTATTAATTATTGGTCGTTTGGTGTAACTAATGGACGGCGATCCTGGTTTGTCAGTAACATCCCACATTGGTGGGGAGGGGAACTAAGCATGCCTTTATAAGGGTGTGGATACCTCCCCTACCAAGATGCGTTTTAAATCCGTGAGGGGCGGATGCGTGAGGGCATGCCGGCTGCCAAAGCGGACAATATCTTGGTGCGACGGGTCTGGGCTGTTACAGATGATATCAGAGCCGGTCGTCGGCCAGTGTGCCAGCGAGGACGCTGGTCCCCTAAGGGGGGGGGGGGGATTGTAACATCCCACATTGGTGGGGAGGGGAACTAAGCATGCCTTTATAAGGGTGTGGATACCTCCCCTACCAAGACGCGCTTTAAATCCGTGAGGGGCGGATGCCTGAGGGCATGCCGGCTGCCAAAGCGGACAATATCTTGGTGCGACGGGTCTGGGCTGTTACAGGACATTTCCTCAACAACTCCTTAAATCTCTCCCATGCCTCATACAAACTCTCGGTGTCCTCCTGCACGAATGAATAAATCTTGTTTCGGAACATTGCGGCTTTGGACGGCGGAAAGTACTTGGAAACGAATTTCTGAGTCAAAGAATCCCAAGTAGTAATCGAACCAGGCGGGAGGGACTGAAGCCACGCCTTCGATGCGCCGCAAAGGGAAAATGGAAAGAGTCTCAACTTAACGGCATCCGATGTGACTCCATTAAGTTTGAACGTGTCGCAAACCTCAAGGAAATTTGAAATATGAGCCATCGGGTCATCGTTCGGAAATCCATCGAACTGAGCAGAATTTAAGATCATGGAAATGGTCTGAGGCTGGATCTGGAAGTTGTTAGCTTCCACGGGTGGTCGTATGACACTGGGATGCGCCCCCGCGATGTTGGGACGAGCGTAGTCGGCGAGCGTGCGTCTCGGCGGAAGTGCCATCGGAACTGGAACAACTAATGCCTCCAAACGTCGAAGTCTATGAAACACCCTCTCAGGCTCGGACAACGGTGAAAAAGGACTCCTCCGACGACGAATGCGCATAAACAGAAGAAAAACGAAAAAGAAAACAGAAACAGAACATAAAGAAACTAAATTAAACTACTAAACTAACTAACACGAAAGCAAACACAGAAATAAGCAAACATACTAGAAACATGCAAATAACACAAGTAACAAAAAACAAGTAAATAACTAAACTACTAGCTCTGATAGGTCTCGAAAGCTGACGCGTCCCCGGCAACGACGCCAAAAACTTGGTGTGTCGGATTTAAACAAGAAAAACGGTCAAGTTAAAAATGGTAAATACTGAGTGACCAAACCACACACTAGGGCAAGCGTACCCGTCGTATGCAATATAGTATCAATAAGTACCGAGTGTCAATCCACGGACGCGTAATCAGACTCCCGATAATGTATCATAACTAATATTTAACCGATGCAATTGGAATGATTGAATTAAGTAAACTAAGCAAGCAATAAGACTAACAGTAAACAAACAGCAGACAACGCAAACGACAGAAAAACAGAATGAGAGAGATATCACCTAGCCTAGAATCCACTAAACCCACATAAGACCCCCAGCAAGACCTATCAACATGAAACTATCACCAAGTGAGAATAATCCGACCAAGGAGGACTATAGACACATCCCGAATGATCAGACAATTCTAAATGAAGCACAGATAGCATAATATGTGAATTTACACAACAGTTTCACAGTTTTGGTCAAAACAAGCAAAACTCGCATAAATCGGGAAACACTAAGAGAGGTCTCTCTAAATGAATCCTAATACATGCAATGACTCTAATTCTGATTATCTAGGACCTAGAAATCACTAAAGACGAATAATTAGGCTCAAATCTCGCGGTCACAAGTATTCTAACCTATCAAACAATGTCTAGCCAATAACTAGCAAATGAAATAACTCGGTCAAGTTCATTCCATAAGGATGCACACAAAATCAGCCACTAATCAATGATATATCATCATGTAGGAGGTCTCCGGATCATGCATTAACCCAAAAACCCATTTAAGTTCAAGGATCAACAATAAACTAACTAATAATGGTTGCAATTCCACAATCCCTATCAATTAGTCCACATAATACATCATTAACAGCAACTAATTAAGCACACATAATCATCCCAAACAATCAAAACTAGAATCAAGAGCAAAAATCACATAATCATGTTGAAAAGTCAAACCGAAAATTCAAAATGAGTAAAGTTTCATCTAAACTAGGTGATAAATGAGAAATTAGCCACAAATCATATCTCTAATCATGAAATCAGTCAAATCTAAGTAATACATGATCAAACAATCAAAAACTAGGAAGAAGAAACCGATTTAGATGAAGAAATCTCCAACCGAAGCCTTCAAATTTTCAATCTAAGCTTCAAAATCTTCAATCCGGCCCTTAATTGCTCCAAAATGACCTCTAATCTCGAAGATCTCTCAAAAACGTGCTCTCTGGTCGAATTCCCCAATCCCTAGGCTCAAATAATTCCTTAAATACACGTTTTAGAATTTTTAGCCGACTGCACAGTAGTCACAGACTGCTAAAATTTAACTTCTGGGACTGGCAGCCGGCGACAGGCACTTTACTGTTTTCTAGGAACAAAACTCGCGGACTGCCAGAATTTCAAACAAAGGAGTGGCCGTCCGCGACTGGCACTTTTCTTCTTTTCCAAGCAAAAACTCGCGGACTGCCAGAAATTAATATAAGAGAGTGGCAGTCCGCGACTCGGCTACTGTAGCAAAATTTCAAAAACTTCTATCTTTTGCTCCCGGGCTCCGATTCACGTTCCGTTTTCGCCCAAATCACCACAAATCAACCAATCACCACCGGATCACATAAAATTCAGCATATGAACAATTAAGTACCAAAATCTCATCAAAACTCGATAAAAAGCCGGTAAAAATGTGATATTTGTAATTCCAAAACATATATAAGATGCGTTGCATCAAGGGACTTGGCTGAAATCACCCAAAAGGCTCCAGGTATAGATCCACGAAGTATCTATGGAGAATTAATGATGGCAGAAGAAGAACCAAGAAATTATAAAGAAGCTGCTAAAGATAGAAAATGGATCGAAGCAATGAATAGTGAGTTAGAATCCATAAATAGGAATAATACATGGAAACTAACTAACTTACCCGACAATCAAAGGGCAATAGGTCTTAAATGGGTATTCAAGACAAAGCGAGATGCAAATGGGAAGATTAAAAAGCATAAGGCTCGCTTAGTAGCAAGAGGCTATGTGCAAGAACAAGGAATAGACGTCGATGAAGTATTTGCACCAGTAGCTCGAATAGAGATAGTTCGTCTTATTCTAGCACTTGCTGCATATAATGAATGGGAAGTACATCACCTCGATGTAAAATCCGCATTCCTTAATGGAGACTTAAAAGAAGAAGTCTACGTATTACAACCAGAAGGGTTTGTAAAACCAGGAACCGAGAAGAAGGTATACAACCTCTCAAAGGCACTGTATGGATTGAAACAAGCACCACGAGCATGGAATATCAAGTTAGACCATACTCTGAAAACACTCAATTTTCAGAAATGCTCATTGGAACATGCAGTCTACATAAAGAAGAGCAACACATCAACTATAATAATTGGAGTTTATGTGGATGATCTCATAGTCACTAGAGCACCAAAGAAGGAAATAGATCATTTCAAGTCACAAATGGAGAAAAAATTCGAAATGAGTGACTTAGGACTCCTAGCATACTATCTTGGTATAGAAGTCACCCAAGCAGGGGGTGAAATATCCATCAAGCAAACAGGATACATCAACAAGATCCTGAAAAAAAACTAATATGCTTGATTGTAACGAAACAAAGATTCCTATGGAACCGGGAACAAGACTCACAAGAACTGAAGAAGGAGAACCAATGAATCCTACGGAATACAGAAGCTTAATAGGATGTTTGAGGTACTTACTACATACAAGACCAGATTTGAGTTACTCAGTTAATCTACTCAGTCGTTTCATGCAAGAACCAAAAGAACATCATCTGAAGGGAATCAAACAAGTACTACACTACATCAAAGGAACCAAAGATCATGGAATAACCTACAAGAAGACTGGAGGTTGCAAGATAACAGGTTACAGTGATAGTAGTTATGGTGTCAACACTGAAAAAGGAAGAGGTACTATAGGTTATGTTTTCTACTTTGGAAACTCACCTATTACTTGGTGCACTCAGAATCAACAAACGGTGGCACTCTCATCGTGTGAATCAGAATTCATAGCAGCCACTGCAGTCGCACAACAAGAATTGTTATTACAAAGATTACTCAAAGATTTGACGGGATGGAAAGAAGAAAAGATAACACTAATGGTTGATAACATCTCAGCAATAGCATTAATGAAGAATCCAGTGTTTCACGGAAGAAGCAAGCACATTGATAAAATATATCACTTCATCAGAGAATGCGTAGAGAATGATCAGATTCAAGTTGAACATGTAAGCGGAGAAATCCAACGAGCAGACATACTGACAAAGGCACTAGCAAGAGTCAAGTTTATCACAATGCGAGAACTGCTTGGCGTTCAAGATTTGAAGAATCAAGAATGAAGATGATATGATTAGGGGGTGAATGTGAGAAATAATCATATTCATCTATGTATTTATAAAAGTCCAAGGGTTAGTTGTGTCAATGTCTAAAGTTAAAATCTAGTGTCAAATTGTAAATATGTATTTAGTTCAGGGTCAGTTTGGTCAAAACTGGAAGTCTACAACTTCCCTGTATGTGTCGTATGTATGTATATATCGATGGGTAGACCATCGACATCAACAATTCATCATAATAAGATTTCAAGTTCTAGTCAAAATTCCCTCAATTTCTGTGTAATCGATCGATCTTTGATCCAACAAACCGGTAGAGGAAACCAGCCCTTTGATGCCAAAATCATTTGGTTTTGACTCTCCGAAAATATCGGAGCAGCCGAAACAGAAAGCATATCCCTCTACTGCTCCAAAATCAGGTATTGCAACGACTACTACTGCAGGATTCTCAGGCCCTCAGCATCAGAAGACTTCCAGGGTAATAGATCTAGAATATTCTGGATTCTACTCCGAGCAGCCCCCAGAATCTTACTACAGAGGATATAGAAGTCAACAGTTGCCGAGGTGCTCGAGCCAACAACCAGCCGGGTTTTTAAGTCAGCAGACGCTGAGAGTCTCGGTACAACAACCTATATCTCAACAGCGCTTTACGACGTCAAACCTTCAAGAGCCTTGGACTCAACAATCAGCGGCACCTATTACTCAAGTGCTACGGGGATCTTCAGCTCAACCATTCCAGGAGTATCCGAGCCGCTTCCGAACTGCTCAGGATCCCCAAGGCTCCGTATTTTCTAACCCTTGTGTCTCTACAGGCATATTCCCACATTCATCTCAAGAGATGCATGAGGGAGACTTCATCCCCATGCAAGTGAGGACCACAACTAAGCCGACTATCCTTAGAGATGTTGAATATGGACCCCAAATCCATCTTCAAAATTCCCGGGCTGGTAACAACTTTGATAATTTTTATGTTAACCCTAACCAAGGAACTGTGCAGGATGCAGGTATCGACCCGACTATCGCGAGGGAACTTCAGAGGATAAAGGACATGATCTCGAGTGTCCCTGGTGTTATTCGTCCAATTCCTGAAGTACCAGCAGGCAGCCACAGAGTTTCTAGGTTTGCATGGCACATTTGTGACGTGGAGATACCAAAAAGATTCCAAACTCCCAACATGAAACTCTACGATGGGACCACAGATCCTGAGGAGCACGTGGCACAATACAGGGAACAAATGGAGATCAACCCCATTCCTGTAAACATCAAAGAAGCTTGCCTATGCAAGGGATTCGGCTCAACACTAACAGGACCAGCCTTGAAATGGCTGCTCAGTATCCCTCCTAATACCATTACTTCTTTTCCCCATTTAGTTAACCTGTTTAATAACCAGTTTTCTTGCAGCAGAAGCTTTGAGAAGCTCACAGGTGACTTGTACAGGATAGTCCAGAAATCTGATGAATCACTTAGAGACTATGTGGCCAGATTTGGTCGAGAACCCCTGGATATCCCCAACTTGGATATGGCAGCGACTGTAGAAGTTTTCAAAATGGGACTTAGAAGGGATTCTCGTTTTTATGACGAATTAGTTATGACTCCTTGCAGGAACCTTGATGAGGTCAGAACAAGGGCATTGAGGTTCATCAAGTTGGAAGATGATAAGAAAGTCCAGAAAGAAGTGATGAGTCCTTAGGCAGAAGGACAAATTCTCCCGGAAAGCAACAACGAACCAAACCCTATTACAGGAATGATAATCCTAGGGTCAATGCATTTGAGGATGAAGACGACGAAGAAGATTTCCCCAAGGTATCTGATTATTGTTTCTCAGTTGATATAAGTGGGTTGTTGTGTGCCTTGCAGGATCTAGGTGATAAAGCCAGGTGGCCAAGGAAATCTGAGAAGCAGGGATCCTGGATAGATAAGTCTAAGTGGTGTGCATACCATGAAGACTTTGGGCACTTAACAGACGACTGCACAACCCTTCGAAAAGAAATCAGTTACCTACTTAGCAAGGGGCATCTCAAAGAATTGTTCGGCAGAAAGAAAAGCAAAACTCAAGAAGCTGCTAAGTTGCCCAAAAGAGCACAGTCACCGCCGGCGAATGCTAAGGTGATCAACTTCATCTCGGGAGGATCTGACATATGTGGGGCCTCTTTCTCATCAGCAAAGAGACACGCTAGAGAGGCCAAGATGGATCAAGGCAATCGGCCAAAGAAGAATGCGATATTGACTGAAGACAAAGTCATCTCTTTCAATGAAACGGATAAGCTGGACATCCAGGATCCTCATCACGACAGCCTGGTAATAACATTAGGTATTGCTAACCATTATGTTCGTAGGATCCTGAAAGACAATGGCAGTTCGGTCAACATCATCCAATTAGACGTGCTTAAAAAGATGAGCATCCTAGAAGAAGAAATCATTCCAAGATCCTCAGTGGTAATAGGATTCAGCGGAGAAACCAAGCATACGCTTGGAGACATCAGACTTCATGTTTATATTGAAGGAGTCAACTCCATGCAGAAATTCTGCGTAATTGACTCCCTTCCTTGCTACAATGTAATCTTGGGAAGACCATGGATCCATGATATGAAAGCGGTTCCATCTAACTATCATCAATGTGTGAAGCTTCCCACACCCTGGGGAGTTGTAAGAATACTAAGTGATCAACAAGAACCCAAAGACTGTTACACTTTGGCTATGAAAAACACCATCAACCCAAGCCGGCATAGCAATTAAAGAAACCGGCACGAAGAATTCAGATGACAAAGGAATTAGAAATCAAATAAGTTCAATTAAATCCTGAAGATCCTGAAATCAAAGTGCTGGTAGGAACCAATATCCCTGAAGATACCGAGAAGCAACTCGTTAGCCTCTTGAAATCCAGAATCACAACGTTTGCATGGAAACATGAAGACATGACAGGTATATCTAAATATATCATTATACATAAACTTGGTATAGATGAATCTTTCAGGCCCATACATCAGAAAAGAATGAAGTTCGCTCCTGAGAGAAACATCATAATCCAAGAAGAAGGTTGACAGGCTGCTCAAGTCAAAAATGATTAGAGAAGTTAAATATCCTCGATGGCTGGCTAATGTGGTGGTAGTCCAGAAGAAAAACGGTAAGTGGAGGGTATGTGTGAATTACACTTACCTAAACAAGGCCTGCCCAAAAGATCCATTCCCTCTACCACACATCGATTCTATGGTGGACGCAACTGCTGAACATGAGATGTTAACTTTCATGGACGCATCTTCGGGCTTTCAACAAATTTAAATGGAACCATCAGATCAGGAAGATACGGCCTTCATGACGCCCATAGGTATTTATTGTTATATTGAAATGCCTTTTGGTTTACGAAATGCAGGTGCCACATACCAAAGGCTAGTCAACATGATGTTCAAAGACCAACTGGGGGACACCATGGAGGTGTACATAGATGATATGGTAGTAAAGTCGAAGAAAGCAAAGGACCATCCTAGAGATCTTGAAGCTGCTTTTGATATTTTGGATCAGTTTAACATGAAATTGAATCCTTCCAAGTGCCATTTTAGAGAAGAGCCGGCAAGTTCTTGGGCTTCATGGTTACTGAAAGAGGGATAGAGGCCAGCCCTGAACAGATTCGAGCAACCATAAACTTGAAGTCTCCAACAAATGTTAAGGAATTTCAAAGATTAACCGGAAGAGTAGCAGCGCTTAACAGGTTCATATCAAGATCATCCGAGAAGAGCAAAGAATTCTATGACATATTGAAAAAGAACAAAAAGTTCGAATGGGGTGAGAAGCACAAAGCAGCTCTGAGCTCCCTGAAAGAATATTTATCATCTGCTCCACTTCTAATGCAACCAGTTAAAGGCGAACCACGATCCCTCTACCTAGCAGTTTCAGGCAGTTTAGTAAGTGTTGTGCTTGTGAAAGATCATGAAGGATAACAGCATCCCGTATACTACGTAAGCAAAACATTATTAGATGCAGAAACCATGTATTCTTATTTAGAAAAATTGATTTTGGCTCTCATCATGGCTTCTCAAAATTTAAGGCATTACTTTGAAACTCATGTTATTTATGTAAAAACTAACTATCCTATTAAGTGTGTCTTAAGAAAACCAGAAATGTCAGGAAGAATGGCGAAATGGGAAGTTAAATTAAGTGCCTATGACATCATATATGAGCCAAGAACAACAATTAAGTCACAAGCTCTTGCAGACTTTGTGGCTGATTTCAGCAGCGACATACTGCCAGAAGTTGAACTAGAGGTCAAGCAGCTCGAAGAATCTTCAGGCAGCTGGATCCTATACACGGACGGAGCATCTAACGTTAGAGGAACTGGATTGGGTGTGCTACTGAAATCGCCACAGGGGGACATTATTCCTCTATCTATCCATTTTGAATTCAAGGCTACCAATAATGAAGCCGAATATGAGGCTTTAATTGCAGGATTACAATTCGCTAAAGATATGGGTATCCAACACATTCAAGTTTTTATTAATTCCTTGTTATTAACTAATCACTTTAATGGATCCTATGCAGTGAAAGGCGAAAGGCTAACCAAATATCTAGACCTTGTAAAACAATTAGCATTATCTTTTGAAAATTGCAGCATATCACAGGTAGCTAGAGAAGAAAACGCATAAGCTGATGCTTTGGCAAATTTAGCATCATCTTTGAGAATCCCAGAAGGTGTAAAGATTCCTATAATTCACGTCCTAACCCCAGCAATTGAAGAACAGGAGGTTAATGACGTCACAGCAAATAAAGATCAAGAAATGGTGGATTCACAGGATCCTCAAGGATCATGGACATACCCTATCAGGAGGTTTATCCAAGAAGGAGAAATCCCCAAAAACGAGAATCCCAGGCTTTTCCGAACAAAGGTAATCCCGTATTCAATAATAAATGGTATCTTATACAAGAAATCTCTTGCAGGTCCATACTTGAGATGCCTCGAGCAGCCTGAAGCACTTGCAGTACTCCAGGATATTAATAAAGGAGACTGTGGCAATCACGCTGGGGGCAGATCACTGTTTTCCAAAGTGTTAAGGACAGGATACTACTGGCCTACTGTGAAGAAAGATGCGATGGCTTTTGTTCAGAAGTGTGATGCATGTCAGCGGCACGACAATATCCTCCATCAGCCCGCTGAGCCGCTCCATTCAATATCATCTCCATGGCCGTTCATGAAATGGGGTATGGACATAGTTGGCAAGCTGCCTGTAGCACCTAGAGGAAAGGTCTTCATATTGGCTATAACAGACTATTTCTCTAAGTGGATTGAAGCTGAAGCATTTGTTCAAGTTAGAGAAAAAGAAGTGATTTCCTTCATTAAAAGGAATATCTTGACAAGATTTGGAATCCCATCAGAAATAGTATGTGACAATGGATCTCAGTTTATTGGAAAGAGAACGACTGGTTTTTGTGAAGCATGGGGCATCAAGATGGTAACTTCGACTCTCATACATCCACAAGCTAATGGCCAAGCAGAATCGAGCAATAAGATCATCATCAATAATCTTAAGAAGAAGCTAGGAGCCAAAAAGGGGAAATGGGCTGAAGAGCTACCTTTCGTATTGTGGGCTGACATGACAACTTCCAAGAATGCTACTGGTCGAACACCATTCTCCGGTGTTTGGTTTGGAAGCTGTGATTCCCACTGAAATGGTGATGGCAACTGCTAGAACAAGCTGCCGGGATTTTGAAGCCAATAAGCAGGAGCTTCTTGAAGATCTTGAAACAATTGATGAACTCAGAGACCTCGCGAAGTTTAGAATGGCAGCATACCAGCAAAGGATAGCCAAGTCTTACAATAGGAATCTCAGGATTAGAAGATTTCAAGTGGGAGATCTAGTACTCAGAAAAGATTTTCAAAATACTACCAATCCAGCAAATGGAAAACTTGCACCTAAATGGGAAGGTCCTTACCTAATAGACTCAGAAGCGAGAAAGGGGGCATATTAGCTGGCTACTATGGAAGGTGAGCTGCTCCCAAGAGCTTGGAATGCAATTCATTTGAAGTTATATTTTATGTGAGTACCCTCAGGATCCTCCGAGCATCTCCTAGGATCCTTGTTCAAGCTTCCAAAACCTCAGGTATAACTTTGATACTTATTTCGATTTCATATTATTATCTTTCTGGAATGATTACTGACTTAGGCATCGGAGGGGTGTTAGCCAAGCTAACACCCACCCCTCACCAAGCCTTGAGTGTTTTGCAGAAGTTCCGAGCATCCTGTCATAAGCTAGAGGCTGATCACCTCTTCTAAGTCTAAAGCATTCTGAATGCAATCAAAGGTTTAGGAGGTTCTCACCTTCTCGTTCACTAATGGGAATCGCCCGGAGCGCAAGACTCTCGCCAGGAGCGCACGATGGTGGCCTATGGTTCGAGGTGGTGCGACCAGTCCATCCACGGGTGGCTGATAATTTCCTCACTGTTAGCCATAGAGTGTATCTCAAAAATGGGTAGCAGACGTGTCATCCCTAAAAGATCCTAAGGTTTTTGGCATTTTCATGTCAACAAAGGTTTAGACATTTTCGTGTCTCACAAGTTCTAAGGGCTTGACCTTAGTTGGCTTAGACCCAAGACTTATCAGGCATTTTATACCTCAAAAGACTAAGATGGGCTTGACCCCTGTTTATTTCATTCCTAAGTACTCAAGATTTATTCTCAATTTTATCAGGATTTCACCAAGTCTATCTTAAGGATTTCAAAGGATCCTCGAGGATCTTGACTATCTCAACGGTTGGAATATTCTTGAACAGGTGACATTGGTACTGCATATGTTACATATTCTTATTACTAACTAAGTATTGGTTAGCATCATGGTTTGTTAATTTTGGCAGGTTTTATAAACTTTTAAGTTTTTAAACTAGACTATGCTATTGAGCATCCTACAGGATCCTCATTCAAATATTTTTCAGAATTTGTTACATAACCAAAAATACACACAACACACCATGATGATCAAAATACTGCTAAGTTATATATATGCAGGAAATTAAAAAAGTTGACCCCATACTTCGTCTTGGAACCCAAGATCCCTCCACCTGAGGCCAACCATATTGTCTAAGGAGCTTGGACTTCGCCTTGAAACTCAAGGTCCCTCCATCTAAGCCCCCACAAGTTAAAGTGTCATTGTTTTTGTTCCACAACCATTGTTTTAAAAAAAACTACCACCAAACCAAACAGACAACCTAAAAAAGTGGGCTCCGACCTAGTCAAGAATGCCTTCATTGCCCAGCTTATCACCAGCAGCCTCCGCCTGCTTCACCTCCTTACCCTTGCCCTTGTCCTTCTCACCGGCTTCCTTGTCCACCTTCATGACCTCCGGCTCGACCTCCTTAGCAACCTTTCCAGCAGCTTCATCCCTCTCGGCCATCAGCTTTTTAAGGCTCACCTCCCAATTCTTGACCGACCAGCTCTCTGGAGTGAAGCCTTCAGCCTGTGCAATGGTAGCCATCTCAATCATGCATTCGAGCACGCTGATGGCAGCTGAGGATTGAGCGTTCTGGTCAGCCAGCTTTAGGGCTTCAGTAGCTACAACATCTCGTTCCTTGAGCTGCTTCTCATGGTAGCGATTCTTGCTGGCAGCTATCTTACCCATCTGCTCCATGCGGAGCAAGGCTTCATCAAGTTTTAGCTCAGAGGACTCAAGCTTCTGCTCAACTACTTCCAGTTTGCCCTCGAGTTCTATGACCTCGTGGCTCAGCTTGTCAATACCCTGCATCAAGTCAAAATGGATCAGAATCAACAAGGGAAGTATTCTAACTATAATACTAACATACTTCTTTATTATTAAACTATACTTATAATATTCACCACAGCTTGAAGTGAGATTAGCTTGTTGGCCGCTGCAACAGGAGGTAGTCCTTCGAAACTGTCCACGTTAATGGTGGTGTCCGAAGCCTTGCGCTTCTTGGCAGAAGAGGTCTTGGACCGAGTACTGGGAGGCCGAAGCTTGGGAGCTGAGACATCTATAGGGGCTTTGCTGCTGGTTTCCTCAGTTTTTTCCTTCTTGGCGATGAGGAGCTTGAGGTCCTGGAAAGAGAAGTTGGAGGCTGAACCTGGAGCTTCATCAGAGGCAATAAGAAATCAGTTTCCAGAGACAACAAGATGTAGCCTGAAACAAAAAAGTAACAGATCCCTGCAAGTACCTGCAGACATGGTTCTTGGAGGACTGTGAGATTGCTGGGAGATGGTTCGAGCACTTGAAACGTCTCCGGGCAGGCAGCTTCTTTCTGCAACCAGGATGCTATAAAGTTCCTGGAGCTTCTTGGAAGAGTCACGAGCAGGTTTGATTAAAGCTTCAAACTTGGGAGCTACAAAGACAAAAAACAAACATATCAGTCAAAGAAATTGAAGAGTTTATGGAATTAGAATATCACAAAAACTCTTCCTACCCTTGACAACCCATTGGGTAGGAAGGTTCTTGCAACCAACAAGACTACTCCTTTTGACAAAGAAGAATTGGCGTCTCCAATCATGGTCATTATGAGAAACCCTCGGGATCATCTAGGCTTCTCCGGGTCTAGTTTTCAGAACGAATTTGCTGTGGCCATGAGTACCTAACCGACACACCTTGCAAATCTCAGCAACCCCGATGTTCAAGTTATGGGCTTGGTTCAAGTGATGAAGGGAAAAGAGAATTCGCCATACCATGGGCATGACTTGAGAATAGGCAAGATGGGTGACTGAGAAAAACTCGTTAACTAGAGCCGAAAAAGGGAATGTCATACCAAGGAGAAAGGGGTAGTAGAGAAAGCAAACCCACTCGTCGGAAATGTGATTGGCCTTCAGAGATGGGTCGTACGGACGAAACTCAGCCTCGGCAGGGAAGCTCGAGGATCGCTGCAACATCGTGATCTTTCGATCATCGAAATTGCAGGTCTCCTCCTCCGTCGCCGGAAAGAGCCCCTGGTCAGTAAAGTCGTCGGCCACATTGTCGGAGACAGTGGCCGAAGATCGAAGCATTTTCTTCCCCATGTTAAAAAAAGATGAAAAAAAGAGACGAGAACTGACCTGTGGAAAATCGGAGAAGCTCTGGGGTTTTACCGAAGAAGAAGATGTGCAAAGAAATGAGGAGAGAATGGGGTTATAAAATAAAAATCCAACGGGAACTTCGCCTAGGAAGTTGGGTCGAACTAATTTCTCTCAAATCATAATTACTTAGCGATAAGGCCTGAATTCAAATTTTCGACAGCTGGCCTGCATGCAACACCCGTAAAAAATTTGGGGGCAATTGTTGGTACCAGATTTCAGGAGATCTTGAGCAGCTCGCAAGCACATCGTTGTAAGGATCCTGAATTATACTTTTTCACTAACGATTGTTTTTCCCCTTTTGTTTGTTATTCGCAGGTTAACTCCAACCTGAATCACGTGTCCTAAAGACTCGGCCAGCTAACAGAAACGTGGACTAAGTGGACTTTAAACGGCTATGAGGAAACGTGGAGTTAGTTGCTAGTTTTTAGGAGATTAGTTTTCTTGTAATCTTATATATATATGTCGAGCTATAGGCACACACACACGACTTATGTTCTGGCAATCCTCTGTAACACTTAGATTACAAGCTCACACTCATTGTACTTGAACAACTTTCGATTATATAAAAGTTTGAGGCAGCAGACACTTTAAGCCAGCTCCCGAGGTTTTTTGCTAGGCTCCTTGAGGATACTCAAGGATTCCTGGATTTTTCCCTCGTTATATCCTCGTGTCAATCTCTAAAATTACATTTTCATCTCTTTTTACATCAAACACTCTACCTCACTTACAAAGTTTGATCAACTAATTGCTTAGGCAATTTTTGACCAAAACAGGACCATACTTGAGATGCCTGGAACAGCCCGAAGCGTATGCTGTACTACAGGATATTCATGAGGGAGATTGTGGCAATCACGCTGGGGGCAGATCATTGTTTTCCAAAGTTTTAAGAACAGGATACTACTGCCCACTATGAAGAAGGATGCAATGGCTTATGTTCAAAATTCTAATGGGTGTCAATGGCACATCAACATCCTCCATCAGCCCGCTGAGCCGCTCCACTCAATATCATCCCCATGGCCATTCATGAAGTGGGGTATGGACATAGTTGGCAAGCTGCCCATAGCACCCGGGGGAGAAGTCTTTATGCTGGAAATGACAGATTATTTCGCTAAGCATTTGTTCAAGTTAGAGAGAAGGAGGTGATCTTCTTCATTTAAAGGAATATCCTAAAAAGATTTGAAATTCCATCAGAAATAGTACGTGACAATGGGTCTCATTTTATTGGTAAAAGAACAACTGGTTTTTGTGAGGCATGGGGCATCAAGATGGTGACTTCAACTCCTGTGAATCCACAATCTAATGGTCAAGCAGAGTCAAGTAATAAGATCATCATCAACAACCTTAATAAGAAGCTAGGAGCCAAAAAGGGAAATGGGCTGAAGAGCTCCCATTTGTGTTATGGGCTGATAGAACAACTTCCAAAAGTGCTACGGGGCAGACGCCATTCTCCTTGGTGTTTGGTTCAAAAGCTGTGATCCCTACTGAAATGGTGATGACGACTGCTAGAACAAGTTGCCGGGATCTTGAGGCTAACAATCAGAAGCTCCTTGAAGATCTTGAAACAGTTGACAAAACCAGAGATCTTGCAAAGTTCGGAATGGAGGCATACCAGCAAAGGATGGCCAGGTCTTACAACAAGAACCTCAGGATCAGAAGGTTTCAAGTAGGAGACATGGTACTTAGAAAGGCTTTTCAGAATACTACCAATCCAGCTGATGGGAAGCTTGCACCTAAGTGGGAGGGTCCTGTTGGTACCGGATTTCAGGATATGACGAGCAGCTCGCAAGCACTTCACTGTAAGGATCCTGAAACTTATTTCTAACTAACAATTATTTTCTCTTTGTTTATTTTTGCAGATTATCTCCGATATAATTCACGTGTTCTAAAGACCCGGTCAACTAACAAGAAACGTGGACCAGATGGACCTTAACAGCTAGTGGGAAGACGTGGAGTTAGTTGCTAGTTTTTAGGAAGATTAGTTGCGATGTAATCTTTATATATTGAGCTCTAGACTCACACACTACACACGATACTTGCTATCAGAACTCTCTGTAACACATAGAACTCGAGCTCACTTTATTTGTATTTGAATACGTTCCGATTATATAAAAGTTTCAGGCAGCAGGCACTTTAAGCCGGCTCCCGAGGTTTTTTGCTAGGATCCTTGAGGATACTCAGGGATACCTGGATTTTTCCCTCGTTACATCATTGTGTCAACATCCAAACTTGCATTTTCCTTGTTAACTTCATCAAACACGCTACCTCACTTACAAAGTTTGATCAACTAATTGCTTAGGCAATTTTTGACCAAAACAATTTGGCCCCCACCGTGGGGCAAGTGGTCTTTGTATTCGTTAAGAGCCCTGATCTCCTTCTTTCAGTTAGTTTCTGAAAATGTCGACTCAACCAAAGAAGAATTCAAAATCTATTCCGCCCACCAAACCGACTGTTAGAACCGGTCTTCCTCCAATGTCAAGGAAAACACCTAACACCGATGCTATAAGAATGGAATATCCCACTCTTACTGGGTCTCAAGGTATGTCTATTGACCCTGCTATTTCTAATAACGATTTGTATGTTTTGATCACGCAAATGAAGACTCACGTGGATGAGCAAGCCAAAACCAATGAGAAAATGATGAAGGAGATCATGGAATTGAAGAAATCAAAGAAACCAGTGGAGGGAACCAGTCCTTTGATACCGAAATCACTCGGTTTTGACTCTCTGGAAATATCGGAGCAGCCAAAACAGAATGCAAATCCCTCTACTGCTCCAAAATCAGGTGTTACAATGGCTACTACTGCAGGATTCTCGGGCTCTCAGCATAAGAAGACTCCTAGGGTGATAGATCTGGAATGTTAACCCTTTGATAATCTTAATGCTAACCCTAACCAAGGAGCTGTGCAGGATGCAGGTATCAACCCAGCTATAGCTAGGGAGCTTCAGAGGCTAAAGAAAATAATCTCAAGTGTTCCCGGTGTAATCAGGCCAATTCCTGAAGTGCCAGTAGGCAGTCACAGAGTCTCTAGGTTTACATGGCCCATTTCCGACGTAGAGATTCCGAAAAGATTCTAAACTCTCAACATGAAACTCTACGATGGGACTACGGACCCTAAGGAACATGTGGCACTATACAGGGAATGGATGGAAATCAACCCCATCCCAGTAAACATCAAAGAAGCCTGCCTTTGCAAGGGTTTCGACTCAACGCTAACAGGGCCAGCCTTGAAATGGCTGCTCAGTATCCCTCCTAATACCATTACTTCTTTTCCGCACTTAGTTAACTTGTTTAATAACCAGTTTTCTTGCAGAGGAAGCTTTGAGAATCTCACAGGCGACTTATACAGAATAATTCAAAAGTCTGATGAATCCATCAGGGACTATGTGGCCAGATTTGGTCGAGAAGCTTTGGATATCCCCAACTTGGATATGGCAGCTACTGTAGAAGCTTTCAAAATGGGACTTAGAGGGGATTCCCGCTTTTATGACGACTTAGTTATGACTCCTTGCAGGAACCTTGATGAAGTCAGAACAAGGGCATTGAGGTTCATCAGGTTGGAAGATGATAAGAAAGTCCAGAAAATAAGTGATGAGTCCTTGGGCAGACAGACAGATTCTCTCAGAAAGCAACAACGGCCCAAACCCTATACGGGAATGATACTCCCAGGGTCAATGCAGTTAAGGATGAAGAGGACGAAGAAGATTTCCCCAAAGTATCTGATTATTGTTTTTTCAGTTGATATAAGTGGTTTGTTATGTGCCTTGCAGAATTTAGGTGATAAAGCCAGGTGGCCAAGGAAATCTGAGACGCAGGGATCGTGGAAAGATAAGTCTAAGTGGTGTGCATACCATGAGGACTTTGGGCACTTAACAGACAACTGCATAGCCCTCCGAAAAGAAATTAGTTACCTGCTCAGCAAGGGGCATCTCAAAGAATTGTTTGGCAGGAACAAAAGCAAAACTCAAGAAGCTGCTGAGCCGCCCAAAAGAGCACAGTCACCGCCAGCAAATGCTAAGGTGATCAACTTCATCTCGGGAGGATCTGATATATGTGGAGCTTCCTTCTCCTCAGCTAAAAGACACGCTAGAGAAGCCAAAATGGACCAAGGCAACCGACCAAAGAAGAACACAATGTTGACTGAAGACAAAGTCATTTCCTTTGACGAAACTGATAAGCTGGATATCCAGGATCCTCACCACGACAGTCTGGTAATTACATTGTGTATTGCTAACCATTATGTTTGCAGGATCCTAATAGACAACGGCAGCTCGGTCAACATCATTCAGTTAGAAGTGCTGAAGAAGATGAGCATTCTAGAAGAGGAAATTATCCCGAGATCCTCGGTCTTAGTTGGATTCAGCGGAGAAACTAAACATACAGTTGGAGACATCAGGCTTCCTATGTACATCGAAGGGGTCAACTCAATGCTGAAATTCTGCGTAATTGATTCCCTCCCTTGTTGTAACTTTATCTTGGGAAGGCCATGGATCCATGATATGAAAGCAGTTCCGTCCACTTATCATCAGTTTGTGAAACTTCCCACACCTTGGGGAGTTGTTACAATTTTGAGTGATCAACAAGAAGCCAAAGATTGCTACACTTCGGCTATGAAGAATACCATTAATCCCAGGCCGGCATAGCAATTAAAGCGACCAGCACGAAGGATTCGAATGACAAAGGAATCAGAGATCAAAGAAGTTCAGCTAAACCTTCAGAATCCTGAAATCAAAGTGCTGGTAAGAACTAATGTTCCTGAGGATACCGAAGAGCAGCTCGTGAGCCTCCTGAAATCCAGAATTACAACATTCGCATGGAAACACAAGGAAATGACATGTATATCTAAAGATATTATTACTCATACACTTGGTATAGATGAATCTTTCAGGCCCATACATCAAAAAAGAAGAAAGTTCACTCCAGAGAGAAACATCATAATCCAAGAAGAAGTTGATAGGCTGCTCAAATCAAAGATGATCAGAGAAGTCCAATATCCTCGCTGGCTAGCTAATGTGGTGGTAGTTCAGAAAAAGAATGGTAAATGAAGAGTATGTGTGGATTATACAGACCTGAATAAGGCCTGTCCCAAGGATCCATTCTCATTACCACACATTGATTCGATGGTAGATGCAACTGCTGGGCATGAGATGTTAACTTTTATGGATGCATCTTCAGGCTTCCAACAGATTCAGATGGTGCCATCAGATCAAGAAGACACTGCCTTCATGACACCCACAGGTATTTATTGTTATATTGCTATGCCTTTTGGTTTACGAAATGTAGGTGCCACATACCAGAGACTTGTCAATATGATGTTCAAAGACCAGCTGGGGGACACCATGGAGGTATACATAGATGATATGGTGGTGAAATCCAAAAAAGCTAAGGATCATCCTAGGGATCTTGAAGCTGCTTTCGACATCCTGGACCAATTCAACATGAAGTTAAATCCTGCCAAATGCCATTTTGGTGTAAGAGTTAGCAAGTTCTTAGGCTATATGGTTACTGAAAGAGGAATAGAATCCAGCCCTGAGCAAATTCAAGCAATCATGAACTTGAAGTCTCCAACAAATGTCAAAGAGGTTCAAAGACTGACTGGAAGAGTTGCAGCACTTAACAGATTCATATCAAGATCTTCTGAAAAAAGCAAAGAATTCTATGATATATTGAAGAAGAACAAAAAGTTTGAATGGGGAGAGAAACATGAAGCTGCTTTGAGCTCCTTGAAAGAATACTTGTCATCTGCTCCACTACTAATGCAACCAGTCAAAGGGGAGCCACTCTCCTTATACTTAGCAGTCTCTGGCAGCTCAACAAGTGTTGTACTCGTTAAAGATCATGAAGGACAACAACATCCGGTAGACTATGTAAGCAAAACATTATTAGATGCTGAAACCATGTATTCCTATTTAGAAAAATTAATCTTAGCTCTTGTTATGGCTTCCCAAAAGTTAAGGCATTATTTTGAAACTCATGTTATTTACGTAAAAACTAATTATCCTATTAAGTGTGTCTTGAGAAAGCCAGAAATGTCAGGAAGAATGGCGAAATGGGCAGTTAAACTAAGTGCCTACGACATTATATATGAACCAAGAACAGCAATAAAGTCTCAAGCTCTTGCGGACTTTGTGGCTGATTTCAGCAGTGACATACTACCGGAGGTCGAACTAGAAGTCAAGCAGCTCCAGGAAGCTTCAGGCAGCTGGACACTATACACAGACGGAGCTTCTAACTTCAGAGGAACAGGATTGGGTGCACTGCTAAAATCGCCACAGGGGGACATTATACCTCTATCTATACATTGTGAATTCAAGGCTACTAATAATGAAGCCGAGTATGAAGCTTTAATTGCAGGATTACAACTTGCTAAAGATATGGGTATCCAACACATTCAAGTTTTTATTGATTCCTTACTATTGACTAACCAATTTAATGGATCCTATGCAGTGAAAGGCGAAAGACTAACCAAATATCTAGATCTTGTCAAAAAATTAGCATTATCTTTTGAAAATTGCAGCATATCACAGGTGCCTAGAGAAGAAAATGCGGAAGCTGATGCTTTGGCAAACTTAGCATCATCTCTAAGGATCCCAGAAGGTGTCAATATCCCCATAACTCATATCCTAACTCCGGCAATTGAAGAACAGGAAGTTAATGATATTACAGCAGATCAAGATCAAGAAATGATAGACTCTCAGGATCCTCAGGGATCCTGGACATACCCTATCAGGAGGTTTATCCTAGGAAGGAGAAATCCCCAAGAACGAGAATCCCAGGCTTTTCCGAACAAAGGTAATCCCATATTCAATAATAAATGGTATCTTATACAAGAAATCTCTTGCAGGTCCATACTTGAG
>JBCNJP010000010.1:93220767-93297277 GCA_039602395.1 Deinandra increscens subsp. villosa | reverse complement strand
CGCCACAGATAATAACTAATTAAAGTTGGCTACTATTTAGTCACGGTTAATATATGTGGCCATATGTAATAGATTTTTGTCACTCACAACCTACTATTTAGTCACACAACCTAATAACAGTGACCATATGTACTAGTTTATAGCCACATAACTAAGTAAAAAGCGTGGCCATTGCTCACATTTAGCCACGCATAATATATAATTAATAGTTTTGTTTTTTTTAATTTACTAAGTAATAAAATCTACTCTTCTGTCACACAACATTACTTAAACGTGGCCATACATTCCTTTTTGGTCACACGAATTAAAAATCATAAAAATTACGTGGCCGTTTGGTGCATTTCGCCACTCTTTATTAAGCGTGACAAATGAGGGCCACATGTTTTTGTAAAACAGTGACTAAAGAGACTGCACCTGATTGTTGTTGTCACAAAAACAAAAAAAAATACGTGGCTAAAAGGGTCCAAAGCTATATATTTGGCCACGGGTACAAAATATGTGTGGCTAAAACTAGTATTTCTTACCCTTGGTCACGTTTCTACAAAACATTGGCTATGTGTAAAATAAACCGTGGCCAAAGCCTTTTGACGTAGTGTAAGTCTTTGACTTTGACAATTTGATGTTTTTTTCAACTGAATTTAGCTATAGTGGTGACAATTTGATGTTTTTAATTCTTTCCAAACAGAACCTCATATAAAAGCTATGAATCCACAACTGATGAGTACACAATAGATGAAAATGGTGATTGAATTAAATATGATTTTGATGCGTAATTGATGCCTTAAGCTTAGAATTTGTGAACATTGATGCTTCGTCTTTCATGGTTTGTTTTTTGTCATCTAATTTCTTCAAGATTCATCTTTCATGGTTTGTTTTGTGTCATGTATATTCCCATGGTGGTCTGATCCATCGAGTTTGAGGCTATAATGGTATAATTGGATGTTATCATAGAAAGAGTTTAGGGCTCGAGTAATCCATAACTCAAGTGTGTAAATAGAGAATTTGTGTGATGCTTTGAAGTTGATATCAGTAGAAAATTTGATGAATTTAAGACAGTATCTTGCTCTTTATTGCAAGATTATTTCCTGCTGTGATTGCACTGCTTCAAAACATAAATTTGTAGAATTTGATATTTGCAGGATATAAACCCTTGTTTCATAGAAATTGAAAGATCTCCCTATAATGAAAAGTATCTTTCTTTGACCAAATTTCGTTACGGATAATTAATGGTATTTAGTTGATGAAGCTATAGTTATATAACTTTAAACAAGTAGAAAGAGTACACATAAATATTGTGACAAAGGTGAGATTTCCAATTCTTTAAACAAATTGCTCCTTATTGTTAGTTGCATTTTTAGGCATAGTTTATCATGTTTTTAACACTCATTTTATCCATATTTTATGCATTTTTCTTATTCATATCGTAGTATTTTGTAAATATTAGTTTTTGCGGAATAGAATCTGCTTTGGACGTTTTTATTGATTTTTAGGTATGAGGCGATCAAGAGGCGTTATTGGTGCATCATAAGTGATATTGGAGTAGCTTGGAAGGAGTTAAGAGCCAAAAGTACACCACTGGAAGTAAAGAAAATATTGGTGAGAATGTTAAAAGGAATTTTTTGGGTCTATCTTTATCACATGTTTTTGAAAATATATCTCAAGTATATACCTATCTATATTTGAATTTGTGGATATATGTTGCTTGCCACGTGGGTACAAGAAAAGAAGTCCATGATGAGTTAAAATTCCATGTGGGCTTAACTTGATATACTTGTTAAGAAAAAAAAAAGTATGGGCTAGGGCACGAACTAGAGTTGGTTTTTAAACCGGTTTTTGCACCTCTAATTATAATTAAAAGGAGGGGGAATGGTATTTTTCTTATTCATATCGTAGCTTATTTTGTTGTCCATAATTTTATATAAAAATACAATATTCAAGATGAATTATTTATGGACTTTGAAGAGATAACTATGGTTATTCCTAATGTGCAAGGTGGAGGAAGTGATGGCATAGAATGGGGTTCAGAAGGCGTTGAATATATGACTACTTTGCGTAATGAGATTGTTAATCAACTATTTTCAAGTGCTTCAAGTTAAATTTGTATGAGTTATGCTTGATTGGCTTTTGTATGACATTTTGAATTTTAAGCTATTATGTGTGTTTTAAAGTTGGTTATTTTTAATAATAACTAAACACAAGATAAAATAAAAAGTTTGTTATTATTTTTTTATCATTTCTATAAATAAAGATACAATTATGGTTTTTAACTTATAAAAAACATATTTTCATTTAATTAAAAAGAATAATTATTATTATAAAAGAATGTGTTTTATTTCTTTTTTAATACGTAAAATTATTATATTAATTTTTTATTTCAATATTTGTTTTTTAATTTTATTTTAATTTATTTATTTTTAAATGTTTTTAATACATAAAAAACAAATAGCTATATACATTACTAATTCAGCTCTTACCCAGTCAGCTACTATCAAACATCTAACCTTCAACCAGAGTTTCGTATTCAATCAGCCCCTACTCACTTAGCTATTACTCAATCAGCTCTTACCCAGTTAGCAACTATCAAACAACCCCTTAATCTGAAGCTTCCGCGATAAACTGATACAGGCAACCGTTCCACACTCGCTCTCCCCATCCCTGGCGGGGGCGGCGAGGAAGGATGTGACATGTGCACTTGACCTCCATTACATTGTAGTTGATCTCACATGCTAGCTTGATTATCTTAATTAATTCTTGATTATGAATCAATTATCCCAGAATCCTAAACATCAATTCAATCATGTAATCATCTAATTCAACATGAATCATAAAACTTACTTGTAGTAGGGCATACAATCTTTGATGATGAAGAAGCCATTCTTGATTCCCGTTATGATACCTAGAATCGATGGATGATTTGGAAGAGATTGTTAATGGTGTTCTTGAGAGAATTGTGATAGTAAGTTTCTAATGATCGTAGAGAATGACGATCGCATATCAGAATCCCTGTAATCTCTTCCTTAATAATAGGTATCTAATAGGAAATCTTAATTGTCCCCTTAACTTGTTAATATTTACATTTACTTCCATCAAATAAATGTTGGGGACCATTAGTGTCATATTGGTATAGTTAACTAATTATTACAAGATGGTCCTAAGGCCACAATTATATGGATAATGTCCAACAGATTAAAGGAGTAGTTGGTTCTGGTATAAATGTTTTGTTTAATTTGGCTGGATTGGTGGCTTGGAAACAAGCCTTTAATTACGAATCAAGTTCCTAGTATTATTCTCGTTGGAATTCTCCATGTATTGCATAGTGGCATGGCAGACCGGATGTTGGCTAATTAATGGCAATTCGTTGGGATGACAATTTAATTGGTCAAGGGAACGGAAGAAAGAAAGCAAACCATCTCATCATACTCACAGCGGTTGGAAGCTTATGGAAAGGGATGAACAACAAGGTGTTCAGTTAGAAGACTCCGATCTCTCTTTCTAAAGTTATCAGGGACATAAAAATTATGGATTTTCTTTGGTTGAGAAATCAGTCCACAAGACTCGTTTCATGGGATCAATGGTTCATGTTTGATATTTTATACACCTTTTTAACTTTAGCTATAAATAGATAATTTTAGTGTATTAAAACTGAAGAAAAATAATAAACATCAGGTCAAACGAGTCGTTTTTGTGTTCATGTGTGAGACAAAATTTTCATGACCGGATTCGTGTCGACATTTCAGGTTTGTGTCAGTTTGGACACACCTACACAACCCGTTCAGCACCCCTACTAGGCGGAGAGCTAACAAACACTCTTGAACAAGAATCAGACTACCAATCTTCACCAAATACTTGTGATTCATGAAATATTCTAATGCTGTTTGGTTTGTATTATAACCCGGCCAGCTTTAAAATATACATATCTTTTAATAGAAATTCAATACATCAAAGAAAACAAACGACATACCTCAATTGCAAAGTAAATAAGAATGTAAGATGCAGAAAGCATTAAATATTGTAAACAAGTGCATACCTTCAAAGATAACATTTGCCCATGACTTGTTCTATTGCTCTATAAGGGCATGATGCTCTCAACATAACACTTGGTGTGATTGAACTTGACGGTTTCAGAACACAAAAACTGGTCACCAAGAGTAAAATGTAATGATTTAAAACATCTCGTCTTCATGTTATAGACGGGTAAACGAATGACATTCCCAGACACCTTGCTCGCCGAGAATATAATCTCGTCCATATTAACATCTACCGGAAGAGGAAAAGGGCCACCAGATTCACTCCAAGACTCGGGGAATTTAACGGTTTCTCTTACCCACACGCGATTATCATAGTCTTGTAATATCCATATATCAATTTCACTGCTTTCCGCCACACGGTCATGACAAACAACTCCCAAACACCCATTGATTTTCATGATGTAAAGTTTGTTATCTTTCAAAAAAATTTCACAACTCCGACAGCATGACGTCCTAGAAGGCTCACGAGACAAAACATCTTGAGGAATGCTAATTATGGACAACTTCTCGGTTTTCAAATCCAAGGCCAATATGTCATATGACAAATCTAGTAGCATTATATGCACCACACTATTGACACAAACACCACCATCCAAGTGACACGACAAACGACCCCAACTAAAACCAACAGGACGTTCCACATCGATCTTTCTCCATGAATGATTTGACAGAGAGTAGATCATAAACTCAACTTTAGAAGATCTTAAAACGTACCTGATGAGCAAAATCTTATGCTCGTTTCTAGACTCATCGAACCCAAAGAAGTAACCCAAATGGCCATAACCAGAACAATCTGTGGGATCAGGGATTGTAAACATCTGACGGGTGCTAGGGTTAACAACAAAAGCGTGAATGTTATCGTTGTAATCGTAGAGCGATTTCTCGCAAGCAAGACAAACAAACCCGTTCAAATGTTCGGTGGTGATATCAGTATCACGAGAGTCGTCGATTGTCATGAGAAGGGTGGCGGGCCCACCGTCAGGTGCGGCGGAGAGAAAGAATCGTTTGCGGGTACGTTTGTCGTAAGCGGAAAGGAATAAGGCAGCGCGGTGGCTGGCGGTTGCGTGAGTGAGTTGGAGTTTGATGAGGGATGGATCGGAGATGCGGGAGAGCCATGGTTTAGAGACGGATCGGAACCGGAGGATGGATTTGACGGGGAGTCTGGAGATGATCTCGTTGATGATTTCGGTTGGGAATCGATCAACTGTCATCGTCGATCGCTGTTCTTTTAGCGTTTCCATTTTCTGGTTTGGAGCAAACTTGGTGGTGGTCTTTTAAATAAATAAATATTCATGTCCAACTGACCTATAACTGTCTAACGCATCATCCTGCTTGCAAATCGCCATCCTTCACGGTTTCCACTTTCCACAAAAAATATATTCTTCTCGATAGAGCACATCACCATTTTTTATTCAATCTGATAAATTAAGTCATTTTATTTTTATGTTAATAAGAATAAGAATATTTAAATAAATATAAATGACTAAAATAATAATAACATAATTAACAAAATAAGTAATTAATTAAAACTTGTATTTGATTAAAACTAAAACAACACAATCTAAACTTAAATTACAACAATCAAAGCATAACTAAAATTTGAAATTTAGGATCGCGGGTAACTCGGTTAACTCTAACAAGATGTATTCACAAGTTTAACACATTGGAAACAAGTTAAACTTCACTCATACAAAGTAACAAAAATTGTATAAGTAATTGTGATTGTACTAACTTGAAACTATGAGTTATAATATATTTGCTTATCTCTTGTCTGTCTTCTATAGTGCAAGAAATACAAATATATAGTGCTAAGTGGAAATCAATGAGAGCGTTTGATTTCCTTAAGATCAACTTGACCGTTAACTACATAATATATGGTTTATACTACGTTATACACTAGATTTCAAGCATGCGCGTTGCTGCGAGTTTTTAGATAATGAATAACGCAGCTTAGATATATCATTGTTTATTTAAGATGGAAAACACCGGTAAGAACCAAAGATTTGAGACATATTATACCTTATAAGATGTAGTTGGATTATTTAAATCTGATATCTACTATTATCAGAAATACCATTAACAACAAAAAAGCGAGACGCACTTATCTCTAATGGAATGTAGTTGGTTATTTAGATAAGATGTATATTATATTTGCAACTAATATACAATGTTATCATAGTCGTAAAAGGAATCACATCTAATAACCCTTATAACGATAAAAAGTGTGTCTCTATTTATCGTAGTATAGAGCACCTCATGGCCACCAACATGAGCATGTCAATTGGTATCCGTTTATGAGTATCACCGCGTGGAACATGTGACAATCCAGGATCTAAGTCATCAGAAGCACAAAATGACACTATGCGATATGAAAACCGTTTAAAAGATCAGAGTTCAAGTTTTAAGTTTAGCGGAAGCATAAATCATTTTAGCGGAAGCTTAACAAAATCACACAAGTTATAACTTTTATGCACACATAGGCACCCATAAGTAAATAGTTTCAAAAGCAACAAGTTTTTAAAACCAAATATGCAACACCTAACGTGCGTCCTAGTCGTGCCGCCTAGGGAACTCGGAAGAAACATCCTAAGGGTCAAGACAAGGTTGGTGAGTTCACATGTTTAATAAAAAAGTATGATAAAAAGAGTTATCACAAGTAATGCTTCCCCAGAGACCAACCGTAAGCAGGACTTCCAAGTCCCAGGTTTAGATTAATATCCGAAAGATAGCTAGTCTATAATGATTTGTAACACATAATGACCACGTAACCAAACATGACATTCAAAACTGCCTTTCCCACCATGATATCTCGTGCATGATGATGTTAGGACAATAAAACACCCATTCAACTCCATGCTGAGCTAGAGCGACTAGCTCGAGTGGGGCTCGTCAGGCCTAGTAGATCTACTCGACATTTCCTCTCTATTCACAATATTAAAGGTACATTACAAAAGGACTTTCAAATAGAAAAAAATCACTACTGTTCACAAGACTGGCATATAATCTATTGAAGCTTGTAAAACGTTTACCATATGTCTTCTCCCCCGGAATATAAAGAGTAAAATAGGGGCCGTAAACTCACCTTGGGTGCATGTTTAAAGGTAAATCGAAAGGTGCAAAAGGATTAGTGATTCGTCTAGACTTCACCAATGACACATAATTGTGTAAGTGCACGATGTGTTTGACCGGACGTCCCGTTGTGCAAACAATGACAAGTTGAACAAGTTGACTAGACAACACATTGGTGATTCATTAAGTGTTCATTGTAATATTTACTATGAAACATACGCACATCATATCATGTTATCATTCAAATAAATATTCAAGTTCCTTCACACCATTGCTACCCATCCGACACGTACGATGCAATATTGACAGGGCAATCTTATAAAATCTTGTCATTCTCACCAAAGCGGGAGACTTAGAATTTGTACGTGCGTATGGTCCACAATTAATTTAACATATTTCATGCAACCTAGTATACATCTATACAAGGGTTCGGATCTAAGTTACACGCATAACTAATAACTATACGTCAATATATATTCATGCATAGCAATGAACTTCCACGTAAAGATCACATTCTTATCATACGTTAAGCATAGAAATTGTACGTTTATCATGTTGCATGCTATATACATCATTAAAGTACACGTTTAGCTAGTAATCATCATCAAGACATGACTTTCGGTACATTACATGCATTATCCTACGTAAAGTCTTTAACTTTATCATATAATCAACATAAAAATCCATACTTTAACGTCATGCATGCAAGATTCTTCGTAAATGACCAGCTTTATAGCAAATCAAGTATCAAGACATCATCTTTATCCATTAACATGCATGTTCGGGGTTCAAAGATTCGATTTTTATCGCACATGCATCATCAAGTTAACACATTTATAGCTCTAACCACTAGATCTAGTGTCAAGCATGCATCTTTAATGAGTTTCATGCATAAAAATACAACCATTATCATCCTATATGCATGATCTATCATCATCATCATCATACAACACTTTTCATGCACAAAAATCTAAACTTTTTCATCATATATCATAGATCTACACATATAAACTCATGCAAAGCATATATGAACCCTAGATCTATCATAAAATGTAAACTTCATGATGAACAAGCAAGTTAAACAAAAACAATAGATTTCCTCCAAACGACTAACGATTCTTCAAGATATTGATGGGGAATGATAGAACAGTAGCTTAGGGGCTGTAGGTGTGTTTAAAATGGGAGAAAATGAGTATAACGTTGGCTTAAATCGTTTAAATAATGAAATTTTAGGGTTTGCACCGCCCATTCGATGCGGACTGCGAGAGGTGTCACCAAGGGTTTCCGTGTGGTCCGTAAGGCGCCCTGGACGGCCACCCCTTGAACGGTTCCTCCCTTCGCGCGCTCGGTTATTTGTTTTTTGACGATTTTTACTACGGTTTCTCCATTTTCATATTATATTTATTTTTAATCATATTAACCACATTCAAGCCAATAAAAATTAATATAAACACGCCTTGTATCGAAATACGTTAAAACAATCAATTCACGTAACACATTCGCATGCGATTTGTCGTACGTATTAGTTTTTTTATTAATCACCAATGTCTCGACACTCAACTTTGTGAGTGATGTTTTGTGTTGTGATTTTAGAACACTAGACCCGCCTAATATTCTAATTGACATGCTACACCTATATACAAGATTTCATGATTTGTCGATTTAAGTCGTTGCCGGTCTCACTCGACGGGTCAGATTGTCACATCTTTCCCCTGTTAAAGAATTTTCATCCCGAAAATTAAGCATCTCGAATACGGCTTTCTTAAAAGCAAAGAAAAATTTACAAGTTCTCACATCCAGAAATTTAATGAATACCTTTGTTTATCATCGTCGTACGTTTGAATAAGTCTGGATATCTGCCATCATCTGATCTTCGCGTTCCCAGGTAAACTCTGGTCCATGCTTTGAGTTCCACCAAACTTTGACAATCGAATCTTACTATGCTTCAGTTGTTAGACTTCTCGTTCCATTATCTCGACTGGCTCCTCTATGAAACGCAACTGCTCCTCAATCTCCAACACCTCAAGTGGAACTATTAACGACTCTTCCAATAGATATTTCTTCAGATTGAATACATGGAAGACATTATGCACGCTACTCAGCTCCTCGAGAAGATTCAGTCTGTAAGCGACTAGACCGGTTCGCTCGATGATCTTAACCGGACCAACATATCTCTGTTTCAATTTGCCTCGCTTTCCATGGAGAAACTTTCAATAGGAATCTATCTCCTGCTTGAAATTCCAACGGATTTCTAAGCTTATATGTGTAGCTTTCCTGTCTATCACGAGCTGTTGCCATGCGGTTTTTGATCTGAACAATCTTCTCGATAGTCTCGTGAATAAGTTCTGGCCCTGTAAGTTGACTATCACCGACCTTTGCCCATCAGATCGGTGATCTGCACTTTCGACCATATAATGCCTCAAACGGTGCTGCTCAATCCAATACTGGCATGATAGCGATTATTGTAGGAAAACTCCACCAACGGACGTGAGATTCCTAACTACTGCCAAAGTGGACTACGCATGCCCTTCACATGTCTTCTAGTGTCTGGATGGTCCTTTCACTTTGATCGTCTGTCTGAGGGTGATACGTTGCACTCATGTCAAGGCACTTCCCCAAATCCTTGTGCAAAGACTCCAAAAACTGTGACGTGAATCGAGCGTCTCGATCCAAGATGATAACAGGATTACCATGACATGAGACAAATTTCTTTGATGTACAAGCGTGCTAACTTTTCTAACTTGTCGATTTCCTTTATTGCAAATAAGTGAGCTAATTTGGTCAATCAATCGATAATCACCCATATTGTATCACATTGACTAGATGTTCTGTGAAACTTCGTTTTGGAATCAATGGAAATCTGCTCCCATTTTCACATCGGAAGTTCAGGTTGCTGAAGTAAACCAGATGGCTTCTGTTACTCGATTTTAACCTTTGAACAAGTTAGGCACTTGCTCACATAGGTTGCTATGTCAGGTTTCATCTTCGGCCACCAATAGAGAGCTTTCTTATCGTTGTATATTTTGTTCGAACCAGGATGTACAAAATATCGGGATTTGTGGGTTTCGTCAATCACTAGCTCTCTTAAGTTCCCGTACTACGGTACCCATACTCTATCCATTAAGTAATGGATCCCATCCGACTTGACTTCAAACTGTTTATCCAAACAACACAAGGATTCCGACTCCACGTTTTCATCCTTCAGTGCCTCGAGTTGAGCAATTTTGATCTTGTCCGGTAATCCAGTATGAATTGTCAACTCCAATGATCGGACTCATTTCGGCTTAGTAGCCTTTCTGCTCAGGGCATCAGCAATAACATTGGCTTTACGCAAATGGTACTTGATAGTGCATTCATAATCATTGAACAACTATACCCACCTTCTTTTCCTCATGTTCAGTTCCTTTTGGTCAACGATATGTTGAAGACTCATATGATCGATGTAGATCATGCATTTGGTACCGTACAAGTAATGTCTTCAGATCTTTAACGCAAATACCACGACTCCTAACCCTAGGTCGTGAGTCGTATAATTCTTCTCGTTTTCCCTTAATTGACGAGATGCTTACGTTATAACCTTATCGCACTGCATAAGAACACAAACTAGACCTTGTATCAACGCATCGCAATAGATGGCAAAGTATTTGGTTCCTTCAGGAAAAGACAAGATAGGTGCATTGCAGAGCTTTTTATTACTGTTGGTTTCTTTGTCTTTGGCGGGCATTCGAATTCCTCTATCTCCCTGCTGAACATGTTGTCGCCCTCCGGGATACACGGTTTTGCCGCCAGGGTGGATGACATTAATGTTCGGAACAACGGTATGTCATTGGCTTGTCTTGGCCGGACCTCCGGTTTGTCTACAGGTGGTGTGTTGCCACTATGAGTTGTCATGGGAATGCTTCCATACAACTGCTACCATTGTTGAGCAGCCCAGAGGGGCAGATACTCTTGTGGGAGTTGTAAGGATGGCACACCGGAGGTTAGTAATGGCATGCGGAATATCCCCTCGTCGATGCTTGGGATCAGAATAAAGTTTGGGTCATGCCCGTCTCCCGACATCCGGGTGCCGGATGATGTTCCCGTCTTTTGCGCGGTGAGCGCGACGCTTTTGGTGTATGTTGTTTTGTGTAACTTTGACCCACCTGCATTCTTTGACCTCGGGGGTGATACTGGATAATACTCCTCATTGACATCATATTCCTCGTAGTATTCATCCTCGTCCTCGGTTGAGTAAGACAACCGGGTCTGCACACCTTTTAGCTTTTGTTCCTTAGCATGTTTTTTCATCAATTCTTGGAGTAGGTCAAAGTTGTTTGCGACTAACTCTGGTGCTATCGCTTCTGGCCCGGTGAGCTAGGCTGACTGACTTGTGTTGACACTGGGTGGCACGACCGGGGTGCCTTGTGAGCCGGAAGTCGTTTGTTCATTAGTTTGCCGTTAGTTTGTCCATCCAGCTGGAAACAACTGATTCTACAGCCAACAAAGAAGAGCCATTGCAGTTGGTTTCAAATTAAAATATATACCATGAAACCGACAAAAGATTAAAATCAAGCTGGAAATTATAACATAAACAATACTGATTACCACCACCACAAAACCAAGCATGTTGTAATCAAGACTTAGTACATATACCCACAAACAAGATCAAGTAGAAATTGCATTCATCTTGATCTTCGTTATGATTACAAACATCTCCATTCTCATCCAATCGTGATTACTATTATACCGGCAGTTTAAGCGACAATGAAGATCGCATCGATGTAGGGTGTCAGATGTTCATGGAATGGGGTGCGGTAGTGAGAGATTTGTTTTTATCCAAGATATTTAATTTACTTTTGTAAATATTATTCTTTATGTGTACTGGTAAAGTCCCTGTATTGAGCAAATCGTAACACGTGACGGTCTAGTCAGTAAGGAGCTTTATAGCCTTAAGGTGTGTAGTGGATGAACCCTTAGATCATTACCTTTTTTATTTTAAGCAAAAAAAAAACTTTAAATATATATCAAACCAATCAGAAAGGATAGAAGTGTGGGGGGAGGGTGTGATGCTCATCAAGCCAACAACTTTTTTTCTTTCCTTTCACAACGCTCCTGGGGTGGTGTGCGGGGCGCTATGGGGCACCATGAGAGGCATATAACGTCCACTACGGACAACCATAGTGAGGTATTTTGGTCTACTCATAAGGGTTTAAAATAATTTAATTAACAGTGTTAGCCAAGTGGGCTGGAATATCAAGAAATAGCCACCACCGCAGCCGTCCCCCACCACCTTCGAGCACCACCCACCTCACCCTGATCATCGAGGAACCCAACCCGCTCCCAAATCCGCCACGGATCAAGCCCTGAAGCGCAAACCGCTCCCTTTGTTCGTAGCGTTCTCGTGGAGTCTCAATCGTGTAGCAAGTCATTTTGTCACGTCGATTCAAACCCGTCACCTAGCACTAAGCTAGAGATATAAATCTTACTCTCGTTTCTATTTTCGTGTCACATTGTTGTTATAAACTTGTTAAAAATCTTAACATTGCATGAAAACCCTAATCCTTTGATGATGTGTAGTATGACATTGTTTGATTTACATGAAATGGTGACGAACCATGTTATGTTTGACATTATGTTATAGATGGAAATGTTAAATACATGAATATTACATGCTCTCCCATATGATGTATGATGATGAATGATGACACAAAATGAACATGAAATAATGACTATTAACACTATTGGGATGAAAACCCTATGGTATGCTTTTCATGTGAATCCATGAATAATTTATGAAAACCGCATGCATTTGTTTAACGACTTGAACATGACTACGTATGTATATTATGATAACAACCTCGTATGTTAGAAAGAATAATGCATCAAATAGGTTAACCACTCCAAAAATAGTCTTGTATGATTATTTGCACAATTGATGCATGATAGGTATTTATGTACGTAACTGTATGCATGCAAGTTAACGAACATATTGCAAGTATTTTTACATGAAGAATAAATTACTACTAGTAATAACTAGAAATTTACGTAACCCGCGCGTTGCAGCGGGTCGCTTTGTAAAAAAAACAGTAGTTAACATGTTGTCATTTCCCCGTTGTCGGTTTGTCGTTTGGACCTCGTTACGTCACCGAAACATCGCCCGAAAGTGAAGACCGGTTTTATTAACGTCAATAGTTTACGTCCCGTTTGCCGCCGCTGTGGACCACCGTCAACGACCGTCGACCACCGCAACCATTCTCCGCTGTCCCGAGTGTTTACTATTGTCGCCGTTGTCACCCGTTGTTAACCGTACGTCACCGAATCTCAACCGAAAGAGGGGACGGTAAACCGGGTTTTGAATTAAGTTAACTCGTCGCCTAATTTTCGGACTTCAATTACGACCACCTTTATTCACCGTTATCGACCGCCAATCACCGCTACTATTCATCATCATCCCGGCAACTCATTGACGTTACCGTTATGTCCCGTTCACAAAGTTAAACATGTATTTCATTTTGGTTTTTGTGTTTGTGCAAGAGCAAAAGAAAAATAGTAACAAAGAAATATCATGTCTTGAAGTTATGCACTTGAGATTCACGTGAGTTGAGTTGCAAATAAAAGAAGGAAAAATGGAAGCGAAAGTTAATAGAGAGAGAGGAAGAAAAGTCGGAGATAAGAGATAGTAGATGGCATTATCTCATAGGCTCAAGCATCTTGTTGTCAATTTGTTATTGATCAAAACCAATGACAGTAAACCCTCTCACAACCTCTCAATTTATATTGTTATTATATATAATAATTAGTAATATTATTACTATTACTAGTAGTGATGGTAGCGATGGTAGTGGTGGCAGCGGCTGTAGTAGTAGAGGTAGTGGTAGTGGTGGTAGTAGCAACAACAATAGTGGTTACGAATCATTCACTTGACTCCATTTTTCTTTTATCTCTTACAAGCCGAGTACGTAAAAAATAGCCTAAATCATTTAAAATGTTTATCATTGAGATAATATACTTGCTGTAATCCTATTTTTTGGATAGAAATTGGTTCAGGTCAACACAACATCTCATGGACAAAAGGATAACGTACGTGTTTTGACCTGGTAACCAGCTTTCCTACTATTAATTTTACCTGAAACTGATTCTGCTGTCACATACACGTACAAACGATGCATCTATGGATATACCGTATACGTTGTACATGACAATCAGGCGTTTTACATTTTACAATGTAAAAGCTTTAAAGAAAGATTATTTGGTGGTTTGACAATTGTTTCTTACAAGATTTCCAACCCGCGCGTTACCGCGGGGACCGAACGCTTAAAGTGTTGAACCTATAACCTAAAAGTTATGTTACATGGCTGCACTCGTCACACCACAAAACCCCCCATTCACAACTGAGACATGACATTGTCGTAGTTATTATAAGGGTGTCTTCAATACTATCACGTACAATTATAGAATTGCCTCAAACCAATATACATTAAACAAAGTAAACAATCGACAATTTGGAATTTAGTCTAAAGTACAATTAAATTAGAATTTGTAGCATATAAACCTTAGATTAGAACAAAATTAGCGAACGGTTGCTGTAACCGTCGCCACCCTTCGATCCCTATAAATACCCGATGTAAATCCTCATTTGAATGTAATGCAAGTTTGTGATTAAACAAAACCTGTGAAATTCTCTCTGAAAGTTTCGATCGATCCATCAAATTGGTATCAGAGCCACGTCGGAAACCGCCGCCGGAAATCGGTAACCGTCGACGGAAATTGGAAACCGTCGCCTAACCGTCACGTAACCGTCGCCGGTAATGTAACCGTCGCCGGAAACCGCTAGACGCCGTGGACTTCTGACCGCTGCCAAGTTTTTTCCGTTATTCCTTTGAAGATCCGATCACTGCAAAATCCTAATCGGAATTGCGATCGTGTTTTTGTGAAGGATATCCGGAAAGCCGGTTATGATTGTTGTGATTTCTGATCGCCGCCGTAGAAGACAACCACCGCCGCCGTGACTGTAAATCATCGCCGTTCCTTTTCGTTTGATGTATGCGTAGAAGAAAAACGGAAGGAATCGATTGAACAATCGCGAACCGTCGCTCGAAGAAACCCTAAAACCAGATATCGTTTGCGGTTTTTGGGAAGAAAGAAAGAAAAGGGGGGTTTGTGTGTGCTTGGCGGTGAAGAGACCAGAGAAAAAAACCCTCTTTTGGTGGTGATAAGAAATCACATACGGACAAAACAAGGAGAAAAGGAGAACCAGTTAAGTCCTTGGACTTTCAAGGATTTGCAAGTAATACCCTCCTATTTTATGAATGTTTCATTAAGGAAACAAATTAGGTAGAAGGAAATATTTAAAAAAAATAGCAAGTTTTTAAAAGAAAATAAGCGAACCTGTGTGGTTCGTAGCAAGGAAAAACGAACCTGTGTGGTTCGTAGCAAGAAAGAAAAACGAACCTGTGTGGTTCGTAGCAAGAAAAAAAACGAACCTGTGTGGTTCGTAGCAAGAAGGAAGAGCGAACCTGTGTGGTTCGTAGCAAGTTAAGAGCGAATCTGTGTGATTCGTAACAAGTTAAAAACCTGTGTGGTTTACCCGAACCTGTGTGGTTCACAACAAGTTAAAAACCTGTGTGGTTTACCCGAACCTGTGTGGTTCACAGCAAGAGTAAAAAAAAAAACCTGTGTGGTTTTACCGAACCTGTGTGGTTCATAGCAAGTTAGCAAGTTGGAAAGAAAGATAGGTCGAAAGAAGACCAAGAAGGCAAACGAAGAAAGCATGCCACCAAAGAAAGACGAAAGCACGTCACTACCAATACGTGAATAGGGAAATATATCCCTTCAATGCCCAAAGTTGACCGAAACGAATTACACTACATGGGCAATATTGGTGGAAACAATATTGAAAGCATATAGCCTTTGGGAAACAATTACTTCAACGGAAGAAGTAGATGAAAAGAAGTCACATACAACGAAAGCATTGATATTCCAATCATTGCCAGAAGATGTTTTGATGCAAGTTGCACAATATACATCTGCAAAAGAAGTATGGGACTCAATTAAAGTACGATATTTAGGAGCAGATTTAGTAAAGAAAGCACGTCTACAAACCTTGGGAAGTGAGTTAGAGACGCTAAAGATGAAATCAAATGAGACAGTAAGAGACTTTGCAGGCAAGTTAAATGGAATAAGATCCAAATTTAAAAGTCTCGGCACCAGTCTTGAAGATAAAATGATTGTGAGAAAACTACTTCACTCGGTCCCAAAGAAGTTCCTACCAATAGTGGCAACCATTGAGCAATATTCAGATGTTGACAACATGCCATTTGAAGAAGCGGTAGGAAGAATAACAGCATTTGAAGAACGCATTAAAGGCCAGGATGAACCAGAGGAAAGTTATCAAAAACTCTTGATTGCAAACATAGATAATCATTCTGAAAGCCACGACCATGGAAAAGGACGTGATAATCAAAACCGTGGAAGAAATGATAGAAGAAATTTTGATAAGAAAGGAAAAGGACAAGGACAAGAAAGAAGCACAAGTTATGACAAAAGCAAGTTCAAGTGCTATGAATGTGGAAGAAGTGGTCATTTCGCAAAAGAATGCACCAAGTGGAAGGACAAGAAGAAAGAGAACGAGGAGGAATCACACCTCGTCTATGAAGAAGATCCAATACTACTATGAAGATATAAAAGCTAAATCCAAATTGAGGGGGAGAATGTTAGAAATCGACAATTTGGAATTTAGTCTAAAGTACAATTAAATTAGAATTTGTAGCATATAAACCTTAGATTAGAACAAAATTAGCGAACGGTTGCTGTAACCGTCGCCACCCTTCGATCCCTATAAATACCCGATGTAAACCCTCATTTGAATGTAATGCAAGTTTGTGATTAAACAAAACCTTTGAAATTCTCTCTGAAAGTTTCGATCGATCCATCACATTTTACAATGTAAAAGCTTTAAAGAAAGATTATTTGGTGGTTTGACAATTGTTTCTTACAAGATTTCCAACCCGCGCGTTACCACGGGGACCGAACGCTTAAAGTGTTGAACCTATAACCTAAAAGTTATGTTACATGGCTGCACTCGTCACACCACAAACCCCCCCCCCCCCCCCATTCACAACTGAGACATGACATTGTCGTAGTTATTATAAGGGCGTCTTCAATACTATCACGTACAATTATAGAATTGCCTCAAACCAATATACATTAAACAAAGTAAACTCACTTTGAATAGTAACCACCATATCCAATTGTTTGACGTCACGTGATTTTGAAGCCAAGTGGTTGGTCAGTTGGATGCCATGTGGCATCAATTAATTCTTTTTTTCTTTTTCTTATTCAAACACAATATAATCTTAAAATATTATTTGGTAGTCTAATAGGTATATTCACGTGTTTAGCAAATGGATTAGTGATGAATTTTTAGCGTAATAAGCATATACATGTAGGATAGATTTTATTTTTCTATTGCTAATGTCAACGAAATTAGCAAAGAAGTTTGATTTTAGTGTTTGATATTTTTTTCACTAAAAATTACAACAATAGACATAAAAATGCAAGAAAATATCTACCGTTCTCTTGTGGGGTATTACATGATCAAATTCAATAGTTTTGGAAGCAATTGGGTTGTGCTCATTGTGTTTTTTAATGTGACATGGTTTATGTAGCTATGACAATCTCAGACTCATTTACATACGGAAGAAATGGTCAAAAATTGCTCAAAGTGTCCATTTTAAACGCATAAAACAGTTAAACCTCACAAAACAAAATTTTCAAATGTTTGATATAAGTGTTCAAATCATGTTAAACATATCCACTGTAAAAATTAAAAAAGAAGTATTTTAGATCAATCCACGCCGACCCATTTCCATATAAAATCACGTGGTTTTACCACACCAACCTACCAATTACCATATGTACTATATTTATATATACATCGATTACTTTCCTAAGCATAATAAAATAGACATTACCATGTTCCAATGCATCAGTCTTGAATATGTGTATCTCCTTTATGCAGAAACTTGACATGTGTATCTTCAACTTCACCATAAAAGTACTTGTAATACCAAAAACATGGCTAGATCCAATTCTGGTCAATAGAGAACATATTTGCTTTACGAACATGTTGAGATATATCTTTGATGTTAATTTTGAAGGAAATGCATAACAAAAGCCTGAATATATGATTTAAATCTGCAGGCAATACAGTAACCAAGATTTAAGAAATGGCAGTGGTAGTGGCAAAGCTATGCAAACCAATCCATCATGTTCCTTCCCTTTCTTTCATCTTTCATCCCTAATACATACAATCTCTTCACAAATTTTCTTGAACTTTCAATATAGTGCCTCAGAAGAAACTTCTCAGTACTCCAATCATTTCCCACTCCGTAGAAACTTTAGTCAAGGGCATAGAACCAAAATCACCGATGAGATTACGCAAAGTTTTATACAAACTGAAAACAACATATGAAACAACATACAAAATGCCAATGTGCATTTTTAATGTCTCCTCATTGTGAAACTTGTAGAAGTTTTTCAATCTTAATTCATTGTCATTGTGATTTATCAAAAATCCTTATTTTTTATAATGGGTAAAAATGGGAAGTTAAAACAGATAAAAAATCATTGAACAAACTCATAATTCATTGAACAAACCTAGGGTATTTGTACATATCCACGTCTAAAAGAAATCAGACTAAAAGAAATCAAACTATAACACAAAGGGGCAAAAATTGGCCAATTTAAGGCATACGCATATATGACTTGTTCTCAAATTCATACTAATTTAGTAACTTGCAAGCCTGATGCAAGGGTAAACTACATGAACGTGATATCCAGAATCGCTAAACATAACGGGAGAGAATTAGAATAAGAGAATAAGAATTAGATTCGGAAAACAAAAGGGATTTCATACCAGTTGTGAGTCAATCTTCAATTGATTCTCCTTTTATGGTGATCGGGAACTTTGAATCGGATCTTAGAGGCCTCGTATGCATGAAGAACCCCCAATCTTGAAGATCTGATTTTTATCATAAATCTCTCCTTAAAGCAAGCATAGTGTAGGAACAACCCATCAATTACCATCTTGGCCTCTTCCAATATGTTCTTAATGAATAACCGAAATCGAAGGTTGAAGTAAATCGCGTAAATCCATGATGGAAGAAATCGCAATCGCGTGAATCTTGACGGATGAAATCGCAATCGACGTTGAAGCAAATGGTGTAATATCTGATGGATGAAATGACGGAAGACAGAGATATGAATCCGGTGAAGGAAATCATGTAATCCTTGATGAAGGAAAGCGCGAAGTGTAGATGTATGGAGGAACCGAGGAATAGGCGAATGAAGTTTGTGTGAGGGAACATGGAGATGGGCGGTTATTGGGAAAAAAAGGGTTAAGTTGGACACGTACGTGATTGAAATGAGAAGGAAAGACCATGTTGTAAAAGGGAAGCACGTGATGTAGGAACCAAAAAGTTGGTAAATGTGTAATAGGGGGAATCACATTTGTAAAGTCCTAAGCTATTGTAATAAACATACACTACAATAAAATTTTGAATTATTCACATATTTTTTTTCACATTTTTTGAAAGCGTGAATTTTTTTAATCATAAAGTTCACAATTAAAAATGTTTAAAATTTATTCACACTTATAAGTGTTTAATGTGTGAAAAGTTACTAAAAACCCCACGCTTTTAAATGTAAATAAAAATACTCACATTTCGAAAAGTGAAATAGATATTGTAAAACTAATTCATACTTATACATGTGAAGAAATATGAAATCTTATCACATACTTGAAAGTAAAAACTAAATATTTTTTTGTCACACTTTTAAATGTGAGAGAAAAATCAAAACTTTCACATGTAAAAGTGTGAACGTTTTTCTTGAAGGGTATCTGTGGAGAAGTGTAGCGTGAACTTTTTTCTTGGGGATATATTTGTAATATTCGCGACGATTACATCTCACAATCTCACATTACAAAATCGCTCCGGTGACATCTCAGTTTACAAAATCGCGACGATTACATCTCAGATTACAAAATCGCGACGATTAGATCTCCGGCGTTCACCTCCGCCGCCGTCACCACCTCTACCGTTCGTTCTTCTCGAAGGTAAAACCCTAATTTGTCTGCTCTGCGTTCCTCTCCGGCGTTTCATTTACTTACGTGATTCTAAACGCTTTTAGGGTTTATCTTATGTAGATTTGATCTTCTTCGTGATCGTTTATCGTTTGCACAAATGATTGAAACGAAAAACAGTTTATTTCGTCATTGCGCTCTAAGGTTTTTGCTCTGAATACAATATTGATTTTCGAAACGTTTCGTCTGTACTTTTGTTCATAGTTACATTCAATTTGCCCCAATATAGGTTAAATTGCGTACTCAGATCATTGATTTCTGTTTATTTTATTGGATGCCTGGATGAATAAACAACATTGCGTAATCAGATCATTGATGTCTGTTCGTTTTATTGGATGAATGATCTGATTATTATTTTATGTTTTAGTGCAAGTAGAATCACTTTTACTACTTAAAATTTATACTATCACTGGTCGTATCATTGTATTCTAATTATGCTGCTACTGGCTACTGCTATAAATGTGCTACGAGATGAAGATTTCTGATCTAGGTTTGTTTTTGGATGTACTCTTTAGGGTTTGGTTCCTGGTTATAAATGAGAGTGTGGCACATGTTTCCTTACGATGGCCTCCACCCTCTACCTTCACCTGCAATTGCAACTTCCCCAATGTAAATTATAAGTAATATATTGGTTATTATTTGTTAGTGCTTAGATGTTACTTTACTTTTATGGTTGGACTAAATTTAGGGTCATTATAGGATTTCATAGGCTGATAAACTAGAAACAAATATCTTTTGAGTAATGCTTAACTTGATGTCTTTCGCTTATTTTCATTTGGATAATGCTTAATTAATTGGATCCTGTTGATTCTTGAAATTTTTAGCTATAATTTGAGCTCTTTATGTATCATATATGATGTTCTTGGTTGAATTTCTCGAAGTTCTTTATCAATTGGCATGTCGATTTGAGCCTAAATTAAACTTATTTCTTGAATTATTTATTTTTTGCAGGTATGGTTTTCTGTTTTCTGTGCTCTTAGCCTGAAGGTACATCACTTTTAGATTTATATTTTATATTATTGATTTGCTTTCTCTTGAAAATGCATAATCTATTGATGTTTACCACATAAAATTGTATGGTATAGCTAAATTGTTGGGGATTTCTTTACTGGGTTTAACTTTCATCATCTGTATGTCATAGGTTCACGGTTATTAATTGTTTTGCAATTCGTTTATGCTAGGGAATTAAAAGCTTTTAGATAGTTAAAAAAAGAGTTTTCTATGTTACATGTAATATAGGTGTTAATAAGAGCATTAACTTATTCTTTCATCAGGGAAACAAATTTTAGTTGTTGTATAGGAATGTATTTGTAAGAGTTTGGTCTCTCATGTTAAAAAAAATTGCTTTGTTTTCTAAGCCAACCTTTGTTTCTATATCTTGCTTATAGTTTTGTTGTTAATTGACACAGAGTTTAAATAGGATAAAAGTTAACTAGAAAATTATTTATTACTTAGTATAATATTGTTGCCTGAGCAAGACACAAGGTTGGCACATAATTATTTATTACTTGGTACATAACTACTGCATTAGTACCTTTATTTGTGTTTGATGTTTTTTTAACCTTTTTTCACCAGCTATCATAATATGTGACTAATTTGTAGCTCATGAAATATTTTTTGCCTGCTAATGATTTACTTTTATACTTTACTGAGAGTACCATATTTTATTTTGGCTGGCATTTTATATGAAAATATAATGTTCAGACAGAGATTTTTATAGTGTCCTAAAGATGAGAGATAGGTAATGAAAGTTAAAACATACTCCCTTTTGTATTAAATGACAGATAATTTTTTTGAAAGGTACCTAATCTTTGTATCATAGAAATATTGACATACTGTAACAGATTATACTTAAAAAAAGGTAGAGCAAAGAATGACAATGGTGTGGTATTAAACTCAAAATCTGTCATTCTTTTAGTTATATATTTGGGAATGTATTGGGGATGTGGGTTAAAGGGCTTCATCTCAATATGGGTATACATCAAGTAAATGGCAAACTGATGTATGTTTATATTCTGTCTTATATTTGGAGATTTGTGGACTATTGCTTCCTATTTTGTTGTTGTTTCTTTGTGTAAGTTAGTCTTCCGTTGGGTGTTTGTTTTTTGCAGCCTCAATCATAAAATGGTAGGCTGATATGAAATCAAAGAGGCACTTTTGTAAATCTGTTGGAATTTGTAACCCAGGTAATTTTCTCATTCTAGCGTTGTTACTTTAATGTATATCTGTTGGATTTGGTTAAAGGGGATGGATGGAGGGTTACGATTGAGAGTTTTTTCTGCGAGTCTAAGTTATGGTTCCATTATTTTCTTTCTTCATTTACTGATTCTTAGTTATGTTTATTTTTTTTAAAGGGATGGTAAGAAAGTTGGTCATTATAATTTAAAGTAATTTTTTTATAAGATCTGCTTTTTTTAAAATCATATATTAATTTTTGCATAAGTGCTTTTTTTTTTTGTGTGTGTATATGTAGCATTTATAATGTGGCAGCTGGCATGACATCAACCAGTGCCACCTAAAAAGTCAGTTAAATTAATTAAAATAAGGTTGGTTGCTAAAATGAGAAATAAAATTTAAAGTTTTATTTGTTTCTCTTTTGTGTGTATTTTGTGTTCTATTAAAGTGTTGTTTGGCTTTTTATTTTCAATGCATATGCCCTATGTTGTGGTTCCATTTTTATGTCATATGAGCTGATGATGCTAAATTTTGATAACAAGTGGCAAGATTATTTGTTTATATGTTGATGATGCAGGTATAACAGCGTTTTAGGGAGCTGGCAGCTGGCTTTGCACTGGGAGCCAGCAGTTAGTTTCTTGATTCGAGATGTAAGGTCGAGGGTGCTACCAAGTGTGGCTTGGGTGACAATGAAAGCCTATGTTGGGATGGAGCACAACGCCACACACCCTATGAGCTCCATCATGGTTAGTGGTTGATGGTTCATCATCATAGCTGCGTGATGCTTGCTGATGGGGAGGTGGCTGATCAACCACCTATGTTTGGATGACCAAGAGTCTTCTTTTAGATGAGTTTTGTATGATTTTAAGTTTTTATTTGTGGTACTGTTTTATTTCATAAGCTTATTGCCAAAGTTATGGTAACGATAAATATATCATTTGATGTTATACAATGATTTTATATTAAAGATGTGGTGGCATTTTTCGGTTTGAATAGCAGGTTTCAAGGCATTTAGTTAGTTTAAGGCACTAATAGCATTCTGGTTCTATGCGGTTGTATATTATGGTAAAATGTTCACACTTGAAAGTGTGAACATATTGTTGTAATTTTTCACATTTGAAAGTGTGAAGAATCATAACAATATGTTCACACTTTCAAGTGTGAAAAATTATAAAAATATGTTTACACTTTCAAGTGTGAAAAATTACAACAATATAACACTTTCAAGTGTGAAAAATTACAACAATATGTTCACACTTTCAAGTGTGAAGATTAGATATCATTTTGTAACACTAACTTTTTTCACACTCGATTCAAGTGTGAATAATATTATTTTACACATTTTTAAATGTGAATAACTTAACTAAAAAAATGTGAATAATTAATTTATTTGTTGTAGTGATACACGCACAGCCATATATATAGTGTAAGTAAACTATCTGTTCATCAGCAGCCGATGCTGAAGAGCCAAAGTAGATGTTGTGTATCTTCATTCTCAAGCATCGATCTAGTGAATTCTAATGTGAATCTCTTCCTCCGACATGAAATCGCTGACCACTTTGTCCCTGATGTTGTGGGATGTTGTGGGGCCAGTCATCAAATGTGTTCATTTCAGGGTGTTGCTGAACGGATGCATCTGCTGAAAATTGCCATCATGACTTCTGGTTTGAAACCAATTTATATGATACTGACCAGTTTGGTACACATTATCCAGATTGTCATTATAACCCGACCCAAATGACAGAGAAATTAATCAAATGTCAACACTCCAAATACATATTGATGAACATATATGATGTAGTTTCACACCGCAAACAATCGAATACCGAGTATTTCAAGCAGAGAAACAACTAGCTAGAACGAAGAATTCTTTCTTCAAATCAAATTAAAACTCAAAACTACTTAACCCTAAAATACTAACATCCTCAAATAATGCTCCTATCTATAAGATAGGCATGAAACTTTCAAATAAAAATAACTCAATCCTTTACTTATTTAAAATTTAAAAGGATAACTAATTAAAATAAAAGCTAAGTAAATTAAATAATAAAAACCATCTTTCGGGCCACCGCCATCATACTCCACCTCTTAAAAAAAACTCGTCATCGAGTTTTGCTTCTTGCCTCAAACCCTCCAGGATCGAACGGAACGTTTTGACGGTTTTTACCCAAGTGGATTTTAACCTTACGGGTTGCTTTCGATCGGCTTCACACAAGTTGCATTTAGACGTGCGGGTCCCGGGTCTATCGGGTTTCTGGGTCCTCCCTCAACCTTCTCCTTCTCCACCTCTTCAAATAAAGACTCGACCTCGAGTCTTGCGAACATCAAACATATCGGCTCCTTTCTTCTTAAACTTACATTCAATCACGAACCATACTTGACAAAACAAATGTATATTTTTAACAACACCGCTCAAATAATGATAAGGATATTTCCCACAATCATCCACTTATTGAACAACATTTTTAATCGCAAAAATTTGAAACTCACTTTCTTTAAGATATGCCAATGTGACAAGCACCCACACGTCATATTGGACGGAATTGACCAAGTTATCGTTTGCTCCCAAATTGAATTCCAATCGAAGGAAATGTAACAAGCTAGTTTTGACAAATTTCTATCCGAAAGTCACGGCACTCGAGAAGGGATTCATCCAAAAAATCATTTACCGACTACATGTCGTCGAGAAAAAATAAAAATTAATTTTTATTTACTTTTAATATAATTACATTAGCGACGACATGTAGTCGGGAAAAGTGACACTATTCCCGACGACTTTTTCCCGACGACTTTTTTTGCTTTCAGCGACGAACTTTTCCCGACAACTTTTTCCCGACGTCATGTCGTCGGGAATACTTTTAGCGACAACATGTTGTCGAGAAAGGCATTTAAAATGTTGTCGGAAAAAGTCTAATTTCTTGTAGTGTAAGCAAATCCCAATTTGAACTTTGACTCGTGAGCGTAGGAAAAAATTGCAAAACCGTGAGGATCGGATAAAATCAATAGCAATTAACTCCTTTTAAGTTAAAATTGTAAAACCACACTCTCAATCTTCCTGACCCAAATCGTGACTCAAAATTTAGCACCTTGACATATGCGGCCTTAGCAACATTGTGTGTCCCCAAAATTGGAAAATTCAATCTTTGAGGATAAGGAAACATTCTGCATTCAATTCCAAATCCCGTGGTGTTTCTGCATTCAATTCCAAATCCCGTGGAAACTTCAAAAAATATTGAAACAATCAAGTTGCGTACCCGGTTATCTCTTGAAGAAGCAGATCGTGACGGAATCGAAGAAACTATTAGTGACTTATGATTATCATTAGTTTCTTCTACCCGTTCTTCTTGAATCGTAATCCAACCAAGAAACATCTAGATAGACAAGCATTCTTCTACGTTGGGTATAGTCCCATCTTCATCATATTGCGGTTCTTGATAGATCAAAGTCTCCTCCTCATTCTCACCGTCCCAGACGATGAATCATGATTCGGTTTCCTCCAAACCTTCTTCGTCATCCCAGATGACCGAATTAGGTTTTGTTGCCTCATAGCGTTCCTCCTGCTGTAACCCCAAGTCCCGGACTTGTTGTTGCAGCCTCTTGATTTTCGCTATGTCTCAGGGATCCCGTAGGTGGTCCTCGTTGCCTCGATCGGCGGATCTACGGGGAAAATGAATGGAACCCGGCTCCGGTCTTGCCATTGAGTCGTCTACTGAGCTCTGATACCAACTGATGCAGTTTCACACCGCAAACAATTGAATACCGAGTATTTCAAGCAGAGAAACAACTACAACGAAGAATTCTTTCTTCAAATCAAATTAAAACTCAAAACTACTTAACCCTAGAATACTAACATCCTTAAATAATGCCCCTATCTACAAGATAGGCATGAAACTTTCAAATAAAAATAACTCAATCATTTACTTATTTAAAAAAAAAGGATAACTAATTAAAATAAAAGGCTAAGTATATTAAATAATAAAAACCATCTTTCGGGCCACCGCCATCAATATATATTGCAAATTTCTTATGATTAATTACTCTTCCATTTTACCAGATAAGCATTACAAATTTTATTTAAAAAAAAGGGTAACTTTGTAGAAACATAATCAACTTTCGATTTTGTTACAATTAGGTCACTCAAACTTTTTTTTGTTCCAATTAGGTAACTAAACTATAAAATATGTTCTAATCCTAGATAAATGACCTGATTAGCAGGTAACCTTATCAAAAAAAAAATTATAAAAACTGAATTTTTTATAAGAAAAGAATTTTTTATAGAAAAAAATAAGAATTTAAAAAAAAACTAATTTTTAATAAAAACGATTTTTCTTATAAAAAGTCGAAATTCTATAAAAACGTTTTTATAACGTTTTTTTGTTTTTTATAAAAAACGTTTTTTATATAAAAGTTCGTTTTTATAAAAAAAACTTTTTTATAAAATTTCGATTTTTTATAAAAAAAATCATTTTTATTAAAATTTCGATTCAATAAAAAATTATTTTTTATTAAAAAATCAGTTTTTTTTATAAAATTGATAAGGTTACCTGCTAATCAAGTCATTTATCTAGGATTAGAACATATTTTAAAGTTGAGTGACCTGATTGGAACAAAAAAAAGTTTAAGTGACCTAATTGGAACAAAATTGAGAGTTGGTTATGTTTCTGTGAAATTTTCCCTAAAAAAAACACTTCTAAAAAGATAGTAGGTTGTACCTCCTAACTAAGGCTATCCGTAATTGTTAAAGCCCCATAAAGCCCCACAAGGGGCATTATGCGCCATGTGGACGCTGACTGGGCAAGGGGCTTTATGGGGCTTTATGGTGTAGTGGATAAAGCCCCATAAAGCCCCACCATCATTACTTAATATTTATTTTTTTTTTATTTTTTTTAAAAAAAAAAACTACTTTCATAAATATTAAAACTAAAAAAAAATATTACAACTTAATTAAAATAAAACATACAACTACTTAAAAAAAATTACAACTAATCATCGGATGGCACGTCGTCGTAGTCTTCTTCATTTTCTTCATCGTCACCCTCATCTTCTTGTTGCACAACCGGTGGGGGCACGTAATTAATTGGCCTATACGTCCAAGTGTGTTCAACCAAATCGGCTTTTAGAGAGTTATGTATCTCTCTTGAGCGCAACATCGCGTAGTTTTGAAGTCTCTTTTCTTGTGTCGCTGGTGGCATCTCTTGGATGTGTTCGGGTCGAAAGTCGGCACAAATCGCAAGACCCTTATCCTCTTTGTTCATGTTGTGCAATAGGATAATTGCGCGTATGTAATCCTCCATCTTATCCTTCGTCCACAATCGACAAGGATTTTTAAGAAAGTGCCATTTTTTTTTAGATTTCCAAAACAACACTCAACGTCCTTCCGAGCCGCCTCTTGAACCGTCTTGAAATATCGTCGCTTTTCATCAATTGGGTCTTTGAAGGTCTTCACAATCATCGAATACTCCGGATATATCCCGTCACCCAAAAGATATCCATGTCGGTAGTAGGTTCCATTCGCGTAAAACCCGACCTTCACCATCTTATCGGATATATATATAGTTTGAGAGTTGATTTAAAAAAATTGAAAATTAAAAAAAAAAAAATTTAACCGTTGATATAGCCGTTCAACGGCTATATCTTTGAAATCAATTCACTTCTCGGCGTTTTGTCCCTGACGCCCCCGGCGGATTCGACCTCCATAACGCCCCATAACGCCGGGGGGTAATGGGAGGGGCGTTATATATGGGCGTTATGGGGCGTTATCGAGGCCTAAAACGCCCCATTACGTTCAGCCTAATAGGAGGTTCGATTCAACATACTCAGACTAAGAGGGACCCACAACGGGGTGATGTGGCAGCATTAGCTAGTTATTAGATGATCTTTGAAAATCTGTCAAGCCCATTGAATAATCATTCCAGGATACACCTAACCTTATATTGGCTCCGGTGATCCACATGCTTTCTTAATCAGTATATCCACATAACCTGCAATAAGTAATACTCAAAAACCATACAAATGATTAAATAACTTGAATATAATGAAAGTAGTAGAAACCTTTTGGCCATCAGAAAGAGAAAAGCTGATTGATATTGGTCGCCAGCAATTAGACCTGTTAGCTCATAGATATTATCGAAAGTGTAACTGTCAAATGTTAAAAGCTGGGGTGGTTTTGAAGTGAACCAGTAAGTTGGTGGACTATGATATTATCTTATTTCTCATTATGTGATCACTTTAAATGGCTATGGGTCTTTTTATTAGTTAATTATTTTTTTTAACTTGTGCTCATTAACTCAAAAGAATATCTAAATACACAGTTTTGCATATAACTTTTTCTGAACGTTTTGATATAAATTTCAGGTGATAAATAATTTTTTGAAATTTTTAATATTGGTTGTTTAAAATAAATTTCTTATAATAAACAAAAAATCAGTTCCGACATAGTGGCTCAATCGGATCTGTTGAGGTAATGGTAGATGATATGAACTATCAAACTGTGGCTATGCAGAAATGGTAGATGATATGAACTATCAAACTGTGGCTATGCAGAATGTTGAGGTCTTAAGTTTCCTCATGATACTATAATACTATTGTTCATTTTGTTTATTTCCTTACTAATTTTGGTTTTTCGGGGCTATTGGTTAGGGAGCACCTTCTGTTTTGATCCTGGCCCATTTCGTTCATCAACAAATCTTATTTATTAACAAAAAGGCTAGATCCAGCAACCAAGATGACATGTAGTATGTCAATGAAGTGGCGGAATCATTTCTGTTCCAAGATCTTGGAAGAAGTTGCTCAAATTTATGAAGGATTGATGGCAATGAATGTGGTCTCAGGGAGCTCTATGGTTGATGGTTGTATAACAACCATGTGTTTTGAAGGGGGATTTGTGTTATTTAGCCAACTGAGACGTGAAACTGAATTACAACTCGTTTCTTACATCCTTAATGTCATATTTGATGGTTGTAGAAATTAAATTTAATAGTTCTAGTGCAGGGTTTTAAATCCATGCCTTGGTGTACTTTTGGAAAATGACTTTGCTATTTGCAGGCAAGCAATTCTTTAATTCCATGTCCGGAAGTTTCATAGATGAAAACCAAAATATTGATTATAAGTGGTTTTTTTAAGGAGATTACAAAAATAATAATTAGTGCGCCTATCTCTTAATAATTGTTTATTATTTTAGTGCATACAGCATATCGATATTGAAAATGTCTTGTTTATAGATTCCTTAGAACAAACCCTACTAGATAACTAGTTTGAAATTAATATTACCCTATTTGGTGACATTTTTCTTAGTAAAATCAGCCCACCCCAGCCACATCAATATTCCTGCAGATCTCCATAAGTCAAAAAACTGGAATGGCTGACTTTCAGTTTCAGCCCACTGTCTTCTGCATGAGATTCAACATTATTTGTAGAATTAGAACAACAATTCTTTGTAGCATTTGTATAACTGATTATGGGATGGCCTATTCCCGTATCATCACCTTTTTACGGCCGTTTGACTTTTTAAACTTTGTAAACATTGACTTCTTGAAATTAAAAAAATTCAAAGTCAAAGTCTGCAAAGTCAAATGGCTGTGAGATTAGAAAGTTGCTGGTGGGTGGTGTGGGAATAGAGGCACCTTTGATTATTCTTGTAGTGAATCAAAACCTACACTTGTTTCCATCAAGTAAGTAGTGCATAATCAAAACTCAAAACAAAACCATCATATAATCTAATCAAAGGGTGGGTAAAGCACCATTTAACAGCAGAAACTCTACAATAATAACATATATATATCAAACAAATAAAGTGGAGACCTGAAGATGCAGGAAACATTTCTGGATGAATCATGAGGTCTTGTCTCATGTTCCTCTATAAAGACACCATGCTTTCAATGTAACCCCTAATCTGATCCAACTGCAATGTTTCTGAGCACGGAACTTGATGACCAAGAGAGAATTGTAATGATTTAAAACATCCGGTCATCTTGTTATAGACAGGCACAGTCATCACGTTCCCGGACACCTTGCTCAAGGAGAAGACAATCTCATCCATATTGACAGCATCTAACGGAGGGAAAGAGCATCCTAATTCTTCCATCCAAGACTCAGGGAAGTTAACGGTTTTTGTTACCCAGACACGATTATTGTAGTCTTGTAACGTCCATATATGTAACTCATTGCTTTCCGACTCAAGGTCATGACAAACAAATCCTACACACCCATTGATTTCCAGGAAAAAACAAGGCACAGCACCCTCAGGAAGGCTAATTATTGAAAACTTCTCTGTTCTCAAATCAAACGCCAAAATGTCTAGTTTCAGAAACAGCGAATCCAGAAACATCAAATGTATTACACTGTTGATACAAACACTGCTTTCTCCATGATAGCTGAAACGATCCCAACTAAAACCAATCGGAGGCTCCACATCTATTCTTCTCCAGGAATGATTTAACAAAGAGTAAATCATAACCTCTACTTTAGCAGGTCTAAAAACTTTGGTGATGAGCACAATCTTATGTTCGTTTCTAGACTCATCCAACCCAAACAAGTACATACGCACAGAAGTGAAATTCGGGCTAGAATCTGGTGGAGGAAGTTCAAAAATCTTACGCGTGCTAGGGTTAATAACAAAAGATTTCTTGGTTGAAATAAATACTAAGCCGTTCAAATGTTGGGATTTTGTGATAAAAGTAGGACGAGTGTTTTCGAGTGTCATGAGATGAGCGACAGGTCCACCGTCACGGGGGGCGGAGAGAAGGTGTTGTTTGTAAGTGGATGGATCGTAAGCGGAGATGAATAAGGCGGTGGTGGTGGCGCGACTGGAATGGAGTTTGGTGAATGATGGATCGGAGATGAGCGAGAGCCATGATTTAGAGACGGATCTGAATCGGAGTATGGATTTAACAGGAAGCCTGGAGACAATATCTTCGATAATTTCAGTTGGCCATGAAATCTTTGCCAATCGATCAGTCGATTGTTCTTCTTCTTCTTCTAGGGTTTCCATTTTCTGGAGAAAAGAGCAAGAGGTTCCCGTCAGACTGATTTTGGAGAGGAAATGTTTTTAGGGGAGGGGGTATGGTTGCCTTGTGGCTTCAAGGAGCCATGCTTCCCAACCAATCATCATGTGCCAACTCATTTTTCATGTTTTTGAAGCCTTGTCAAGCCACACCACAAGGTATGGTTGCCTTGTGGCTTGGAGAGCCACCAAAAAATTATTTTTTTTTTTTTTTGATTTTTAACAACTTTTAATAAACAAACAACTTTTATATAAAAAAACAAACACTAGCATTACGAATACAATTGAAGTAAACAATATTCATTAAAACAAAAATAAAATTACAACTTACAAAACATTCACTAAAAAAAAAAATTACAACTTTTATTAAAAAAAAATATATACAAATCTAGGGTTGAGGATTTGCGTCCACCTCCTCCTCGGTTAAAAACACTTCCATTGTGTTTTGGATGTGCTCGGTGATATCGAATCTGAGTTTAAAATGAGTCTCACTATCTCGCAATTCGAAAATAACATTCGGGTCGAGAACCCGGTTAACTGGCGGATCTCGAATGTGGACCGGTGATATAGCAAGGCCATCGTCTTTGAGAATCATGTTGTGTAAAATGATGACAGCGTACATAATGTTCTCCATTAGTTTTTTTTTTATTGGACGACCCTTTCGATCCACTATTGCCCACTTTTCCTTTATCCGACCAAACGCTCTTTCGACGTCTTTTCTAGCCCCCTCTTGTATCTTCTTCATTTTCTTCTCTTTAATCTCATAAGGATGTGGAAATGCCTTCACAAAGACCGACCAAGGGGGATATATGCCATCCGCAAGGTAATATCCACGTTTGTACTCTCGACCGTTGCAAACAAATGGCATTCTAGGTGCAACTCCATGCATCTCATTGTTGAACAAAGGTGACTGATTAAGCACGTTGATGTCGTTGTTTGAACCTGCAACACCAAAGAACGCATGCCAAAACCACATATCTTGGGAGGCAACCGCCTCGAGTGAAATTGTTGGTTTTTTATGATCGCCACGATGATATTGTGCCCTATACTTTCTAGGACAATTTCTCAACTCCCAATGAGTACAATCGATACTACCTATCATACCCGGAATACCATGCTTTTCTAAATGAGCATTATATAAAAGAGTGATATCGTGGCTAGTAGGTGCACGCAAAAATTCATCTTTGTAAAGCTTAATTACGGCGTCACAAAAATAGTGTAGGCATTCACGTGCAGTTCTTTCAGAAAAATCTAAAGATTCATCATATTCGTCAGGAACGTTACCGTATGCGAGTTGACGAATAGCCACCGTGCACTTTTGTAAAGGCGTGAAACTTTCTCTCTTCGCCGCGTCCAAACGGGGTGTGAACCACGGAAAATTGTTTGTGATGTCGTCAACAATCTTCAAAAATAGCCGTTTAGACATACGGAATCGGTCTATAAAAATCCCCTCGTGGTAACGGGGATTTTCGGCAAAATAAAGCTCCACCAATCGTTGGTGACCATTTTCACGATCACGGTAAATACGTCTCCTCCGTTTAGGAGCGGAAACCTCTCCTTGTTCTTCTTGTTCTTCTTGTTCCATGACGCTAAGACATAAGTTAAAATACTGCATCGCGTCCTCGTACGAACCTTCGGAACTGCTTGACGATGAAGTCGGAATTTCGGGTGGTGGTAAAATTCCCTCATCGTAAAGATTCATTTTATAAATTTTTTGGTAAAGAGTTTTGGAGATGAAATGGGAGTATGATGTGTGTTTTATAAATTGTTTGGTTGTGTATATATAGTGAAATTAGAAAACAAAAAAAAAGGCAGAGAGCCGTTGGGCTCTCAACGGTAAAAAAAAACGGCTCAATTTGCCCGGCTCAAGCAGGCTTGGAGGAACCGCCCAACACAAAAATTGCGGAGCCATGGAGGAGAACCAGATCACCCGGTATGGTTGCCGGCGTGTGCCGCCCGGCACCCTCGGAACCGCCTCGCGGTACCCGGCCTCATACCGCCTCCCCTTAGACCACCCACATCAATAAACCACTAAATACCACTAAATACCACCTTTTTGGTCCAGTCAGCATGCCACGTCATGTACTTCCCACATACCACAAAACCCACTTTTTTTCCACATCAAATACTTCCTCACATACCACCTTTTATTTCCACATCACCATTTTATTTAATCTTTATTTTAAAAACTAGTTAACAAATTAATTCTTTTATTTAAAACGTATATTTTAATTATTTAAAAAAAACTTATCGATATAATTAAAATAATATTTTTTTTATAAAATAAATAAATAAATAAATATTTATTTAAATTTTCATTCATTATTATTTGAATATTAAATCATTTAAAATAATAATATTTAATAGCCAACGGCTAGTTTTTCAAACTTAGATATTTTAGCCAACGGTTAGTTTTCAAAAGGTTATAAATAGAACTCAGATTCACACATCTAGTCTCATTTCACCATCATCAACCAACCTCTACCACCACCATGTCTAGCACACCTCCTGAAGATGTCTCAGAGCACTACCGGATGTTGTGGTTAACCCGCTATGAACAACAACTTCCACCACCACCACCACCACCTCAAGCTCAAATACAAAAAAACTAGCCGTTATTAATATTTTATATTAAAAAACTAGCCGTTATAATAAGACAAATACAAAAATAGCCGTTATTTTTTAAAAAAAATATTAAAATTAAGGTTTTAATTAATTATGAATTTTAGAATTTTTTTCAGATTTTTTTGAAATTTATTTATATTTTATTTAAATTAATAAATGTTTAAAATAAAACAAAAAAATTTGAGTTTTCTAAAAAATAGCCGTTGAAAAAAAAAGAAAAAGAAAAGGGATTCTCGGGGGGCCCACGTGAGATTGGTACGTCGATGTATGTATATACGTACGTACGAGCGCACGTACGTACGCCACAACGGTTCACGTACGTACGTGGCCGTACGTACCACCCCAAATACCTCCGATGCGGAGGGTCTTATAAAACGTTTTTTTTTTATTCGTAGATTAGGGTTTTGGTCCCTGTAGTTTGATAATTTAAATTATTTCGATCCAAAAACGAATCTTCTATCATATTAGCCCTCATGGTTTCATTTTCTACCATTTTGGCCCACTTTCTTAACACCATCCATACCGCAGTTAATTTTTAGCCGCATTTTTGTAAACTTGCAATACTTTAATTCGTAGATTAGGGTTTTGGTCCCTGTAGTTTGATAATTTAAATTATTTCGATCCAAAAACGAATCTTCTATCATATTAGCCCTCATGGTTTCATTTTCTACCATTTTGGCCCACTTTCTTAACACCATCCATACCGCAGTTAATTTTTAGCCGCATTTTTGTAAACTTGCAATACTTTAATTACGGTTTTGGCCTCTGATCAGTTTTAAAAATCTGATAAACAATTAAGCCCTCCTTTAAATCCCGCTCTTAAAATCAACAAAAGACATAAGCTGTTCAGAAAGAAAAAAAAAATCGACAGTCCATTCTTCTCTCCCAGTGCTTTAAGTAAGAAATACATCTAGAAAGAAGATATTCTCTAGCCTAGAGGAAAGCAATGTTTTAAAACCCGGGTCGAACCGGCCGGTTCAACCGGTTCGACCGGGGACCGGCCACTTTTCCGGTTCTTTAATGCCCGGTTTTTTGGGTTGAACCGACCCGCTTCGAACCGGCCGGTTTTCCGGTTTTTTCCGGTTCAACCGTTTTTTTCCGGTTCAACCGGTTTTCTGATTTTTTTATTTTATTTTTTTTAACTTTTTTTTTTATTTTTTATTTTTTTTTTAAGTTTAAAACTTATATTTTCTTATGAAATACATATTTGATATTATTTTTGAGTGGATTATAATTGTATTTTAACTACTTTTGTTGGGGTGTACAAGTTTATTAGCATTTTTATAAAAAAATATATATAAATCCCCTAACCGGTTCAACCAGCCGGTCTAACCGGTCCGACCGGTCGAACCAGTCCCGGAAGGTTTTCCGGTTCAACTAAAAAACCGGTTTTTAAAACATTGGAGGAAAGAGAACAACTAGGATGAAAGGTGAAGAGGACTGTAAACAAGAATGTCGATTCGGTTATGGAGTATTCGTAGTGAAGAGGAGGAATTTGATGCATACAGTATATATGTTGAGTATATTAATTTTTGTTTTAAGAATCATCTTTTGTAATTTGAATTGATTAGAAGTTGTACGTGTTTTGGGGGGTTTAGTGTATATTTATAAAGGTTGCAAAAAAACATTTGACGGTAGCTCGGCGGTCGACTGAGGTTAAGAGATTAATCGTCGATTAATCGTCCTTGACATGATTAATGGGTGACTAATCGCTGATCGGTTAAAGGCCGCTAAGCGATTAGTCAGAGATTTGACGGAATTTTTACAACCATATTATTATTTTTTTTGGGTAATTTGACCATGACAGCATGACCTATAATTCTGTTTTAGGAATAAAACTTTCATCATAAGGTTTTCATATTTCTATTATGAGGCAGTGGCTCCATGCTCCTGGTGGTGGAGATGCGACCATCGCCGCTGATAACACCCAGCTGTGGTCATAAGAGAATTTTGTTGTGGTCAAGACTGTGAAGCAAGAAGAAGAGGAAAACATAGTAGAGCCAGTGGCTGCTTTTGATAGCATATTAACTTATAGCTTTATTATATATGTTTTTGGTCAAGACTGATGAGGAAAACATTCTCAAACAGAATTTTGGTCAAGACTGTGAAGCAAGAAGAATTTTGTTGTGGTCAAGACTGATGAGGAAAACATTCTCAAACAGATTCATAGCATATTAACTTATAGCTTTATTATATATGTTTTGCCTGGAATCAACAAAAGCACTATATTTAATGGAAAGTTAGACCCTAAAAATTTGCCAGAATTTTATAGGTGAATATATAGATCTCCTTAAATCTTTCTGGACAAATTAAGCAATACCATTGCCCGTAACCATATTAGCATAAGGATCAACATGAAGGAACTTTAGTTTATATTTATATATCTCCTTAAATCTTTCAGCATGGTTTGATTTCTCAAATGATTTTGTTTGTATTTGTATAACTAATTGTTTAATTGGATGAACTAATACTGTGTTTTATTGTTTTTGTGAAGTAGCTCATATTTTTAATCAACCCGTTCAAATCCGCACCCATCTTGAACCGTTCTGATCCGAACTCATTCTAACTTGCACCTGTTATGACCCGTGACCCAACCAACTCCCCGTTTTGTTATGTTTTGAAGAGGGATTTGTGCTATTTCACCAACTGAGACGTTAAACTGAAATATAGAAATAACAAATAGTGCACCTATCACTCAAAAGTTGTTTATTATTTTAGTTCATACAACAGATCGACATTCGAAATGTCTTGTTTCTAGAATCCTTAGAACCAACTCTACTAGATTAGTAATTTGAAATTAATGATACCAATATTCCTGCTTATCTTCATAAGTAAAAAAACTGCAATGGTTGACTTTCAAAGCACAACAGAAAGATACAACAAAAAACCGTTTTGAAGACCTAAACTTGTTTCAAAACACAACAATGGCACCTTTTGATTATTCTGGTAGTAAATCAAAGGAAAGGTATAGCACTATTTAACAGCAGAAACTCTATAATAATAACATACATATATCAAACGAATAAAGTGTAAACCTGAAGATGCAGGAAACAAGTATTGGATGAATCATGAGGTTTGTCTCTTGTTCCTCTATAAAGACTCCATGCTTTCGATGTAAAACCTAATCTGATCCAACTGCAATGTTTCTGAGCACGGAACTAGATGACCAAAAGTGAACTGTAATGATTTAGAGCATCCGGTCTTCTTGTTATATACAGGCACACTCATCACGTTCCCAGACACCTTGCTCGAGGAGATGACAAATTCATCCATATTAACTGCATCTAACGGGGGAGGGGAAGAGCGTTCTAATGCTTCAATCCAAGACTCAGGGAATTCAACGGTTTTTCTTACCAAGACACGATTATCATCATAGTCTTGTAATATCCATATATAAAACTCATTGTTTTTCAAGTCAAGGTCATGACAAACAAATCCTACACACCCATTGATTTCGAGAAAAAATCGAGGCACAACACCCTGAGGAATGCTAATTACTGAAAACTTCTCCGTTCTCAAATCAAACGCCAAAAAGTCTAATTTCCAAAACGTCGACTCCAGAAACATTGAATGTATTACGCTGTTGATACAAACACTACTTGGGCCATGATAGCTGAAACGATCCCAACTATAACCAATGGGAGGCTCCACATCTATCTTTCTCCATGAATGATTTGACAGAGAGTAAATCATAACCTCCAGTTTAGCAGGTCTAAAAAATTGCGTGATGAGCACAATCTTATGTTCGTTTCTAGACTCATCGAACCCAAACACGTACAAACGGATATATCCGGAAGTGAGATTCGGGTTAGAATCCGGTGGAGGAAGTTCAAAAATCTTACGCCTGCTAGGGTTGATAACAAAGGCCTGAAAGTACCCGGAAGAAAATGTCTTGGCTGAAATGAATACTAACCCGTTTAAATGTTCGGCTTTTGTGATATCAGCAGGACGGGTGTTGCCGAGTGTCATGAGATGAGCGACTGGTCCACCGGCATGGGGGGCGGAGAAAAAGTAATGATTTTCAGTGGATGGATCGTAAGCAGAGAGGAATAAGGCGGCGGTGGCGCGGGTGGAATGGAGTTTGGTGAATGATGGATCGGAGATGAGCGATAGCCATGGTTTAGAGACGGATCTGAATCGGATTATGGATTTGACGGGGAGTCTGGAGACGATCTCTTCGATGATTTCAGTTGGCCAAGAAATATTTGTCAATCGATCAGCTGTCTCCGTCGATTGTTCTTCTTCTAGGGTTTCCATTTTCTCTGGAGGTTCCCGTAAGACTCATTTCGGAGGGGATTATTTTAATAAAAAGTTTGTCAATCGTGATTAGATGGATTTTCGTGAAGAAAAATGCTAGAGTAGATGTGAACCGATAATTATACATTTCTATTTAGGGAGATTTACATTCATGGTTCGGGTTTGAGTTCGAATTCGTCTATTCTCAAACTTTAAAATTATACTTCTAACACTCTCGTATACGTCTTAGTATAACTTTATATGAATAAATAACTCCATTAAAATTAGCATGCCAGTATAAAAAGGATTAGGTTATTTCGGGAAATATATTCAACCAACTCCAATTCTTTTACCTGTATTAGTAGGAGGTTATCTGTACGAGGTACTATACGTCACGTGTAACGTTATACGAGACGTATAAGTTAGAAAAAAATATCTTTCTGAACGGGGTGTGTATAAGTTAAAAAAAACTAAAAATAAATAAATAAATATCTTCATATATGTCTCGTATAAGTCATATGTGGCGTATAGTCCCCTCATACTTTCAACCTTGTACGGATATCCCGTACTGACACCTTGATTTTTCGTATCACATTTTATGATTTCACTTATGATTTAACACATAGTGATTGTATTCATGATATAGTTAACTGTGTTCTATGCAAAAATAAATCAGAACGTTAAATCGTCTACCTTAAGGTCGATCTTACGATACACATATAAGACATCGGATTTAACAAAATAAGAAACTAAAAACAAGTTGAAATTGTATAATTCAACAACAATTAGGCTGGCCTTGTGAACACGCAGAGAAAGTCCGATGAATTATACGAAACACCAAAGAAAATAAAGCAGAACCTTAAATGAACAACTATCAGGTCGATACTCCTGTATACGTAGAGTTAGTCCGATCATTTAAGAAAATAAAAAAAATTAAACAAGTTTAAATCTTTGCAAAATGAACACATGTATAGACAGTGAGTTCTCATTTTTTTCTTTTCACATATTTTTTTATATCTTGAAATATGCATCAAGATGTTGTCCACTAGGTCAAGCATTAGTATTTAATGTATATATCACATTTGAATACTTTTTGATTTGTCGAGCCTACCTAGCACATCAAGGTAATGGTCTTATGACTTTTTCATTTAATTTATCCATCAGTCAGACATGTAAGCCAATGTACCATCATTTCCCAATTATGTCGGATCAATTTCTCGTTTTTCAATGTTTTTGTATTTTTCATTACATTCTCCCCCTGAAAATGAAAACTCTACTTTTGATTTTTCATTTTAACAAAAAAAAAACACAAAGACGTTATTTTAGATTTTTCAATTTTCTCCCTCTAAACTACATACGGAATGTGAAAAAAGAAAATTGACCAATCGATACAAATACCTTTCACGTTTAGCTTCAGAACAATTTCAGTTTTGAATTTTTGATGTTTTGAAATCACTAGTACAAATATGATCTTCGGTCACACTAGAAAAGTGTCAGTAAGTGATTAGTCACACTTATTTTCTTCGTCGCATTTGTGACCAAAGGTCGCGCCACTATAGGCTACATACGGTTACATTTAAATTCAGAGACCTTATGATATGAAAAAATGTGACCATAGATAAAAAATGTGACTATAGACTAGCGATTTTTCTACTTGATCAATAATTTTATCGAGTGATGTGATCATAAACCCTTTGTAGTAATACTTATTTTTATTTTAGTGATAAAATGTTCCCAAATGGTGACATGATTTTTATGTTCACTGTGACATTTTACTAATAATTGGTTAGATGACTAATATTTAAGTGTGACTATTGTATTCTTCATTCTATATATTTACTAGTTTTCACTCAATTTTTATTCTTCCCATTGTTAAAGTGAAACAATTATAAAACTGTGTGTTTCAGTTTCAAAACCAACCTTAGCTTGAAAACTGCAAGTCAGGTTGTTTCGAAGGCTGTTTTGAAAGTTGTTTCATGCAAAGTGACCAAATATAAAAAGACGTGTCTTGACAACTAAGACGTGTTTATAACATGTGCATTGATATATTTGGCTTTCTCACACCAAAGGTCATCGAGCTATTTGGCAAGGTCCAACTAGCCATGCATAGTAATGTTATGACGTCAAGATCTACGAATGTAGTTTTTAAACGACTTCGTATTGCAATACAAAAGGGTTTAGCGGCACAACATGTTACCGTTTACCTTTTATTTCCTTGTAAACTTTTGGTTTTGGTTGAGATTAACCTTAACTCGGAAGTAGAGTGGAATGGTATAACACCAACATTAGACCATGCAGTATGGTTCGTTAAAGATGTGTGTGGGTCTCACCTGTCAGACCCCGACCGACGGCGGAAAATGTCAGAGCGTGATAAATTGTCCAGATGCTCACAACCAAATAATTTAAGTTGCGATATACTTAATCATGCCATTTTATTCCATAAACATAGTAGTTTTACAAAACATATAACAAACAAAACATGATTAAAGTTTAACTAGGTCCAGCAGAGCCTAACGTGATTACACAACGAAAGTCTCAAGTAGCATTTCCTGCAACATGTATAAAATATCTGTCAACTACAATGAGTTGGTCGGTGAGTACACATAGGTTTAATATTAAGTATAAGTATAAAGTATGCGATCAACGTGCCAAGTGTATGATTAAGAATATGACAAACAAGTATTAGAGGCAAGATATAAACACATAAAACAAACTTTGACAATTTAGGTTCCAATCACCTATTTGAAGACAAGAATACGTCTCAATATACTAGGTGGGTTGTCAACCAATAGCTATTAATGAACCAAAGGCTTGGTGTTGTTAATGTTTACGCAAGAATAAAGTTTCAAGTTTATCAAGTCTCAAGTCTCAAGTTTCACGTATCAAGTCTCACACAAGTAAGCATATCGAAAATCACACAAATACTCATATAATCGCATTGTTTTGTATCAAGAATAAAGGATAACGATTTTGATATAGGATACATGTTACACCCCAAATAACAAAAAGAGAGGGGCTACGAGTACTCACATGATGAGCGGATTAAAGATGAATGATAACACTGAGAGTGATAATGATAGACCTTGAGATTAGCCTATTAACAAAAATAGGCTAAATAAATACAAAGAATATAGTTCCAATTGGACAGGGGTTCTTGAAGAGTGTCAGGTATTATTATTATGTCAAAAGACTATATCTGTGTTGATAAAAAAAAAAAGATTAGTGATAATATGAAAATGCGTTTTCCTATAAGTAAACACTCACTCCAGGAATCCCCAGGTAAGTCTGCCAGGTCCAACGAGGGATTTATGCGACATCCTTACCTATGCCAGGAAACCCAATGTACAGCCGTTTACCCTTCCGGTCCGCGCGAGTTCTAAATAGTTTTGTGGAAATGATATTCCATAAAATATAGATTATGAATGTTTAAGTACAAGTAGGACGACCCGCGCGTTGCCGCGGAGCCGTCCCATTTAAAAAGGGCGATTAGCCAAGCCATAATTGATTTAAACCGTCGATGAAGTCAAAAGGATGATCAGCAACGAAGCCATAATTGGTTATGCATATATTGTGAAATGTTATGTAATAAACTTACCTCCAGCAACTTTCTTTTGGCATGTGATCCCTCGACCACCACTTTTTCATCTGAATTTGGGTCATCGGCAAGGCTCGAAGAAGAGCCTGCTATGGCTGATCAAGAAGAGCCCTCCTTGCTAACATCGAAGACCTTGTTGAGCACAAACTGAAGGCTGTTTTATTATAGGTGTTATCAGATTTCTTTAGCACAAACTGAATGCCATACTAAAAGTAGCTTTATAGATAATATTATAAGCAAAGAAACATGCCTAAAAACAGAAAAAATTAGTCTCCAAATATGCAAAACAGCCTCAACATGCATCCCTAAAGCCTACTAAAAAAAGTAAACAAAGCCTACCACTAATATCAATTTAACTAATAAGAGAGCATGAAGAATATTAGTAATAATAAGTATCCGGAAAAAAACACTACAAAATAAGCTAAAGGAATTTTAGACTAATATTATTTATAAATGTTTGGTCATGATTGAGTACACAGGACTCATCATGGCAAGCCACAGTCACAGAAGTTGTGATTATGTTAAAAATTCAAATAGGTGTTCTTTTATATAATATAAATTTAGTTCCTGTTATTAAACTTCTAAAGTTGAGGACCCAAAAGTAGCATTTGTTTAAGAAAAATTACTATATGTAAATTAGAAACATGTTAAATGGTTTGAAAATCACTCAAATCAACTACAAATGAACATCAGGAGCTTTTCACATATAATAAGAATGGAACGGTTGTTTAGGCTTAGTGACCCGCTAATTTCTAAAGACATACCGATTAGTAGGCAATTCTTCTGAAACTATATCCCGATTCTGATGTGCTTCATGTAGCATATGTTCTTGTCTCCATGCTAAAAACAATGCAAGATGATATTGTATTCATTTAAGATGGAATAGCCTATTCTTACATTTGCCAGAGTTTCAAAGTAATGGACCTGTACACAGCAGGCAAAGCATCATGATACCTTATTGAGATCCATTTAAATGCAAGGAAACTACTATTAAAGTAAACAATAGCAATTGAGTATATAAGTGCACAAATAAGGAAACACTAACCTTTGCAATTAATGTTGGAAGAAGAGACTGAATACACAATAGAACGTTTTACCTGCATAGCCATAAAGAAAAAGACTATCAAAACTCTAAAATCCGAACATGCCAACAATGAACAACTCAAAACAATCAAAAGTGCTTGAAATGTCCAATTCATAGTCATACAACTGAAAACAAACTAACCTGATAAACACAAAAGAATTAGGTGAAACAAATTATTGAAAAGAACTATTATTGCTAAGGATCACTTGATACTTTCATCACAGCCCACGTCATTTATTCTCTCTTAACAACTTCATTAACCGGCTGGCCATGCACCAAAGAGGAAATAAAATTGAAATTCTACATACCTTTGATCAAGAATGAACACCATATGAATCGACAATGCGAATCTGGATCCATCTAATTAGGAGGATGAGATCAAAGTAAAGGCTCAGACTAAAGCATCATCACAGCCTCAATATCTTTGCATTAGAATTTTTTATATCAAAATAAATTGCGCAGATCTGGGGGCTGCGATAGACGCCATGCCCTCACCAGAAAAACCGCCCATCGTGATATAGGCTCAGACCAGTCATGCTGATCATTATAGCCAAATAGACCAACAGAAATGTCAAGCATGACAAAGGATCAGACCACTCATAGCTAATCATAAGGCTCAGACCAGTCTTGGCATATCATCATAGCCAACTATATTGAAGCACCAACTAAATCTACAATCAGTAACCACCCATATATGGCTCAGATCTGGGGGCTGCGATAAACGCCCTGCCTTCACCAGATTAACATCATCGCCATATCGCTGCAAATCAGGAAAAACAATGTCACACCCCCAAAATACCACTAACGGAGTTTATACCGTTAAGGGGCGCGACTAGACCAGGATCCACAACCATAGTTACAAATACTAAACGAATCAGGGTTAGTTCAAACACAAGTTATAAATCAGAGTCTTAAATACACGCAGCGGAAATAATTATCCTGGCACTAACCACGTGCCCTACAAATTCATTGTTTTAGAAATCCCCAAATTAAGTTAATCAAAAATAAGAGTCTTCACGTGCCATGCCAACCTCCGGTGGATACTCCTTAGCGATCTGCAAAAGTTTAAACCACGCAAGTGTCAACCTAACGGTTGGTGAGTTCACAGTGGGCTTGTCATGCATTGGCCCGGTCTCATAATCATAATTCGTGTCAAGGTATACTTACAAGTTATTTATTTGTGAAAAGCAATGCTCGTAATTAAATCTCAGTTTATAAATGGTTTGTCCGTGACCTACATCATCGGGTATGTACTAGTTCCGTAAAGTTAAAGGACTCAACCGATATCGCGGGTAGCTAATCCGTTGTTCCATGCTCTAAGGAAGTTTGTACCAAAGCTGACTTATTTTGTGGGGGCCGAGCCATCCCGTACGGTGCGGACCTACGTCATCGCGGTTTTTGCCTCCCCCGTGTCCTCCCCGGGACTACGGTCAAATAGGCTAATATTGTTCCTCCGTGCACTCCCCGTGCCACGGGGCGGAGTTTGTCAAACTCCAGTAGATCTACCCAACATCCCCTCGCTTTACAATTAATGGCACAATTTTAGTTGAGGACTTTTAAGTTATAAGGCATCCTTAGAAAACATGTGATATCATATGGTTCAGACTTTAACCTACACTAGCCATATTAAAACGTTTTCAGTTTTGTTTCAGAAATAGTTTGTTTAAGTCCACAAGTGTTTCCCATAAAACACTTCAGTTCATCAAGTGGGTGCCGAGCATTCCCGAGTTCTCATGTATTCGTCAGCATTGTTTTTCGTTAAGTTGTTCGGTGTGGCCCAAACGGACTCACGGTAAACAGGTTAGTGACACTCACCTTGGATTGCACTGCTACACTTGCTAATAATATCCAAGTTTGCTTAATGAAGACCTATGAACACGTTTAGGTCTTAAGTATTAGTTTTGTGTCTAATCTTTACTTAACGTCACTATGGCCCATAACATAGCACGTTGCAACTATGACTCGACATACCGACACACGACACCGATGGCTGATCATAAACAAGGGTTCATATAATTCAGATATCAAGCATGTTTCATCATGGCATAATCATGTAAGTCATGGCATAACACTTAAGCAAATTTCACAAGTTTGGTTTTCAGGTCAGGTCTTAGTTTCGCTAGCACAGTTTCGCTAGGCAGTTTCGCTGGGTGCACGGGCAGCACTTTCGCTAGGCAATGCCCGGTGACACAGTTTCGCTAGGCTAGTTTCGCCCGAAACTGCTGACGCAGTTTCGCTAGCCTAGTTTCGCAGGGAAACTGGTTTGAACTTTCGTTCGGTATTTCGCTCGGTAGTTTCGTTCGAGCTGGTCGGGTCAGTTTCGCTAGCGACACTATAGTTTCGCTCGACAGTGTCGCTGAATGAACAAGTAAATTCGCTGGATAATTTCGCCCAGAGAACACACAGTTTCGCTGGTCGCGAAAAACATACGGATTTGCCTAAAAATCAACCTAACAGCTTCTGATCTTACATGCAATCCATTATTTAGCATACATAGGCATTTACCAACATAAATCAGCAAGCTTTAACACCTTAAACATGCATTTTGTCATCAAATCACCCAAAATACATATAAAACCCTAAAATGGCTAAAATAGCATAAATCTCTATCATGGCTGGATTTCATACGCAAAGTTGTCAACTTTATGGTAGTTCTAGCAATCCTAAGCAACATATCAGAAGATCTAACCATATCACAGAGATCTAGGCATGCTTTATGAAGAAACATATAGAAAAGGCACAAATAAAGGTTTTTGGGACTCACGGTTGATTCTAGAATCGATAGATGAGATGAGATGATGGTCTAGAGGCTGAGATCTTGGTCCTTGGGTGACTTTCTCGGCTGACCAGGTTCCAGAGAGGAGTGTGTGTGTGTTTGTGATGAAATGAGGCAAATGGAGAAACTAGGGCTTATTAAGTTTATTTATATCATAGGCTAGTTTCGCTGGCAGTTTCGCTGGCCAGGCGAAACTAGCTCTGGTCACGTTTTAACTGATTAGCTTAGCTGGCTACCGGGCGACACTACAGTTTCGCCCGGTAGTTTCGCTGGCTGCACAACTTAGGCAAATTTTCACGTAATCAAGGATTTACAATTTGTCATGCTATTCATAATATTAAATCATGCATTTAAATCACATTGCACATAATGACAACAATAAATGAACACATAGCACATATGGGCGGGTTCGGTGATCAACCAAAGGACGTGGACGTATTCGGCCTAGTTAAGCATTAGTTACTAAGTTAACACTTATAACGTAACTAACGGAGTTTGTCTAACGGAAGTTAACCTTGGAATTCTCGGATGTCACATCCTTCCCTTGTAATTGGAATTTTCGTCCCGAAAATTATTCTTGTGTCGTGGCGTTCGCAGCCTCGGCTGTCGTCGTTGCTATCGTCGCTGGGGAAAGAAAGCAAAAGTTTTTAGGGTTGTCACATCCTCCTTCCGTTAAGAAATTTTGGTCCCCAAAATTAAATTATACCTTGCGTTTCCGTGGACGTTTGCTCGAACAAGTGAGGATACTTTTTCTTCATTTGATCCTCTCGCTCCCAAGTATATTCAGGTCCACGCCTTGAGTTCCATCGCACCTTGACGATCGGAATCTTGCTACGTTTGAGGGCTTTCTCCTCGCGTCCCATGATTTCTACCGGTTGCTCGATAAATCTCAAATGTTCGTCGATTTCCAATTCCTCCAGAGGAATTATTTCGATGTCTTCAGCCAGACATTTCTTTAGATTGGAAACATGAAACACGTTGTGAACTCCATCGAGTTCAGCAGGGAGTTGCAATCGATAGGCCACCGGGCCTACTTCCCCAATAATTTTAAACGGACCGATGTAGCGAGGATTTAACTTTCCACGCTTCCCGAAGCGTATCACTCCCTTCCAGGGAGATACCTTCAACAATACTTTGTCACCTACCTCAAACTTTAGAGGTTTTCGGCGTTTGTCGGCATAACTCTTTTGTCGATCACGCGCTGCAGCTAGCCGTTGCCTGATTTGAATAATCCGCTCGGTCATATCATGGATAACTTCCGGTCCAGTGAGCCCTTTCTCACCCGTTTCGGCCCAACACACGGGCGATCTACATTTTCTGCCATAAAGTGCTTCAAAGGGTGCTGCACCGATGCTTGAATGATAGCTATTGTTGTAAGAGAACTCCACCAGAGGAAGGTGAGTCTCCCAATCTTTCCCAAAGTCAAGAACGCAGGCTCGGAGCATATCTTCTAAGGTTTGAATGGTTCGTTCCGATTGACCATCTGTTTGTGGGTGATAGGCTGTACTCATATCTAGTCGGGTTCCCAATGCTTCCTGCATTGATCGCCATAACCGGGAAGTAAATCGAGGATCTCGATCAGAAATGATAGTCTTAGGCACACCGTGGAGCTTCACAATTTTATCGATGTATAGCTTTGTTAATTTATCCATATTATCACTTTCCTTCATCGGAATGAAATGTGCCGATTTGGTTAATCGATCGATGACAACCCAAATCGCATCCGGTTGATTTGATCGATGAGGTAATCCCGTTACAAAATCCATGGAGATGTCCTCCCATTTCCATTCTGGGATCTTTGGTTGTTGTAGTAAACCAGAAGGCTTTTGGTATTCAATCTTGACTCTTGAGCATGTTAAGCACTTAGCCACATATCGAGCAATGTCGGCTTTCATATTCGGCCACCAATACAAACCCTTTAAATCTTGGTACATTTTATCTGATCCAGGGTGCACCGAATATCTTGACTTGTGAGCCTCGTCCATCACGAGCTCACGGAGATTTCCAAACAATGGAACCCAGATTCTGTCACTATAGTACGTGAGTCCATCGGACTTAACTTCAGAATGGCCATCTACACCACGCAGTGCTTCAGCTGCGAAGTTTTCTGCTTTCAGAGCTTCTCGTTGGCAGTCACGGATCCGATCCGGTAATCCTGAATGTATTGTAAGTTGAAGCGCTCGTACCCGTCGAGGCTTTTCGTATTCCTTTCTGCTTAGGGCATCTGCCACCACATTTGCTTTTCCCGGATGATATTTAATGGCCAAATCATAATCGTTCAGTAGTTCAACCCACCTTCTTTGCCGCATGTTAAGGTCTTTCTGATCAAAGATGTGCTGTAAACTTTTATGATCGGTGAATATTGTGCACTTTGTTCCATATAGGTAATGTCTCCAAATCTTGAGTGCATGAACAACGGCTCCCATTTCCAAATCATGCGTTGTATAATTCTTTTCAGTGTCTTTTAGTTGCCTGGACCCATAGGCAATCACTTTGTCTCGTTGCATCAACACGCAACCGAGTCCTTGGATAGATGCATCGCAATAAACCACAAAGTCGTCAACTCCGTCGGGTAACGCAAGAATTGGAGCCGAACATAACATATCTTTAAGCGTTTGGAACGCGCGCTCTTCTTTTTCACCCCATCTGTATTGCACTCCTTTGTGTGTTAGAGCTGTTAAGGGTTGAGCCAACTGCGAGAAACCCTTAATGAACCTTCGGTAATATCCGGCAAGTCCCAAAAATTGTCGGATTTCGGTCGGTGCTCTTGGAGTAGGCCAATTCTTGATAGCTTCCACTTTAGCTGGGTCGACATGGATCCCATTCTGGTCGACAATGTGTCCAAGAAACTGGACTTCGCGAATCCAAAAATCGCACTTCGAAAACTTAGCATAAAGTTGTTCCTTGCGGAGCAATTCCAAAATAAGACGCAGATGCTCCTCGTGTTCTTCCTTTGTCTTGGAGTAGATCAAAATATCATCGATGAAAACTATCACAAACTTATCGAGGTACGGCTTGCACACTCGATTCATCAGATCCATAAATACGGCAGGCGCATTAGTTAGCCCAAACGGCATAACTAGAAACTCGTAATGACCATACCGAGTCCTAAAAGCAGTCTTGGGGACATCCTCATCTCGAACGCGAAGTTGGTGATATCCAGACCGTAGATAAATCTTTGAGAAGTAGCTCGAACCTTGTAGCTGGTCGAAGAGATCGTCGATTCGAGGAAGTGGATACCGATTCTTGATTGTAACCTTGTTGAGCTCTCGGTAGTCGATACACATTCGGAACGTTCCATCCTTCTTCTTGACAAACAATACCGGAGCTCCCCATGGAGACGAACTTGGACGAATAAATCCTTTGTCGAGTAGCTCTTGAAGTTGTGCGGAGAGTTCGTTGAGTTCGCTTACCGCCAAACGGTAAGGTGCGCGTGCTATCGGAGCAGCGCCAGGAGCTAAGTCGATTCCAAACTCTACTTGTCGAAATGGAGGCAAACCAGGCAGATCTTCAGGAAATACATCTTGGAAGTCGCGAACTATCGGGTAGTCGTTGATTCTGCGCTCAGGAAGTTTGTACCAAAGCTGACTTATTTTGTGGGGGCCGAGCCATCCCGTACGGTGCGGACCTACGTCATCGCGGTTTTTGCCTCCCCCGTGTCCTCCCCGGGACTACGGTCAAATAGGCTAATATTGTTCCTCCGTGCACTCCCCGTGCCACGGGGCGGAGTTTGTCAAACTCCAGTAGATCTACCCAACATCCCCTCGCTTTACAATTAATGGCACAATTTTAGTTGAGGACTTTTAAGTTATAAGGCATCCTTAGAAAACATGTGATATCATATGGTTCAGACTTTAACCTACACTAGCCATATTAAAACGTTTTCAGTTTTGTTTCAGAAATAGTTTGTTTAAGTCCACAAGTGTTTCCCATAAAACACTTCAGTTCATCAAGTGGGTGCCGAGCATTCCCGAGTTCTCATGTATTCGTCAGCATTGTTTTTCGTTAAGTTGTTCGGTGTGGCCCAAACGGACTCACGGTAAACAGGTTAGTGACACTCACCTTGGATTGCACTGCTACACTTGCTAATAATATCCAAGTTTGCTTAATGAAGACCTATGAACACGTTTAGGTCTTAAGTATTAGTTTTGTGTCTAATCTTTACTTAACGTCACTATGGCCCATAACATAGCACGTTGCAACTATGACTCGACATACCGACACACGACACCGATGGCTGATCATAAACAAGGGTTCATATAATTCAGATATCAAGCATGTTTCATCATGGCATAATCATGTAAGTCATGGCATAACACTTAAGCAAATTTCACAAGTTTGGTTTTCAGGTCAGGTCTTAGTTTCGCTAGCACAGTTTCGCTAGGCAGTTTCGCTGGGTGCACGGGCAGCACTTTCGCTAGGCAATGCCCGGTGACACAGTTTCGCTAGGCTAGTTTCGCCCGAAACTGCTGACGCAGTTTCGCTAGCCTAGTTTCGCAGGGAAACTGGTTTGAACTTTCGTTCGGTATTTCGCTCGGTAGTTTCGTTCGAGCTGGTCGGGTCAGTTTCGCTAGCGACACTATAGTTTCGCTCGACAGTGTCGCTGAATGAACAAGTAAATTCGCTGGATAATTTCGCCCAGAGAACACACAGTTTCGCTGGTCGCGAAAAACATACGGATTTGCCTAAAAATCAACCTAACAGCTTCTGATCTTACATGCAATCCATTATTTAGCATACATAGGCATTTACCAACATAAATCAGCAAGCTTTAACACCTTAAACATGCATTTTGTCATCAAATCACCCAAAATACATATAAAACCCTAAAATGGCTAAAATAGCATAAATCTCTATCATGGCTGGATTTCATACGCAAAGTTGTCAACTTTATGGTAGTTCTAGCAATCCTAAGCAACATATCAGAAGATCTAACCATATCACAGAGATCTAGGCATGCTTTATGAAGAAACATATAGAAAAGGCACAAATAAAGGTTTTTGGGACTCACGGTTGATTCTAGAATCGATAGATGAGATGAGATGATGGTCTAGAGGCTGAGATCTTGGTCCTTGGGTGACTTTCTCGGCTGACCAGGTTCCAGAGAGGAGTGTGTTTGTGATGAAATGAGGCAAATGGAGAAACTAGGGCTTATTAAGTTTATTTATATCAGAGGCTAGTTTCGCTGGCAGTTTCGCTGGCCATGCGAAACTAGCTCTGGTCACGTTTTAACTGATTAGCTTAGCTGGCTACCGGGCGACACTACAGTTTCGCCCGGTAGTTTCGCTGGCTGCACAACTTAGGCAAATTTTCACGTAATCAAGGATTTACAATTTGTCATGCTATTCATAATATTAAATCATGCATTTAAATCACATTGCACATAATGACAACAATAAATGAACACATAGCACATATGGGCGGGTTCGGTGATCAACCAAAGGACGTGGACGTATTCGGCCTAGTTAAGCATTAGTTACTAAGTTAACACTTATAACGTAACTAACGGAGTTTGTCTAACGGAAGTTAACCTTGGAATTCTCGGATGTCACAAACAAACCAACATAAATGCCAACCGTTCTTGGCTAATCATAAGGCTCAGACCAGTCATGGCTGATCATCATAGCCAACCATACGAAGCTGAATCAAGTATTACATACCCAACTCTTACATTTCCATTCTCATCACTTCAGGACTAAGTTTTAATTCAAAATAGGCAAATATAGATACCATGAAATGTCACTCTTGAAAGTGAAAAGAAACACTATGCAATGGAGTCGGACCGATTTAAAAACTATGCTAGCCAAATACCAACACAACCTTGAAGGATTTCTGTTTTTGTTTATTCTAACATGAACACCCAATATTTGACTTTCCAAAGTCAAAACAGCCAAATATAAACACTATGCAATATGCCCTTTGAAAGTGAAAACAAATGCTTCCCTAAAAATAGAGAACAACCCACAAAAAACAGAACTTTGAAAGCTAAAATTGGCAAATATGAACACATACAGGTTTGACCTTCAAAAGCCAAAAAGGTACCTTCCAATATCCTTTCAAAACCTGGGCAGATTTGCAAAGTGCTGATCTCCATTTGCAAATAATAGGACACTCTTGCCATGGACACTACAACATGCGACAACCCAAGCCTAAAACATCACAGAAACAATAACGCCTAAAATAGGAGCAACAGGAAGCAATGAGATCTAATAATGAGGACCCAAAAGTATAAAAGCCATACTCAACAATTACTATAACTTTAAATGTCCCTAATTGTTCGAATATATATGTAATTACAGACATATTGCTAAGTTTCAATAAATAAAACCGTTATAGTGAGAAAAATCAGTCCATATCTTTCCATCAAATTATTCTATAAGGGAGAGTGCAAGATTTGAATGAATGAGACTATTATAATAAGAAAATTAGTTCATAACCATCCATTCATATCATTGTAAAAAGGATTATGTGTTCCGTAATTCAAAAAAAAATCTCACAAACAATTATTAAAATTCAAATGAAGCTATTGTAGACAACCGTGATAGTAAAGATTAGAAAATATACAACTGGGAGCGCAAGTAATCTTTAATTTTTTCAGCCTCACTAAAGAACCAACAACACATTAAGCATGCTATCAATTTATGTAAGCCACAGCAAAATAAACATCACTCCAAAACTCAAAAACGCCATAAACTTTTCAGTTGTCTACCTTCAAAACAAAGATAACAGCCACAACACCATCATCAATAAAACAGGATCATACAATGTAAAGATAAAAATTTTGGTGTTGGTTTAAAGTAGGCACGCCAAAACATTTGTGAAGGACGACAACGAACAATAGATAAAGGATAATGAGGAACCAGAAACCGATCTATATCACAAACATACTGAAAGAGGCAAAAGATAAAGACCCTAACCCTTTAATATAAACAGCATGAGAAGGAAACCGGAAAAGGTACCTAAGCAGAAAGCAAAAGATGAGTAATAGACATGCCAAAGTCCAAACCTTTAACCTGAAACAAAAAGGAAAAAGCAACACTTAGGAAACAACATCTTAAACAATGAAACACTGTAGAATAAGGGTCATACATGCCGAATTTCATATGAATAATAGATAAAAAAACATATAAAGGGCCAAACATCTCTTTATCATTTTGTATTCTCATAACACATGTACAGATTTTAAAGTGGAGTACCAAATTAGTTATTGACTGAGTAGTTTGACATTTATTAAAGCTATTTCAATTTTATCTATAAGATCATTAAAAAATTTACTTTACATGTGCATAACCTGGTAATATAATTATATCTATGAAAGTTCAATTGAAACAATATTACTAAAGGAAATAATAGATTTAGCCTTTGATATATCAATGTAGATAAATGGGTTAGCTGTAGTAATATATAGATAACTTTTCATATATTTCTATACCAAGTGTATTCAGAGGAGAAAAAAATGCTCTAGTAGGTGGCCTATAATATGATGTAATTAGTTGTATTTCTGTAATGTGCATGAATCAGAGTGAGTTTAAAGGAGTAGTTATCGAATATTGAATGATGCGAAAACAAAATATTAAAAATACACAGAGAGAGGCTGCTGATGTACCTTGAAATTGAGAGATTAACACAACAAACAATAACAGTATGAGGCTGCAAAACAAACGATCTCCAATTCACCTCGATTATTCAAAATCCAACATAATGTTCTTTGAATCACCCGGTTGCCATAAAGGTACTTTGTTCCAGTGAAAAGAAAACAATGAACCACAACACCTTTTTAGCAAGAAATTGGACAGGAAATCAATCTGATCAAATATAAACGTGAAAAACGAATTAAATCATTAATTAAACATAAACATCACAGATCACAACTGTTAAGAAAAATGCAACCTGAAATCATCATGGCATCCTGTAATTTCATCTTGGTTAATCGATGATTTATAAACTAAAACAAAACAATTGGATTTTTTCCATACAGTGAGGGTTTAGAACAAACCAATATCCCCTTAAAAAAAACTAAAACATTCGTAGATTGAGTTTTCAGAACTACCTGAAGTGAGACTCTAGAGGAGTTTGATTTTGAGAAGCCCAAGAATGCCACTGAAATTAGGGATGCTCAGGCCGATTAGAGCATGCTTTGAACCTAATCTTCATTAGGTTGCTAAAACTGCGATTCACTTGAGATTTACAAACGTTCATTAACAGATCAACAAAAAGATTTGTAACGATAATTAACAGATTAAGACGCCTGCAACTTACAATTAACACACAAAGATGATGAATCACGAAAACCTGAAGAACTCCTAACAAAGAACAACCAAAATTGAAAACAATATCACACCAAAAGGCGAAAAAGGAAATCCACTAAAACTAGAACCAAAGATTGTACAACGTAGGGTAAAATTAAAACTACAATCGGAAGAGAGAGAGAGCCGATCGATTTTCTTGAGAGAGGGCAGATACCTATCGAGATGGTCACGTGCCATGCCCACAACCCTCACGTACGCCTTTTCCCCTAATTACATCGTTTCAAATGTTAACCTTTCCGACATAAAACTCATCTTCCGGCGAGCCTTCTCACGGTGGTCCGCTGTGATTCCGGTGAACTTCACGGAAACCGAAGATTACATGTTTTCGAACATAAAAATAGGGTTTTACAGCGGCGATCATGATGACGGAGAGCCGTTCGATGGTGTTTTGGGTGTGTTAGCACACGGATTTTCGCCGGAGAGCGGAAAACTCCACCTCGATGCGGCGGAGACGTGGGCGGTGTAAAGAGGATGAGCAGAGATTGTGTGAAGAATACGCTTTCTTTGCAACCACACACTCAATTTTAAGATATGCAGGTGAGGAACTGTAGAAGGCCACTGTAGGTCCTAAACCAAATGCTTTATTGGGTTGTACATTAGGCATAAAATGTAGTACATTGTGTGCTTTAGGGGGTTGTACATTATGTTTTATAAATTGTACCGTAGGTTGTAAAATGTATATATAGGGTAATATATATATATATATATATATATATACATATATATATATATACATTTGTTTTGGTTTTTAAATATAAATATATTTTTATGAAATACATATATATATATATATATATGTATATATTGATAATAATGTTTATAAAATTATATATATATATATATATATATATAAATCATATAATATCAAATAGTAATTTATGATCATATATATATATATATATATATATATATATTATTTGTTTTTTAACAAATATTTGTATTTATCAATTTTACGAATATTATCATACGTGCTTGAAAAATGATAAAAATTTAGGGTTTAAATCTTGATAGTATACAAAGATATCCCCTAAAGTTTGAGACCCAAACTCTTAACCCTTTGCCAAATTTTAGCATTATAACGTCGTATAACACCGTTTTTACCCGGAAAAAAAATATGATCCAATTGTGAAATTGACTTAGGGGTTTCTTTAGTAATGTGTTCGTATGAAGATCCCTAAAATTACAGCTCCTAATTCCTAACAGATTGTTCTAATTTTAACAAAATAGTTCAAGAACCCTAGTTTTTATGCAAATCTGGAACTTGATTAAAACAACGATATGAACAGAAATTGATAGAGGGCTTTTGTTCTATGTACCAAATAAAGGAGGACTGCAGAAAATTAGACCTCGAGAGCTCCTGAGTTGAGAGAATTTGGACAGTGAAGTTTCGGGTTTGTATATAGGAATTTTGAGATTTTGATTCTTGAAATTGGAGCTAAAATGATGGGTATGGAGTGATTCTTATACTAACAGAGGCGAAATTGTGTTAGGACACGAGTATAGGTGAGTAATCAGTTGAAAAGACACTAATCAGATGGTTAAACGAGGCTGAAACACGTAAACAGCCTAGAAACATGTCTGCACGTTTTGGGGCGTACCGCCCAGAAGTTAGACATTTGGGGCGTACCGCCTCAAAATGATTTTGGCAGATTTACACTTGTAGTCCCTGAAGTTTAATTTTTGCAGTTTTAGCCCCCGAACTTTAGTAAATTGACACTTTTTACCCCCAAAAATTTGTAAAATATATTTTTATTATATTTATAATCTTGGAGTATAAATATTTTGATTTTGATGATTTACGAGATCTCCGCTTAATACCGAAATCGTGTAAAGTACCGAAATTTCATTATTTTTGTCATAAACCTCCAACTTTTTATGAAACCTCAGTAGTATTTATTTGTATGCGTGACTAGTATTACACAAAAATATAATACATGTTTGGATTTGTTAAAGTTGTCTGGTTTTAACTTAAATAACGAAATTGATTGAGATAGAATTTGAATTTAGACTTCGAGATAATTTCTATGAATCATATAACATAATTGTGATAATAATTTATAATATGATTCTTTATTGATTCAAGATCATAATTACAATACGAACTTGAAAACGGTTCGGATAAAATACATATGGATTGACCAAAGTGTCACATCACCCACGCCAACTCACGGCGTGATACATCCTGCCCGAGGCTGCCTCGTGAGTTTGTATTTGGACCGTTCAACAGTCTCTTTTTTACCGTTGGGGACCTGATTTTCTAAAAAAAAATTCCATTAATTAAAATAACTTCCATAATTTCTATTTAAACAACCTCATTTCATCATATTTTATACAAACTAAATCCCCTCCACTTCAAATTTCTCTTTACATTTCAATCAACATTTATGGATTTCGTCGACTCATCATCATCATCCTACTCATCCAATGAGGCCAACGACTTGATTTTTCAAATGATTGTTTAACGTCGTAAAAGATCGCTAAACACACAAGCCGAACGAAGATTGACCCGAAGATATTGTCTCAACCTTGACCGTCAAGACGCTCATAATCATATCGTAGACAATTATTTTTTTTGAAAATTCAACCTATCCCCGGTAAGGTGTTTCCTACACGATTTCATATGAGTTTTGGGATCTATATTTAAAAACCATGAACGGTCTTGAGAGAGTGGTGTTGTGGTTCCAACAAAGGATGGATGCTAAGGGTAACATTGGTTTTACCCCTTTGCAAGAGTGCACCGACGCCTTTCGTATGATGGCTTACAGTGCTTCGAGGGATGCTTTGAAGAGTACTTGAAGATGTATGATTGGACGACGAGGTCTTACATGCAAAAGTTTTCTAAAGGTATTAATTAACATGTTGTTTTTTAATCTCATTTTAAATATTAAGTTTGAATCTTAATTTAAATGTGTATACAAATTGTATAAGAGAAAGTATTAACGAAGACCTACCGCAAGCGACATTCAATAACTTTACGAGTTTCATGAAAATAATTGGGGTTTTCGAGGAATGTTTGGTACCATTGATTGCACACATTGAGAGTGGAAGAATTGCGCCAATGCTTGGAGAAGCCAGTTTATGCGTGGTAATCACAAACATCCTTCTATTATGCTCAAAGTCGTTGCTTCATACGACGTGTGTATTTGACATGCATTTATGGTGTCGCGGGGTCCAAAGATGACATCAATATTTTGGATCAATCATCGATTTGGGACGATATCGTAGAAGGACATGAGCCTGACTCCTCATTTGAACTACGAGGAGTGACATACAAGCGTGAATATTATTTGGGGGATGAAATTTACCCCAAATATTCTACAATAGTCAAATCATTTACTGCTCCCGTGGGTGTGAGGTGTAAAATGCACACAAAAGCTCATGATACCACTAGGAAAGATATTGAGCGCTCGTTTGGTCGTTTGAAGAATAAGTGCCGGCCATATCATTATGCATCTGGCATGACAATAACATCAAAATAAAATAAAGAACGTGATGCTAGCTTGTATAGTTTTACACAGCATGACTCTCGAGGAAAAGGAACCTTTAATTTACCAATTTAAAGAGGCGGAATTTGATGCGACTTATAAGCCGATTGGCGAGGATCAAAAGCGAGATAAACATGGAGAAATACAAAACCGAGGTATCCATAGCCAACCTAAAGCTGCTTTGATTGAATATATCTACAAGCACTTTTCTCAATTATTTTATGTGTGATATAATTTTTTTTTTAAATCATTTTCTTAATTTTGGATTTTTGGTGTTGTAATGTTTATTTATGTTTTAGTAAAAATATTATGTTTGAATTATTATAAAAAAATGTTAAAAATTAATAAAATAATACAACTTACACAAGCAAACCCACATGGGTATACCCCTCATGTGAGTCACTACCAACATGACAGACTCACACATGTATACCCTACGTCTTTACAATGATTTTTTTATACCTAAGTGAAGAATGTTCAAGTAAAAGGTTTTATTAGGATAAAAAGGTTAAGAAGCCATCTTAATCGTTGGATCTTCAATCTAATTAAAAAGGAAGTAGGAGCAATTTACTTAGCCATCTTTGTTGACTTTTTATTAAGTTCCCTCATTTTTTAAACATTCATAACTTTTACATACGATATTTTTTTAAATTACACCATAAACCAAACGCGTACAGTGTTGCTATATATAAAATAAATAAATAAAAAACCACTCTTTCGATTTGACACAATGATCTGAATTTTTTACACAATGATCTATTAATTTTTGACACAATATGACACAATGATCTGAACATTACACAATGACGAGTATTTGACACAATGACCTGAACATTACACAATGACGAGTATTTGACACAATGATCTGAACATTTTTGACACAATATGACATGCTAATCTGAACATTTTCGCAAAATGATCTGAACATATTTAGATCATTGTGTCAAATCGAAAAAATAGTTTTTTTAATTTTATATATAACAACACTGTACGCGTTTTAAAAATAAAAAACGTTCGTTTTTATCATGTAATTATTTAAAAAATAATAATGTCGTATGTAAAATTTACGAAGGTTTAAAAAATAAATGGAACTTGATAAAAAGTCAAAAGCTCTTCTATCTTTTGTTTTTCGCTTTAATTCTACAAAAAAAAACATTGAGTCATAGATTTTCATTTAATTGAAGATTTAATGATTGAGATGGCTTATTAGTTTTTTATGCTAATGATACCTCTTATAATAACATCTCTCGTAGCTCTGAAACCTCTATATTTGTTTGGTATTCTTCATTTGTCTTTTACCTCTCGCATTCGTCGTTTACCTCCCGCGTTGAGCTCGTTTCTTTTTGCAGTGGTAATGGATGAGCTGTCCAAGTCGGTCCAGGAGACAATCCCGTGGTGCATGCTTTTCGCTGATGACATTGTATTGGTTGCGGAAAGTAAACGAAGCCTAAACGAAAGGCTTGAGGAGTGGAGAGTTGCTTTAGAATCTAAAGGTCTAAGGATTAGTCGCTCCAAGACTGAGTATCTGCAATGTGACTTCAGTGGTGCGACCAACGTTGAGGATGTCCAGATTATGATCGAAGGCCAGGCAGTCCTGCCTGTAACCAAGTTTAAGTATCTTGGTTCGTTTGTGCAAAGTGATGGGACATCGATAGTGACGTAGTTCACCGCATTCGTGCAGGATGGTGTAGATGGAGAACTGCCACAAGTATTTTGTGTGACAGGAGGTTTCATGTTAAACTAAAGGGAAAATTCTATAAGGTCGACGTCAGATCGACAATGCTCTATGGCTCTGAGTGTTGGGCCATCAAGAAAACACAGGTGCGTAAGCTGGGGGTTGCCGAGATGAGGATATTGAGGTGGATGAGTGGGCACACACAGTTGGACAAAATTAGAAATGGGGTCTTTCTTGCAAACTTTGAGGCCGCGTGTATTTCAGAGAAGATTCGTGAGGGAAGATTGAGATGGTTTGGACATGTGAAAAGGAGGCAATTGACGGCACCAGTTAGAGCAGTGGATTCCATCAGTGTCGAGGGGCGTAGAAGGAGAGGCAGACCCAAAATGTCATGGGACGAGCGCATTAGGCAGGATTTGTTGGATTTGCACCTCTCCGAGGATATGGTCGAGGAAAGGGCGGAATGGAGGCATAGGATTAAGGCAAAGGATGTCTAGAGGGGTTGGGTTTTAGGGTTAGGTGAAAAAAAAACTACTTTATTTATTTAGTTTTATTCTTTCTATTTATTTAGTTATTTACTTTTTATTATTACTTTTTATTATTATTATTATTATTATTATTATTATTATTATTATTATTATTATTATTATTATTATTATTATTATTATTATTATTATTATTATTACACTAAAAATTGGGTGGTCATCACACATTTTCCACTATTTATATGTAAGCCATTCATTTTATGACACGTGGTCTGCCACGTGGCCACGTGTTAGGCCATGTGTCACACGTGGACACGTGTTAGGCCACGTGTCATATGTATGCCAATGCTTTTGCGACACGTGATCACGTGTTATGTACAGGTGGTATTTTTTTCAGACTTAAGCGCAGATGGTCAACTTTTAGACCACTTTTAGAGTTTTTGACTTTGGTTACAACGTTCTGAAAAATGGGTGTTATGCCACTGTGTCATGTAGATGTGGTATTTTTTTCAAGTGATATTTTTTTCAGACTTAAGCGCAGGTGGTCAACTTTTAGACAACTTTTAGAGTTTTTGACTTTGGTCATAACGTTCTGAAAAATGGGTGTTAGGCCACCGTGTCATGTACATGTGGTATTTTTCTCAAGTGATATTTTTTTTAGACTTAAGCGCAGGTGGTCAACTTTTAGACCACTTTTAAGGTTTTTGACTTTGGTCACAACGTTCTGAAAAATGGGTGTTAGACCACCGTGTCATATACATGTGGTATTTTTTTCAAGCTTAAACGCAGGTGGTCAAGTTTTAAATCACTTTTAGAGTTTTTGACTTTGGCCACGGTATTTCGGAAAATGGGTGGCCCGCCGCGAAGCGCGGGTGGGTCACCATCTTGTTATTATTATTATTATTTTTAATAATAATAATAATAAAGAATTCTACTTTTTATCAGCAAAAAAAGTTAAAAAAAGGTTCTAATTTTATTATTTTGTTTACATTTTGTCCACAAATGGACAATTTATATAGTTTTTAACTCGACCGACCCATACCTGTCTTGACAAGAATCCGTTTTGACCTAGTCTAACCCGCATCCGTTCCGACTCACGACCTAGTCTAAACTGCATCCGTTCTGACCCACGACCCGCACATTTTGCCAGGTCTAATAAAAATTAAACCAATCAGAATGTTGAATTTTGAATGGCTTGAATCGTTTTTAGAATGGTAAATTTCATAAGCTTCTTCATCTTATCGGCAAACATAGCTTGAACGATTCTAATTATTTGTGTGCATATTGGACACAGTTTGGTTCTTTGTTAAACTCTCACGTACGTACAAGAGCACGAACCTAGAAAATAATAACATTACATATAATTATTTGTGTCTAAGCTGACCACAAAAAAAAAATTCATTTCTCCATCTTCACCCATTTTTCCAACATCCTGCACTTGTTTTGACCCCCCTGTGCCGTCCATTTGTTACTCCTTGTACTCTTGGTCTTGAACCAGGCTCATCCTAGTCCTGATCGTAAGGTCGAACCCAAACAGCTTTGAAATGTTAACGGTGCGAAACAAGATGAAATACTCTTTAACAAAAAAGACCTCTTTGACATCTACCGAGAACGCCAATAAGGATAGACATTTCAAGCATCCATTCACTTATGAAACAGAAAGACTTTCATATTAACATACATAGCCTAAATAATAGCACGGCTAGGTCGCAGACTGGCAGTTACTTCGGTTAGTGAAGTCAAAATGGTTTCACCCACTTCAATCTTGCAAAGTGGGCATGAATTGTTGATCTTTAACCACTTGTCCACGCAATCCGTGTGAAAGAAATGCGAGCAAGGCAACTCCCTCACTTCATCATCATTTACATACTTAGCCAAACATATGCAGCACACCTGTTTTATAGTAAATAAACTAGAGTTTGATGACAATTTGAAGAGAAAGTAGAAATATAATTAGGTGGCAATTGCTGAGTGAAACACAACACAAAATAGTCTTGCTTTGAATTGTCATGCCTAAACCATTCCAGGTCGTGTTCAAGGTGACATATTTAACCAGTTTAATGAAACGTGAAGATCCCTCACCCCGTCTAAAATTACGATAAAAAATTAACTAAAATTATAAGATCAACCCGCTAACCCATTTAGGACTTACTTAGCCCCTTTATTACAACTTGATTACAATACATTTGCAACTAGCCTACTTGTTTACAACCATTTTACTTGTTAAAACATTGGTTAGGATACTAATAACTATAATTAACTTTACATTGGTCGTGTTTCGATTACACAGTTTTAAGTGTGTCCGGGGTAGAGCTGATGTCTCTGACAGAAATAAATATATGAGTTGTGTTAACCAGAGACAATTGCCATCCCCATAAATAAAAAACGATTTTAAATTATAAAAGAAAAGAAAGAAAACATGGACTAACCGCATCTTCTCCTGATATGATACGTTCCTTTTCAGTTCCAGCAGCCAGAACCCCACCTTCACAAGCATCTGAGTTGGTTTCTTTATCATTTGTTTTCTTGTTTTTCTTATATTTGTAGGTAGGCAGAGAATTGATAGATTCTGTAGTAGCTCCTCTGTTTTGAGCAAGATCTTCTCTAAAGCCCAAAACCGAAATTATACAAGGAAGGCAGCAGCAGATCGTGGTGCACAAGATTAATGGCATTGCATATCCAATACAGCTAAATGTAAGAAACACTATACATAACCTGTTATTTCAAACCAAAAATGTTTGATCAATGGGATACCATAAGAAAAAGGAACTATAAAAGATGGGAAGTATAGGTGTCAATTTCAACCACTTACTTAAGAACAGATCCATTCCTGCAATATCTTTTCTAGGGGTCAAAAGTCGCCCAAAGTGTATTTGAAAGGCATTACATCTTATATACCGTCTTTTCATAAAACTAGATTATTACTAAAATAATATAGCTTTGGTAGTCCTATTTGACAGACTAACTATTTATTAAAGAATCAAATTTATTGGACAAAAAGTGTTCCTGGTCAACTCAACCCTACATGTACAAAAACTAGCCTTTTTTTCGAGCTTGTATTGACATGTTACCCGACCTGGAAAGTGGAAATATTGCCACCTCTAATTGGAAGACAGGTATTAATTGGTACCTATACAAGTTGGGAGCATCAGAAGACGAAGAATGCCCCCCAAAGATCCACACATTTCCAACCACAAACCAGACTGCAAAGAAGCAATCCAGTCCCATTTTCAAGTATTCAGCAAGTACCTTCACTCTGAAACCAAAAAAAAAAAAGGAAAAAACCATGTTTTTACTTCTCTCAGATATGTACATTTCTCAATAATAACATATTTTTGTTGTTACCATTTATGGATCAACATTATCTAATGTTCCCGCCTTGACAGTAAATGACCAATGTACTAGTTGGCCTTGACAGTAAATGACCAATGTACTAGTTAAAACAAACCATACTCCCTCCATCAACAAAAGTAAAATTTAATAATATCCTTTATGAAACAACTCAACTCATACTCCCTACATCTGTTATTATGCTGTTACTATTGATTCATTAGAAAAATAGTGAAATGCTTGAGGAGGCCCTTTAATTAAGTAAATGTTTCACTATTTGTCAACTTATTTGTATCGGTACCGGTGATTATAATGGCGAAATAATTAATTTTAACTTGGTCCTTTCTTGAAAAGGATATTTAAAAAATTCTGACAGGTCGTCCTAATACAACAAATGGCACAAATTTTATGGGAATAAGTAATGTTTGACTGTTTTCTTCTAAGTTCTATCTAGGTCTTGTTTGATTCCTTGCATGGTGACTATATGCACATGTAGCAATCTTAACATCTCCATTCTCTGTCCACTCTTAATCTAGAAAACGTTCACATAAAATTTTCCTTGCATATTTTTTTAACAGAGAGCAAAAAAATATGTTGCATTTTTCTGGCTCAAAATACGTTGAGCATACTATACACACAATACGAGGTACCACAATCCATTGACCAAATATTTTTTTCTCAGAGAGCAAAAAAATCATCCGGTATTCTATTATTGTTCATGTGTCATGTTTATTAGTTTCTTGTCATATGATAATTGTCTTATGCAGGTGCATTATAAAATCACAAAAAGATGAAAAAAGGTGCAGCAACAGAAACTATATACCTTGCACTCAATGATGCCATTGTCAGACGCCTTGTTGATGTACCATTAGTGTTGTAAGTGTCTCCTGAAATCCTTCCATTTGAAGATGATGTGAAAGAGTTTGCAATAGCCGACAAGCCGGCAGGACTAGAACTTTGACGGGACTGCAATGGTTCTTGATTTGAAGCATTACGGTTATAGAAACGCCAAAAGAGAAGAGGGAGTGTTACAACACATCCAGAAGCATAACCAATAACCCACGTGAATAATGGAGCATGAGGATGTTCATGCCTTGATAAAGACAAAACAACAATGGCTGCTATAATTTGGCTTACTGTAATAACTAATTCAACAGATATCCAATAACCAGAATTTAACGGGCTCCTGCGTCTGCCATTGCCATTTCCATTGTTATTCCCCCTTCTAGCAAATGATGTATTTCTTGAAGTAGGCCCATCGGTAGTAGAGAAAGAGATAGGAGCTTGTGCATTAGCGGAAGGAAGGTCTTCATTTTGCCTTAAGTTTGACCCATTGACTGGTCTAGACAGGGTTGATCTAGATGAGGAAGCTTCACTGCTATTTGCTATATCAATCACATGCTCAGATTCCATTAGTAGTGGCACCTTGCTTGTTTGGATTTTACGCTTTTGCCCCAATGCCGAAACGGCCATCTAAATGCTCCACCAAATCACAAGGTAGAGAAAACATGGAATGGACACATAAAATCAACTACTAAACTTCAACCTGCAACGATGCATAAAATATCAGTCACAGTAGTTTTCTCTTTGACTCTTTGTTTAGAGCTTTAAAGCACCATTTTGATTCAAACCGAAGAATATATCGTCATCCATTGATTCTGTCTCCTTGATATTACATAGGTTTTTGCTTAAAGATCAAACACATAACCCTCAAAGAGTGTTCTCTTTCTTTCTTATAAAATATGATAATGTGCGATTTCTTTCAAGGATAAGCAACATTCAAACTATAAAAAAAGTCTTAAAGAAGAGAGGGCAAACAAATTGCAGCAAATCAATTTAGCGGTTTTATTCTGGTCATATATCATCAAATTACTTCAAGATTTTAGTATATTTCTCAGACTCCTAACCCTAATCTTCTTGAGGTCTATTTTCCATACAAACAAATAAGAACTTTTTCTTGCTAAATGAATCAATTATCTTAACTGATGCACCAAGAAGCAAACAAATTCAGTATTTACAGAGACATGATTCACTACCAACTAGTCTAATCAGTCGAAACCCTAGAGTTAGACACTCAAACTCTATGTTTGACAAATGAGAAGAATGTTAAAATCTCTTAATTGTGCAACAAAATTAATCAAAATTGGACACGAATCGCATAACTCTACGCGACACTTCATAAATTCATGAACTCCAAATCAAACCTAAATCCACAAAATCAGATCAATAAACTACTCCGTTCGCATCAATTACGCAATAAAAACCCCATGAAAACCACAACCAAATTTATTGCGAATCTCAGCAGATTTCTCGAAGAAAAACCTGACCTGACGATTAGTCTTAGTGTAGATGGAGGAGCACTAACCAGTGAGTACGCAGCCCAAAATCGGAGGAAATTTCGTCGCAGCAGTGGCAGTAGATCGATCGATCGATCAATTCACGTAGGGTTTTGATAAATATGTATTGATTGATTGAAGTTGGAAGTGAGTTTTGTTCTTCTTTTCTCCTTGGGGGAATGGATATGCCTTCAGATATCTTTTCAGCGTCAGCTTTGACCCTGTATTGTATTGTGAGTTATGACAGTCCATCATCATCTTGATACTGTAGATTTGTATCATTTCTAGAGGTGGGCATCCAAACCTGCCTCTGACCCGAAAGTGGTTTACAAATCGGAAACCGACCCGGTATATAATAAGGGTTTTTTAAATAGGACCGGTTTCAACTTAGACCCGGCAGTTCTCTATCGATTCCCCCCAGTCCCCCACTCCCACACACAATGTAGAAACCGGTTTCAGCCGGATAAGTTGGTAAACCGATTTGAAACCAGATTGTAGTCTTATATTATATATATTCGTTTTTGGACTGTTGGGTTGGTTTTATATTATATGTAGCCGTTCAATCTCCCTCACATGCTCTAACTCTTTCCTTAGTGTTAGGTACCGAAGCAAGGGTCCCTCTATCGGAGCAAGGGTCACCGCACTGGAGCTACGGTCTACTGTCAAACAAGATCAAGGTAAACTATTGACCTCTGGCCGGACCGTCACTGCCCTAGCAAGCCGTCCGCGGCAGAATCTCAAGTTTCTACATTGGCGCCATCCGTGGGACCCAGGCGCTAGCATGTCTTCGTTACCTGAAGTAACTCTGACGGTTACCCCACGAGATGGGGGAACTACACAAGGATCCCTATGCGACCAACCGGCCATAACTCCCAAGTGTTAAAAGAGGAAACTTTGTTTAAATATTTTAGGGATCAATCAACATCATCTCCCTAAAATGGCTCAATTTACAGCTCATTATCATCAAGGTGACAGCCTCAATTACAGCTCTACGTATTAATCATGTTACCTTTTTTAGCCATGTTTGTTCACTATAAGAAGTCTGTTTATGGGTCTGTACAAATCATCAAAAAAAACATTCTCAATAAACACTTTTTCCTAGCTTCTTTTCATGTCTCTGATCCTCAATATGGTATCAGAGCAGTGTTGAATGATCCTATATCAAACAACACATTGTTTGCTCATTACTTACCCAGAAACCCAAAATTAACAGCACCATGGTCGAGAAGAATGATACCAGTGACACCAGTGACACCAGCAACAGCCTAGCAACACAACTGGCTGACATGTTCAAATACAGTCTCAACAACCAACACCCAAAACAAAATCTGTCGACAGCCTCAAGATTAGCCTCAACCTTAATAGTCAGAATTATGCTCTATGGGCTCGCATGATGCGAGTTGCCATTGGGGGTAAATCAAAGGCCCTACTGAGTCATCTGACTGGAAAACCAGAACCACCAAACTCCTCAGACGATAGTTATGAGCAATGGGAACAGGATGATCTAATTGTGTTCTCATGGCTCATCCAAAACATAGAACCAACCCTTGCAAGCAATCTGACGGAATTTCCCACAGCCAAAGCCTTGTGGGATGCGTTGGTAGTGACCTACAGTAGTGGAAAGGATAAGCTGCAAACATTCGATCTACATGTCAAAGCTAACGAAATCAAGCAGAAGGGGTCACCTCTTGAAGATTTATGGATCAATCTACAAGGCATATGGGGAGAGATTGAAAGAAGAGACCCCAACCCCATGACCTGCTCGAAAGACATCTCAACTTATAACCAAATCAGGTCAGAAATAAAACTTTTTCAATTCCTTAATGCTCTTGATCGACAATTTGACCATGTGAAAAGAGAACTCCTTCGGTGGGATCCGTTACCCACGGCTGAAGGCGCCTACGCGGCGGTGAGAAAAGAGATGGCTCACCAAGGTATCCTTGGAACCACATCAGAAAACCCCACCGGCGTGGCAGCGGGTTTAGCCGCCAACGGAGTGAACGACCAGGAAGGAGTAGGATTGGCTGCACGAGGACAACGCCGCTCCGACCAGAAAATAGGATCATCATCTCGGATGGACAAATCGAAGCTTAAGTGTAGTCACTGCGGGATGTCGAAGCATACGAAGGAACAATGTTTCAGAATTGTGGGGTATCCAGAGTGGTGGACCGATGGCCACAAAAAACCGGGCAAAGCAGCGACGGTCGTGGGTGGTTTTAAGGCCTCCGGCAGCGGCAGCGGAAATAAAGAAATCGGCGATATTGGTTTTGGGGGTATAGCAGATGGAAGAGACGACATATCAGGTATAGGGTTTGGAAATTACAATCCAAACCCTTGTTCTTCCTTGTGTCACAAATTAAACCCTCTAAATTTTAAAAGGGGTCCCTCTACTTCGTATGTTCCTATTTTCAACCCAAAATACTTTAGTCCTAAAATTATGGAATTAATAAACAACCCTCAAATTTCAGAATTAACAAAAAAGACCCCTCATTATTTTAAAAATAAAAATAAAAAGGGAATAGGAACCAATATCGAAAGAGAAGCTATTGGCAAAGCCAATATAGCAACAAATTAGAAAAACTTTGGTGATAAACCATGGATTTTCGATTGTGGGGCTACGGATACTATGACTTGTGAACGAGAGGATATACAAGTCATAACGGAACCAAAACAAACACACATTCGGACCGCCAACGGGGAAGTTGTTCAAGTAAAAGGTGGTGGGACTATTGAGATTTCACCAAATTTAAAATTATCAAATTGCCTCTATGTTCCATCCTTGTCACATAAACTATTATCAATAAGCCATGTGACAAAGGAACTAAATTATACGGTTCTAATGCACCCAACATTTTGCATCCTACAGGATATCAGGACGGGAACGATCATTGGGCGTGGCACTGAACGTCAAGGACTATACTATGTTGATGAGGTGACTCAACCGGGTACTGTGATGCTGACTCATGGAACTGGGAGCAGGGAAGCATGGTTATGGCATAGAAGGTTGGGACATCCATCTAGCAGTTATTTACACATTTTGTTTCCAAAACTATTTCCATTAAAAGAATTGTTAGATTGTGAGACATGTGTGTTTGCCAAGAGTCATCGACATACCTTTAAACCAAATAATACAAAAGTTGACTCCCCTTTTTCATTAATTCACACAGATGTATGGGGCCCGGCTGAGGTGTTGGGAGGGGGGCAAAACTTTCGCTATTTCTTACTATTTGTTGATGATTGCACACGTATGACATGGATTTACTTCCTAAAACACAAATCTGAAGTATATGGAAAATTTACCCTATTTTACACGATGATTGAAACCCAATTTCAAAAGAAAATCAAAACCCTTCGTTCTGATAACGGGGGTGAGTTTGTGAATGCCAGTATGAAACAATTTCTAGATGAAAAAGGGATAATTCATCAAACCTCCTGTCCATATACCCCTGAGCAAAATGGTGTCGCTGAAAGGAAGAATCGTATCCTCCTCGAAATAACTCGTGCACTTCTCATAGAATCCAAAGTTCCTAAATCTTTTTGGCCAGAAGCTCTTGCCACGGCCGCTTATCTCATCAATCGTCTTCCAACTAAAGCTCTTCAACTAAAAACTCCGCTCCAAACTCTATCTAAATACACCAAGATTCCTCCCGCTCTTACACTGCAACCACGTATTTTTGGATGTTCGGTCTTTGTTCATATACCTAAGATAGAACGAACCAAACTTGATCCATGTGCAGAAAAGTGTGTGTTTGTGGGTTATGGAGTCAACCAAAAAGGATATCGATGTTATAGCCCAAAGAAACGTCACGTGTTCACTACCATGAATTGTGACTTTCTTGAAACCGAATTTTTTTATGACACCCAACACAATGGTCAGGGGGTGGAAGAATACAAAGACGCATTGAGTTGGCTAAGTTCGATTCCATCATCTGTAGAAGTCAATCACAGTACTCCCATTGAGTCACCATCCCAACAGTCTGAGACAACTCAAATACGTGCTACGGAAGATGATCTTCCCAACCTGATATCCGAGGTAAATAACTCTCAAACTCACGATAATAGTTCCTCTAACCAAATTAATCCTGAGGTTGTGCAAGATTCTTCAGTGCAGGAAGAACTAAACACAGATCTGCAAAGTGAGCCGGAGAATGAGCAAGAGGAGGCAGTGCAAAACAGGTATGTACTTCCTCCTAGAGCTAATAGAGGTGTTCCTCCAAAAAGATTCTCTCCAGGAAAAGAAAGCCAAGGATCCAAATACCCGATGGCAAACATAGTTGCGGGAAACCTATCAAGAGAAGCCAAGGCGTTCATGTCTTCCCTGTACTCCGAAGAAATCCCAACTACAGCAAAACAAGCCCTAGAATCAAAGAACTGGACCGAAGCAATGAACACAGAAATGGATGCATTAAAGAAAAGTGAGACTTGGGAAAAATGTATTCTTCCATCAGGGAAGAAACCTGTAGGATGTCGATGGGTCTTCTCCATAAAACACAAACCAGATGGGACGATTGAAAGATACAAAGCTCGGTTGGTTGCCAAAGGGTACACACAGACGTATGGGATCGACTATTCTGAAACCTTTTCACCCGTTGCTAAGTTTGACACAATCAGAGTTCTCTTCTCAATAGCTGCAAATGAAGGATGGCCTCTTCATCAACTCGATGTTAAGAACGCATTTCTTCATGGAGAACTTAAAGAGGAAGTCTATATGGAGGCACCACCAGGCTTCACTGAAAGCTTCAAAAAGGGCGAGGTGTGCAGGTTAAAAAAGTCCCTCTATGGCTTGAAACAATCCCCTCGGGCCTGGTTTGGCAGATTTACCCAGGTTATGAAACGATATGGGTTTAAACAAAGCAAATCTGATCATACTCTTTTCCTCAAAAGAAAAGGGAAGCTTGTGACGTGCTTGATCATCTATGTTGATGATATGATCATCACTGGGAATGATAGTGAAGAAATGTCCAAACTGAAGAAAAACCTATTCACAGAATTTGAAATGAAGGATTTGGGAAGACTAAAATATTTTCTTGGAATTGAAGTGTTACGATCTAAACAAGGAATATTCATATGTCAAAAGAAATACATTCTCGACTTACTGGCAGAGACTGGTATGATTGACTGTAAACCAATTGACACTCCAATGATGGTTAACCACAAACTTCACATGGAGGAAGGAGCAGAACTTGCTGACAAGGAAAGATACCAACGTATGGTGGGAAAATTAATATACCTCTCTCATACTCGTCCCGATATTGCCTATGCCGTAGGAGTTGTCAGTAAATTCATGCATAAACCCCAAGCCTCGCACATGGAAGCGGTATGGAGAATTATTCGGTACCTAAAAGGAACCGTTGGTCATGGAGTTCTATTTCAATCAAATGGGCATTTAAAAATTCAGGCCTATACAGATGCTGACTGGGCAGGAGACAAGGGAAATAGGCGGTCGACTTCTGGCTACTTCACTCTAGTAGGAGGAAACCTAACTACGTGGAGAAGCAAGAAACAAAAGGTAGTGGCTCTTTCGAGTGCAGAAGCTGAGTTTAGAGGGATATCACGAGCATTAGCTGAAGTTCTATGGCTACGAAAACTCTTAACTGAAATTGGATTTCCGCCAAAAGAAGCCAACCAAATCATGTGCGATAATGAAGCAGCTATTCAAATCTCAGAGAACCCTGTTCAACATGATAGAACAAAACACGTGGAGGTAGATAGGCACTTCATCAAGGAAAAGTTGGAAGCCGGAATTATTGAGCTACCTTTCGTAAGATCCAAAGATCAACTTGCTGATATTCTAACAAAGGCAGTGAGTGGGAGGAGCTTTTGTGATTGCTTGGTCAAGTTGAATTTTGGGAACCCCACTATTCAACGTGAGGGAGGGTGTTAAAAGAGGAAACTTTGTTTAAATATTTTAGGGATCAATCAACATCATCTCCCTAAAATGGCTCAATTTACAGCTCATTATCATCAAGGTGACAGCCTCAATTACAGCTCTACGTATTAATCATGTTACCTTTTTTAGCCATGTTTGTTCACTATAAGAAGTCTGTTTATGGGTCTGTACAAATCATCAAAAAAAACATTCTCAATAAACACTTTTTCCTAGCTTCTTTTCATGTCTCTGATCCTCAATACCAAGATGGTTGAGGCCAACTTTGGCCAGTTACAACAGATGATGCAGCAGGTCGCCCGGGAAAGAAGACTAAAGGGAATCCAAACTCAACTCGATTTCACCGCCTACGACGACCGAGACATTCCAAGAATCCACCCCTACACCGCCAACATCTCCAAGGCAACCACGATTCCCGGGGACAACATCTAGAGGGGTATACACGGATAGCACGGTCGTCAACAGGCAAGCCACAACGTAGAACCCTCATGCTGTGTTGAGCGACGTACGCAAGTCCGGAGGCCCGGGGGTGTCGTAAGTTGACGCACGGGGGTCGGTCTCGGAAATAACAAATGCGTTCGGAGCTGTATTCCGGACGCCACTCATGGACGCGGGAGTCCTTGCACCGCAGCTCCCACCAGAATATTTTGTGGGCGGTACAACAGTGGAAGCTTTTATACTGGAGTACACCAACGGCAAGCCAGAGCCTCGCCGCACCACATAACCCTTCCTCGAGTGGCTACACACAACTCGAGGCTCAAAACAAGACATTATGACAGCCGAGGGCGCAACCGTACAGGATCTCGAATTTTAATACGCTCTGCGAGCAGCCCCTCTCGGTAGCCTCGTACATACCTCCGAATAGAAGCAGGTTCAGCAGGCAGATAGAGCTGTTTGAGTGCCCGCCAAAGACGAAGCTGCCGTCGTCGATAAAAACATACAACGGAAGCGATGACCAGGAAGACCACGTACACTCATTCCGGGTGACGGCAGAGATTATGAGATGGGCAGAAGTCGTGTGGTGCAAGATGTTGGTCCAGACACTTACTGGACCAGCACGCTTATGGTTCAATGCACTGTCGGAGGGCAGCGTCAGAGGGTTTGAAGACCTGCGGTCGAGATTCCTGTCCCACTTCGGCCAGCAACGCCGATGTATAAAAGACCCCATATGTGGCACCCCTTCCAGACTAGGCACCAGGAGTGGTCACTCATCGGATTTACTCATGAACACATGACATAAACAAAGATAACAAAGCAACAGAAACTAAAATAAACATACTACATAATGCCAAGTCTATCCTCCATATACATTACAAACATAATACTAATACTAATGGAACTTCCATCATAACTAACTATCTATGCCAACCTGCCGATAGTTATCCCCTACAATTGTGCATCATACCCTGCTCATGCATGAGCCTTTCCTTTGCTACTTGAAGCCCCTGCTTCCCCTGACATGCATATTTTGAAAAGTCAGCTTACACTGGTGAGTTCTTAGTTTTAGAAAACCATTACCTTTCCCTTTAAACCCTGCATTAAAATCCTTGGGTCCCCTGACCCCTTAGCGAAACATTCATATATGTAAATCAACAACTTATACATAATAAACATTCAAACATTCACTTTATAAACACATTTACAACTTTCACCAGAAAACTTTACCCCTGGTGTAATCTCCCATCACACCCCTTGTCCCTGTAACATTAACCCCATGCACAATCCACCATTGTACCCCTTAGTCCTCGCAAGTTCCTGCTAAAGCATAATCCTACTCTAGCTTGCGTACCACTTAAGGCAATCTTCATCACCTTTGAACAGAGTCAGCCGTCACCAACTCCGGGTGTTCGCAATGACACCCAATCCTAACTGTACAGTCTGACCGTTCAACTTTACCCCCCCCCCCCTAGTAAAGTGTCCATCCTCACTCCCCAAGATAGGCCCCACCCCCTAGTGGGGTTTTCCGCCTTGTTCCAAGAACAAGGTAGTAGATTAGCTTAGCCTTGCCCTTGGACCATTGTCCCATTTCCATCACGCCTCCTAAGGCTTAGATGGCTCCCAGTCAAGATGTTTCCCCCTCTTAACCCTGCTTGGAACAATGAACCCTTCCCCATAGGTTCTATGTCTGTGAGTTAAGACCATAGTCAAAACCCTTCTTATTCCCCAAGCCCCTCACCGGTTTACCCAACAAATGGTCCCTGCATATAAACACTATTGGTTATGTCCCACTGTGGCCCATGACTTCTACCTGCACGGGGCAAACTTCAACGTTATATCCTATTATACCTCGGAGGTTTATATATAGGATGTACCAGCGGCGTATCCACCACCCCTTGATATAACAAGAGATGGGTTGTCCTTCATCCGGTGCAGGATGACTCCATTATTTTTACCATGACATGAACCAACGTAATTTACATGCAACCACCAACTATTACATGAACCCGCTTAGACTTCCTTACCCTGACCCCCACACTGCAGTGTGATAACCCAAACTGTTACATTAGAATTTCTCTCTTGCAATACCCGTTACCATTAACCTCCCATAACAATTTCAAAACATGTATTCACAGTTCCATAAACAGTTCAAGTATTTAAAACTAACACATATGCGTATCAGCCCAAAACATTTAAAAGTGGGCTCTTAGAACTCACCTTAGCTAGCTGAGCAACAGCCCGATTAATCCCTTGCTAATCAACCGTGCACCCCGATATCCTAATGTCTTTGCTAAGACTCCCTGAATGGCACCACAATGATTACAAATTAACCCTCTAACTCGAAGTCGGCCCTACGAGCTTAAATTCCCAAACTAAAGCAACTTTCACATTTTGTCCACCTTGAATACGGTCGTATTACATTTACCCAATACATCTACCGAAAATCTCAACTGCATGTATCATCCACATGCAATACGGCCTCCAATACCCTTTCTGATACACTCAGCACATGAATATGACCGTATCAGCATAACATAATACGGGCGTATTCATCTTTTCCCCATAAATACGGCCGTATCACCCACGCCTCATACGGGCGTATTCATCACATCAGAACTCAAATCTTCAAATTTTGGCAATTTCCAGTGGTCGTTTATCGAATTCTCATTACCAGAATTATTCCCAACCCAAAGGGACATATTACCCTTTCAACAAACCAATGGAAACAATCAAAATCACCCTTGATCTATGCATGCAAACCCTAACTTTCCATAGTTAGAAATTATGCATGCATGTTGCAACTAACCTTGATTCTATCTTCCTTTGATGACCGGAATCCCTCTAGTAACCTCTGATCATCCACCACTATTCTCAAACTGATCAAAATCACAGAATTCATGATCAAAACCCTCTATCTTTCAAAATCTTGAGATTAAACATGAAACCACTTACCCTTGGTGATCTTGATATAATCTGGCCTTCCAAATCGATCTACTACCCCTCTGGAACTCCACAGAAGCTCCCAAAGTCAGAGACTTCAAGAAATACCCGAGTTATACAAAAAATGGTCAATTATAAACTTTTATACTTTGGAACCAATACGTGCGTATTGCCTAAAATCCAATACGGGCGTATCGTGGCTCGCGTGCATGTCGGCCAGGATCCGATCCACTCGATACGGGGGTATCCACTTAACTAGATACAGCCCTATCCCCTCAGTAACTTAAAAAATATCTCATTTTCTAATTTCATGATCCGTTCCGACGACCCGATCCTTCACCTCCACACATATCCATTCACAATCTTTTCCGAACATCCTTCTTAGCCTGCTAATGAAAACTGGGGTGTTACAATTCTCCCCCCTTAAACGAGGTTTTGTCCCCGAAACCTGCCTCAATCATATAAAAATTCAGGATGAGATTCTCTCATCTAATCTTCCCTTTCCCAAGTCGACTCTGACCCCTTCTGGTGCATCCATTGCACCCTAACCATTGGAACCACTTTGTTCCGAAGCTTCTTTATACAGCGATCCAAAATCGCAACTAGTCTTTCAACATATGACAATTTATCACCCACCTCAATCTCTTCCATTGGAACTATCTCTGACTCATCTGCCACACATTTCCTTAAGTAGGAAACATGGAATGTCAGGTGAATCCCAGACAACCTCTCGGGCAGATCTAACATGTAGGCTACTTTTCTCACTTGCTCTTTTACCCGGAAAGGTCCAATATACCTCGGACCCAACTTGCCTCTTTTCCGAAACCGAATAATTATATCGGTCTCCTTCTTCTATCAGCGTATGACTTCTGTCGATCCTGAGATGTCTTTAACCGGGCCGTTACTATATCAAGTTTTCTAGCTGTATTTTCAACTTCATCTTTACTTCCTAATTCTCTCTGGCCAACCTCATCCCAACACACTGGCGTCCTACACTTTCTTCCATACAACATTTCGTACGGTGGCATACCGATACTAGTATGATAACTATTGTTGTAGGAAAACTCTGCCAGTGGTAGGTGATTGTCCCAACCTCCTCTGAAGTCAATATTACAAGCACGCAACATATCTTCCAATGTCTGAATCATTCTTTCACTCTGCCCATCTGTCTATGAATGATATGCCGTGCTGATATGCAATCTGGTTCCCATCTGCTCATGAAATTTCTTCCAAAATTGCGAAGTAAATTGCGTATCTCTGTCTGATACAATAGACACGGGCACCCCATGACGAGCGAATATTTCTTCAACAAACAACTTCGCTAACATCTCCGTTGAATGATTCTCACTAATAGGTAGAAAGTGAGCACTTTTTGTTAGCATGTCCACGATTACCCAGATGGTATCATTACATGAACTGGTTCATGGCAACTTGGTTATAAAATCCATCGTGAGGTGTTCCCACTTCCACTCCGGAATCTCTAATGGCTGCAGCTTCCTATAAGGCTTCTGATGCTCGGCCTTAACCTTTGCACAAGTCAGATGTCTGTTTACATATTTCATAACATTAAACTTCATCCCCTGGCCACCAATAATCCCTCTTTAAATATTGATACATTTTGGTCGCACCCGGATGAATGGAATAACGCGACTTGTGTGCTTCATCTAAAATTTTACTACGGACCTCACTGAGTCGTGGCAACCACATTCTACCAAATCTAGTCTTTACACCATATTCATTTTCTTGCAAGGAATCAACCTGACCCACCATTCTTTCCTTCCTAATATTTTATCCCTTTAGAGCTTCGCATTGGTCTCTTCTAAGCTGAACCAAAAAATCTGGAGTAATGACCAGCTTATAAGACTTCACCCGAATTGGAGGATGTTCCTCCTTCCTACTCAAAGCATTGGCCA
>JBCNJP010000010.1:93196567-93220267 GCA_039602395.1 Deinandra increscens subsp. villosa | reverse complement strand
TGAAAATGTATTGTTTTGCTTCAGTTGAGCTGAATTGAGCTTATGCTAGGCAAGATACATATGCATTGATTTACTTTTTGATGGGCCACATAGAAAATGAATTGTACATCACATTTTTAAATGCAATTGATGCCTTGTTACTTGTAAATTTTGTATTGGTGTACATTGTCATGGCATTAACAATGCTGGGTGAAATCATACTAAATTTCCTTAATTCGATTCTACAATCAAACAAGGAAAAGAGCCATTTGATTGGTCATCTAGAAGTTGAGATGTACAAAATTAGATTAAAAAGGAAGCACCTTTATCTTCTTTGTTTTTTGGTTTGTGTTACTTCTAAGTCCATTTAGTTGAACAACTACTCATTTTACTTGTACAGCCATTTCTGCTAATGACGAGAATTGAGCTTATCTGCATTTAGATTATGTATGTACATAAGATTAATGAGCGGTTTCTATGTTGTTTTTGAGGTTCTGTATTTATATCGTGTGATTATTATAGAAATAGAAAACGATGTGATTGTATGGCCATGGCTATACTAGAATATTAGCCAGTGTGTTAAGTTCTCAGTTAGCATCAATATATTTAATTGCAGAAGTAATAGAACTACATAACACCAGTGAAGTGTTTAGAGACAGATTAAAGATAAAGAAAGAGTTTTTTTTTTGGAGGTTTCATTTGTTCTTGTTGTAGAATGGTATTGTTATGGGTTAAAGACACATGGGTCTCTATAGATACTGCCAAACCAGTAGGGTAGTCTTAGGTTTAACAAGAGGACAAATCATTCATTTATTTTACTAATGAGATATATACTTAGATGAAAGAGAAGATTTCACTTGAAGTCAAATATGAAACTAATAAAATCATTTTTGGTGTTTGATGTCAAGATACTAGTTACAGTATTTATACAATAGGCTTTGCGCAATCATGTTACTTTCATTTTAAGGTGATTATTTGTTGTGACATCATAATCTAACTGAAACTGGGTGCAACTATTATTTAAAATAAGCATACTAGGAGTTGCTAACATAAGGTTATATTTCTTTAGCTGCAGATTTCATGGAAAGCAAGTCAATCTAACACCATGCACCCCTCTATGGTAAGGCAAACAGACATGAGCAAAGAAAATGTACATCCTGCTAATAATAAAGTGCCCACTACAAGGATTACTAGAGCACGAGCTAAAGCCTTGGGCGTATCTGGAGATTTGCCCCCGCTACATCCTCGGGCGAAACATGAATTCAATCAGTTTCTGCAACCAAACTCTAAAAGAGGGTCCTCAGATAACAAGTCCAATGATGCTGGCTCTAACTTTCAGTCCAAAAGAAGGGCTGTTCTCAAGGATGTCTCTAACATGCCCTTTAATGATTTGAATATAAAGGTCATCAATGACATAAAAATCCAGGTACATAGTACATACATGTCAAACTTCAAGTAAATCTGTTTAGAGGTATATCGTTAGTGATGCTTGTTGGTGTTACATGTCGAATTTCAAATAAACTGTTGGTGCATATTATTTGTTTAGAGCTATAGCATTAGTGATGCCCATTGATGTTACTGGTTGTCAGACTAGCAAGCAAACAAGAACAAATGTTGTCGGAAAGAATGCCATGGTAGCACCAACTGTTTATGTGGGCCCTCAAGTTCGGAAAGGAAAAACAAAAGAAACCCAAGATATGACTGAACAGAGCATAAAGGAATTAAGGGAAATAACTTCACAGCTAAAGTTAGTGAATGATTTAGAAAGTGAACCAAGTATAGCTCTTGGACGCTCTTTGCCAAAAGGTAATAGGATATTTAATATAAAGCTAGTGGATCTTGGACTAATGCACATATTAATGTCTTAAAACTCTTAGATATTTTATATCCTAAAGAATCTGCTTACTTTTTCTTGAAATTCTTCTTTGTTATATCATTGCCTTGTGTAGGGGATACCACAATTTCCATCAAAGCGGAAGCCGGAAATGATCCAACTATTCTTGACATTGATTCTAAGCACAAGGATCCTCGGATGTGCAGCTTATATGCTGCTGAACTATATAACAATTTACGTGCGTCAGAGGTCTGTTTAACTGTTGAGCTCCCTTCCCTTGTTAATACCACATTCTTTTATTGATAAGGAGATCAGTAAATTTATTCTAAATTTACACAATGCTACCATTTGTTCTTATATTACACATTACATATATAATATATTCACATCATATAAATAACTTATTACTAACATCCACATTCTTTTACTTACACATCTTTAAGGTTCTATTTCTTATTGGCCAAAAGAATCTTTTTTATGTCCACTAATTCTTTGTACCTCTTTCTCTTCAGCTTAAGTGGAGGTCTTCAGTTAATTATATGAAAACAGTGCAACGAGACATTACACAAGAGATGCGTGGTATTCTTATTGACTGGCTTGTGGAGGTTAGCCCTAAAGCATAGAATTATTCACAATTTCAAATTTCAAAACTGTCATCGTTTTGCACTGCATTTCGTTTTGTCCTTGGATTTTGGTATGTTGGCGCCAAGCTTAACATGCATGGAACTTCCTTAGGAATCTTCTATCTAAGCTACAACCAAGTTGATTGTTATGCATATTTAGTTTTGGATGTTGGATATACTTTAATATTCTATCATAAAATGAACTCTTCAAATTCTTGTTCTAAATGCAGATAAAATACTTTTAAACTTTTTTTTTTCTCCTGATGTTTAGGTTTGTGAAGAATATAGGGTAGGAGCCGAAACATTTTACTTAACAGTCACTCTGATTGATCGATATCTGTCGAAAATGTACATAGAAAAACAAAGACTTCAATTGCTGGGGATCACATGCATGCTCATTGCCTCGTAAGATTTCTCTTTTATTTTATTAAGTTGGCACAAATCATCATTATTCCATTCTTATCAGTAAATGATTCATCAACTGTTCACTTCCACTTGCATCCATTTTATTATACAGTAAATTAGAGTATTGCTTATTCATATAACACATTCTAATAGTATGTCTATTTGATTATTCACTTTTTAAGGAAGTATGAAGTAATCAGTGCTCCACGTGTTGAAGACTTTTGTTTCATCACAGATGGAACCTACACTAGAAAGGAGGTATATTGACATACTCATTCACAAGCTGACCTGATCAGACCTGTTACAATATATGTTTTTGCTGTTTACATGTTTTGACCTCTTATCCAACCCGGCCACTTTTACCCGTACGGAAATCTAAAGTCTAATGGCTAAAGTTTACATATCAGGTACTTGACATGGAGTGGGAAGTTCTTGATGTGTTGGGCTTCTATCTTTCGGTTCCAACCATAAACAAGTTCCTTCAGTATAACTCCACTTTCACCCTTCTATTAAAATATATGCATTTAAACGCTCAGATTCATAACATAATATCCGCCTTTTATTTTATTTCCAGGAGATTTATTTTGGCAGCACAAAGTTCATACAAGGATCCTGTTGTAGAACTTGAATATCTGGCAAAATATTTAGCAGAATTAACACTCGTTGAGTATGGGTTTTTGAAGTATCTGCCATCCCTCATCGCTGCCTCAGCTGTGTTCTTAGCCAAATGGACACTTGATCAGATTGAACACCCATGGGTCTGTTTTCTTTATTTTTGTATTAATCTTTTAATCCACATTCAGCAGAATAAATGTTGATTTACTTTTCAACTAATAAAAGGTGTAAACTGTCATTTTTTTCAGAATCCTACCTTAGAATACTATACAAATTACAAAGCATCAGAGCTGAAAACAACAGTCCTGGCTATGCAAGATATGCAACTTAACAATGGAGCCTCTCTTCAAGCAATACGCCAAAAGTACAGTCAAAAGCAGGTATAATTATATCAAATCACCTGGACCGGGGAACAAGTCGATATGAGAACTTTTTAATTTTTTTTTGGCTTATATCCTTACCTTTTTAATAAAATGATTTATGAGTTTGGAAGCATTTGAACACATTGACTTTGAGTTGCTCGACCTGATTTGGACCCATTTAACCTAAGGGTGGCAGTTCGTAACACGACATGCTTAACCTCTTTACACGTCGTGTTCGCATTCACCCGTGTAACCTATTTAACTATCAAGGAACAAAAGACACCCATGGTTTGGGTTACATGATTTTAAGTGTGTCTAGGTTAGTGTTGATGTCCTTTATATGAATAAATATGCATGTTGTGTTTGGGTTCATCAATCCAACCCATTGTCCACCACGACCCCCCACCCACCCACCCACCCACCCACCCACCCACCCACCCACCCACCCACCCACCCACCCACCCACCACGTTGCAATTATAATCTATGCAACATATTGAATTATTATGTAACACCACTATATAATGTTCTAATGAAAGTTGTTTTGTAATGACAGTTCAAAAGTGTGGCAACCTTAGCCTCCAAAAAACCAGTGAAACCATTGTCCTAATGTTTGGCGTGACTGCCTGATGCTTCTACCTAAAAGATGGGATGATTTAATGAGCATGAGCTTAACGTCATCCTAAGCTGTATCAAACTTTTTTGACCCGGGAGCCATCTATTCTCATGTTGTAAGTTGTACCCATTCATGAGCTGTGTGTAACTTATATTAACATGTATCTAAAACTACTGATTTATGTTATACAGTTCTATCATATTTAACTTTTGTTTTGAGTTATCTGAATGGGAATGTAAGGTCTACTTTGGACCATACCAGTTCCAAAGCAAAATCAAACGTTTCTAGAGTAAGGATGAGTTTGATAGTGATGTGGAGACAATCCTAATAAATGTGATGTCCAAATAAAGAAGATCTAAGCATTGATCTTAATAATATAAACTATCAAACTACAAGTTGACTTTGTTCAATTTTTAGTGGTTGTATAATCAAACAAGTGTTTTACAAACACATTGAAGTTTGATTAGGATGAATACATTACAAAGATAAACATAAGAAAAAGATGGGATAGGAAGATAATCAAGAGAAAGATTTGTATAATGTTATGACCAATGGTGGAGCTTGAGAAATTATAGAGAGGGGACCAGAAGTCACAGTGACCAAAACTTTTTTCTCTATCGCTATGTTTTATGTTCGGGTCACTGATTCGGTTTGGGTCGGGTCAAACAATAAAAACTTAAAATACCTAATTTCTTTCTTAGGTCAAACAATAAAATTCATAAATCCTCTCTCTATTGTTAGAGTAGTAACTGGAAGTGTAAAGATAAATTGAACTACTTTATCAACCAAATAGTATGTCTCACATTTCTGAGTTTCCACAAGAGTTTTGCATAGATTAGTTAGAAATAGTTGAGACCTTACTTAGTTTGGTGTTCTTTGTCATTTCAACCTTAAAAACTTCTAATTGATATCATAACCGTGTCCTCTTCTGTTTCGTAATATCTTTAGGATATTCTCAACACGAACACAAATTTGATTAACGTTAATCTCTTTTGCGACTAAACTAGAACTAAGAGATAACAACTCCATCGCATCCTCATTGAATCTACTATTCAACTCATGTATTTCTTCTTGATTTGACTGTGGTTGATTTATATGCTCTTGTGGTTAACTTGTTGAAGCTTTATGACGTTTACTATCTTAATCATCACTATTTATTTTGAAAAAAGAACCAATAATTCGTCTTTCCCATAATAAACCTAATAAAAAAAGAAGCAATCAATCAATGAATTTATAAACCCACAAGTTACAAGTATACAAGATTTAATATTCTAATCATCTTACAAATCATCATACAAGTTTATACAACTTTAACTTCAAACAACATCTAAGTTCATAATAAAACTTAGAGTACACAACATATATTTCATCATACACCATAAAAGTAATAAGTATACAACATCTAATTCCATAAACAATAATCAATTGATCATCAATACAACATCTAATTTCATCAAAAAAATTGTTCATTTCAAAACCCTAGGTTGTAACTCTTAACAAATAAGGGTATAACAATGGTGGAATTGCCCAATTTGAAAGCTTAAAGAGTTAAAGGAGATGTAAGAATGTTAAAAATACTGGAGTAAATGTTTTATATTTTATTCTTTGTATTTTTAATATTCTTTTAAGCTAAGCATTATTTTTTTGTTGTTTTGTATATGGGCTGTTGGAAGTAATGCTGGGCTGCTGGAAGTGTTGATGGGCTTTACTGGGCTTGAAGATTGCGGAGCTGGTAGCTGGTGATTTAGGGTTGAATACCCGTTTATTCTGGGGATATAAAAGGCTTCTTATCTGGTGGCTTTAGGGTTAACAAGAGTTTTTCATTTTGTGTGGTTGTTACGCCGTTGTAACAATCTCTCTGTGTTGTCTCGTTCTCTACGTAATCTAGGGTTTTCAGGTTCTTCAATATTGTTGAGCCGTAGCTCCCGATAGATTGTGAGATAGAGTTTGTAGATCATCTTATCGATGATCTAGAGTTGTTTGAGAGTGATTGTTCTGTAATTTCTGGTGTTTTTGGTGTAACAACTGATTGTTCTTCGAGATCTGTTTAATCTTGTTGTTTGGTACCAATTTTGACATGGTATCAGAGCCATAGTGCTCCTGATCTTGCTGTGGTTCTCTCCGCTAGGGTTTTTGGTCTCGAAAACTCTTTCCGTCTGCGTTAATCGGTCGATCTGTGTCTCCGACGTTGGATCACGACTCCGGTGTCGATCTCGTGTACTCTTCATCGTTTGAGTCCTTTCTTGCTCTGGAAACGGCGATCTGACTCCATAAGGCTCAGACTGAGATCTGTGTTACTTGTGTGTAGTCGAATTTCCGTAGCCGTGTGGCGAGAGTCTGGCTGTGAGATCGCGCTTCAAGCGTGTGCTGAGTTGTTAGGTCAAGACGTGGAGGAGCACGACGGGTTTTGTTAACCCTAATCGAAGATTGTTGCAGCGCTGGTCGTCCCTTCTGAAACCCTAAGTGAAGGTTTCAGAAAACGATCTGGAAACCCTAACTTGGGTGTTATATTGGTGAGATCCTTCCTTATCTTCTGCTGTGTTGGTTTTTTTTTTGGTATTTCTGTAGAAGTAAATACAGTGCAGGCCTGTTGATACCTGTTGCATGCTGTACAGGGGCAGACAATCCCTGTCTTGCTTGGTTTTGTGTTAAGTAACTGTTCTTTGATTGCTTCTGTTGTGTGTGGTGGTTATACTTGTGATCTGTTGTAGTTGTTTAGTTCTGTTTTCATGGCTGACGGTGATACTAGCAATCCCTTTGCTACTTTAGTTGGTAAGTTGGATCCAAGTGATCCTCTGTATCTTCATCCCAGTGACTCTAGCCAACTCACCATCATTAGTGTAAAACTTAAAGGCACAGAGAATTATACTCTCTGGGCAAATGCAATGAAATTGGCTTTACAAGTAAAAAACAAGTATAGTTTTGTTGATGGTACTAGTGAAAAGTCACAGGATGATGAGGTGTTGGCTAGACAATGGGATAGGTGCAATTCTGTTGTATTGACTTGGATTCTTAACTCTGTGAGTGAAGATCTGTATTTGGGCCATGTGTATTCTAATTTGGCTTCTTCTGTGTGGAATGAGTTAAAAGATACCTATAATAAAATTGATGGTTCTGTGGTGTTTAACTTGTACCAGAAAATAAATGGGTTTAATCAGGGTAGTTTAAGTGTGGCTGAGTATTATCACAAATTGAATATAATGTGGAAACAACTTGACCAGATTCTCCAATTACCTACTTGCACTTGTGATGCTTCAAAGGAGTTTAATGATTTCCAACATCTAATAAAACTGATGCAATTCTTGATGGGACTGGATAACTCCTATGAAGCTGTCAGAACAAATATTTTGATTCAACCTGATTTAACAACTGTAAAAGAAGCTTTCTCAATTGTTTCTAGAGAAGAATCTCATAGAAACTCTAACAGTGCCTCTAAGAATTTACAAACTCAGTCTACTGTTTTTAACTCTAAGGTTAATCAGATTTCTGAAGTTAAGAAAAAATCAAATAGAACGGTTAACTCAAACTTGAAATGCAGTCATTGTAACAAAGTGGGACATACGGTGGACAAATGCTTTGAGTTAATTGGTTACCCATCTTGGATGAAACCAAGATCTGGTCAAGGGAAAAAGGTGGGGTCCTATAATGTTTCTGCTGTTAATGATACTTCTGATGAGTCATCTCCGTTTCCTGCTAGATCTTTAACTCAAGATCAAGTAAATAGACTGCTTAATTTGTTGGGTGATAAGTCTTGTGAAAGTGGAAATTCTGCTGGTAGGCTGTTGTGTTTTACTAGTTATAGGTCCAAGTATATTAGGTTGACAAATGCATATAGTTCTTCTACCTTGTCCAACTGGATTGTTGATTCTGGAGCAAACCATCACATGGTTAGCTCTAGTGAAAATCTTATTAATACAATTAATGTTTCAGAATTTAACATCAGGGTAAAACACCCAAATGGAACAAGTGCTAAGGTTTTTAAAATTGGTGATATAAAACTGAACCATAGAATCACCTTGAGGGATGTGTTTGTCATACCTGATTACTGTGCTAACTTGATGTCTGTGCATAAACTTGTTAAGGACAGTAAAGTAATTGTGTCATTTGATGAAACTTGTTGTTATGCTCAGGATTTGTTCTCAAGGAAGATCCTGGAGATTGGTAGACAAATAGATGGTCTTTATATGTGTAACAATGTCCCAATGTCTAATAAGGTTGGTTTTGGTCCTGGTGGGAATGTTAAACTTTGGCATGCTAGGTTGGGGCACCCATCTGAAACTGTGTTAAATGTTTTGAAAGATGACTTAAATCTGGTGTCATTTGAAAACCATGAACCGTGTGAGGTATGTCATAGGGCTAAGCAACATAGAGAGCCTTTCCCTCTTAGTGACCATAAAACCAAGGCTCTGGGAGAGTTAATACATCTGGATGTGTGGGGACCATATAGGGTTCCTAGTAGGGAGGGTTTTAAATACTTTCTTACTATTGTTGATGATTACTCTAGGGCTGTTTGGGTATTTCTTATGAAGCACAAAACTGAAGTTTTTCAAAATATTAAGAATTTTTCAAGTTTGTTAAAAACTCAGTTTAAGGGTGAAGTGAAATGTTTCAGAAGTGATAATGGGACAGAATTCGTTAATATTCAAATGAAGAATTTTTGTAATAAAAAAGGTATAGTTCATCAAACTAGTTGTGCTTATACCCCACAACAAAATGGCATAGCTGAAAGAAAGCATAGACACCTCTTGAATGTTGCTAGAGCACTTATGTTTCAAAGTGGTGTGCCCCTTAGGTTCTGGACTGATTGTGTTCTAACTGCTACATACTTGATTAACAGGACTCCCTCGTCTGTCTTAAGTGGAAAAACTCCGTATGAGCTGGTATATGGTTTTAAACCTGTTTTGAGTCATATTAGGGTCTTTGGTTCTCTCTGTTTTTGTACAGTTTTACAAAAATCAAATAAGTTTTCTAGTAATGCTGAAAAATGTGTATTTCTTGGGTATTCAAATGAGAAAAAAGGATATAAACTGTGGAGTCTTGATAACAGGACTGTGGTGTTTTCTAGGGATGTAAAGTTTTATGAGAAAATTTTTCCGTTTAAAGAAAGTGGTTCAGATTTTGACTCTGTTATACATATACCCAAGAATATCACTGAGCTTAATTTTTTTGACTTGTATGAAAATGAAGAGAACACTGCCTCTAATAATGACTCAGCTCCCAATGATGAGAGTAGAGTAGTCCAAACAAGTGACATATTGTCTCACGGGTTTCAACAGTCAGTGCCTGAACGTGGTTCTCATATTACAGGTAGGTCTGTGACACAGGAACCTGAGGAGATAACTAGATCTCCTGTTACAGGTAAGTCTGTATCACAGGAACCTGAGAGGACTGGTCCAGTTACTGATGGTGTTGAGGGTGAGACTATGGATGATCAAAATGGAAGGAATAGTGAAATTGGACACTCTTCTGAGGGAGAGTCCCTTTTTATAAACAACATTAACTCTAGGAGATCCACTAGAGTCAGATCTGTTCCTGTTAAGCTCAATGATTATGTAGTGGAAGGGAAGGTTAAATATGGGTTGGAAAAAGTTGTCAACTATTCTAGTCTATCTGTTGAGAATATGTGTTTTGTTTCAACCTTAAATAAAAGTTATGAACCTAGTCATTTTTATGAGGCTGTTAAAGACCCTAATTGGGTTAGTGCTATGAATGATGAGCTTGAAGCTCTTCATAGGAATAACACTTGGGATCTTGTTGATCTTCCACCTGGCAGGAAAGCCATTGGGTGTAAGTGGATTTTTAAGATTAAGTATAAGTCCACTGGTGAGATAGATAGATATAAAGCCAGGCTAGTTGCCAAGGGCTATGCTCAGAAGGAGGGAATAGATTTCGATGAGACCTTCTCTCCTGTTGTAAAAATGATAACTGTTAGAACAGTTGTTGCCTTGTCTGTTCAGAATGACTGGCCTTTATACCAGTTAGATATTAACAATGCATTCTTGTATGGGAATTTGAATGAGGATGTGTATATGACTATCCCTGAAGGATATGGTAGTAATGACAGAACTAAGGTTTGTAAATTAAATAAATCCCTTTATGGACTAAAACAAGCTCCTAGAATGTGGAATGAAAAACTTGTGGGGGTTTTGGTTGAATTGGGGTTTGTTCAAAGTAGATGTGATTATTCTATGTTTGTTTTGTCTACTGCTTCTGTGATGGTTGTTCTGCTTGTTTATGTTGATGATATAATTGTTACTGGAAATAATAAAGGTGAAATTGATAAAGTAAAAGCTTTTTTGCAGTCCAAGTTTTTAATCAAGGACTTAGGAGAATTGAAATATTTTCTGGGAATTGAAGTGATTAAGTCTGAGTTAGGGCTGTGTCTAAATCAAAGGAAATATTGTTTAGAGTTGCTTGCTGAGTATGGTTTAACAGGCTGCAAGCCTATGAATACTCCTATTGAACTTAATCATATTTTGAACTCAGAAAAGGACAAACATAATTCTCCTTTACCAAATGTGACAAACTTTCAAAAACTAGTAGGGAAATTAATATATTTGTCTCATACTAGGCCTGACATTGCTTACTCTGTTCATTACTTGAGTCAATTTATACACAAACCTTTACAGGTTCATTTGAATGTTGCTTTGCGACTTTTGCGATATTTAAAGAAGTCTCCTGGAAAAGGGGTTCTTTTTTCAAAACATAGCAGTTTTCAATTGAGTGCGTTTGCTGACTCAGATTGGGCTAAATGTCTGGTGTCTAGAAAGTCTGTCACTGGGTTTTGTGTGTTTCTGGGTTCGTCCTTGATTACTTGGAAAAGTAAAAAGCAGACTACAATATCTCGGTCTACTGCTGAAGCAGAATACCGATCCATGTCATCTGCAACATGTGAAATTATGTGGTTACTTAATGTTTTACAAGAATTATCTGTTCCTATTGCTACACCTGTTCCTTTATATTGTGATAATACTGCTGCCATTTCCATTGCTTCAAATCCAGTATTTCATGATCGTACAAAACATTTCGAGTTAGACTTGTTTTTTCTTAGAGATCAAATTACAAAAGGTAGCATCAAGGCTGTTGGTGTTAGGTCTGAGAATCAGTTGGCAGATGTGTTCACCAAGGGTCTTGGTGTTGCTCAACATGAGCTTATGTGTAAAAAAATGGGTTTGTACGATCAGTTCAGCTCTCGAGCTGAGGGGGGGTGTTAAAAATACTGGAGTAAATGTTTTATATTTTATTCTTTGTATTTTTAATATTCTTTTAAGCTAAGCATTATTTTTTTGTTGTTTTGTATATGGGCTGTTGGAAGTAATGCTGGGCTGCTGGAAGTGTTGATGGGCTTTACTGGGCTTGAAGATTGCGGAGCTGGTAGCTGGTGATTTAGGGTTGAATACCCGTTTATTCTGGGGATATAAAAGGCTTCTTATCTGGTGGCTTTAGGGTTAACAAGAGTTTTTCATTTTGTGTGGTTGTTACGCCGTTGTAACAATCTCTCTGTGTTGTCTCGTTCTCTACGTAATCTAGGGTTTTCAGGTTCTTCAATATTGTTGAGCCGTAGCTCCCGATAGATTGTGAGATAGAGTTTGTAGATCATCTTATCGATGATCTAGAGTTGTTTGAGAGTGATTGTTCTGTAATTTCTGGTGTTTTTGGTGTAACAACTGATTGTTCTTCGAGATCTGTTTAATCTTGTTGTTTGGTACCAATTTTGACAAAGAAACCTGCTTGGCTACTTCGATTTTTTGTTTTGACTCAATGGCTCCTGCTTACTGCTTCGCTTCTGGGTTGTTCAAACTTCGCACGTGGATGCTCTTTTGGGGCTCCTCGATCAATTTTTTACTAATGACTTAATGAGGTTATATGGTTTTGCACTTTTGCCCCTTGTTTGAATTAAGGTTACGTTGTTATTTACTAAAAGGACTCATCTTAAAATCTCATATTTCCATGACCCATTTACTTTTGTACAATTTAAAATAGGACCCTCATCTTAATTTTTTATATAAATTACACAAAGTTTATATATAATTATTCGAATGAGGGACAGTCTAAATACATTAAAAAAATGGAGTGCAGACCAAATCAATACATAAAATAATTTTCGAGTGGGACCAACTCGATACATATAACTTTTTTTGACGAATTACACGTATACTCAGGACTTCTGAGCGAAAAACAACATGGACCAGGTTCCCTCTGGTCCCAAAGAAGCTCCTCCCTTGTTCGCATTAGTCTAATATATAGTGGTGCTTCTATTCCAAAAGACCATAATACTAGGTGAGGAATACGTAGGTGACTCATGGTAAAGCATGTGCCGAGTCGTGCAAGCATGGGACCATATGCCGGGTTGCTAGTGCATCTGACGAGAATGAAGTCATTTTCTCCAGCAAAGACAATCTGACCTCATGGCAAAGTTAATAGAAGAAATCAAGGCACAAAGTTTTCCTTGGCGAAGAATAGATCAAATATTCAAAACTTAAGCAAAAGCGATTTGAGAATGCTATAAACAAGAAAAGAAGGCTTAATTGGACTAAACTTTTAGGCCTTTAAGTATATCTAATTAAGTTCTCATGTACTCTTTCTATTCTAACGCTTAAATAAATTAATCGTTCCTATTTGGATATCAGCTTATGTTTGGTAACCATTACCCGTGATAATTTGATTCAACACACGCAATGTACTTTCTCGATCAACCAGCGCTTGGTAGCCTGGGGGTGGGCCATTTTCTCTCAAATCGACCTCTTAAAACTTGGGTTGTTTTGAGATCTACAAACCCTAGACCAGTGGCGGAACTAGAAAAATATTTAAGGATCAAGGGGGTGCACATACACACATATAAAATTTAAAAAAATAAAAAAAAATAAATTTCCACTACGTGTATAAAATTGAGGTGGTCCACGGTCCCCCTCTGTACCGCTAAGAGTACCGCCCCTGCCCTAGACAACATACGAGTGTCTGTTTTGACAAAGCCCTAATTCTACTACATACAAAGTTAAACTATAATAATAATTATTATTTTATTTTTTTCTCTTTTCTGTTGCTTTTATTATTTTTTATTATTTTATTTTTAGTTCTCTTTTGTTATTATTGTGTGTTTTTTTTTAAATGGGTTCACTTCTGACATGAAACAAGAGTGTTAAGTTTTAGGTCACTTTTAAGCTTTTGTTAGCTTTAGGTCTTTTTTGTTATCGTTGCGTTTTTAAATGTTTTACTTGTAGGTTTTTATCTTGTTAACGTTATGTTTATTGTTATGAGTCTCCGTTTAAGTTTCGTCCATGTGTTTTAGAAATAGATTCGCATCAGAAGTTGGTAAATGTTCATAAAAATTCTCTGTAAATGCTCATAAACAATCATTTGATTTTATGGATTGGTATATAATTAAGTTTAAAATTAGAGGGTTTATATGTAAATTTTTCATGTTATAAAATGGGGAAAATGGATTTAAATTTTCCTACCTATTCACGGTTAGCCGACAATATTCCTACCTATTTTTTTTTGTAATACAACAGAGTAATCTTTATACCCTATTTCTTTTTTATTAATCTTTCTGTTAAAAAAATTAACACTGTTAGTGTCTGCTGACATGGAGGTCCAAACCTCTCGGTATCTAAACTTGTTTCTATTTAAACAAACCTGGAGGACCAATCATGTTGAATTTTATGTCGTAACTTGTTGGTCATACCAAGATTTGTAATCAACCGAACTTAACTTCTGGAAGAACATCCCCCCGGAAGCGAGCCGAGTCTCCATCAAATGTCGTTTTTGGCGGAGATGACGACGGAGACGAGGTAGCAAACAATGACGGTGACGATACATACAGATCTGGATAGAAATTCTGGTGAAAATTACATGATTTCATTAAGTTTGACTTTTCAGAAGTCAAACTATTCTTGTTTAATCCAGAAATTAAACATGAAATCGAGAGTGTGAGTGTTATTGATTGATTCCAGAAGTTTTAAAACACCCATACAAACCTATTGCAAGTTCCAGAATAGAATTTGGTGGTGTTTTGATCAAATTCGAAATTCACAGTTCGTGTTCTTCATTCGAACTCATCCATGGCAGATTCTTCAATACTTGAAATTGCACGATATATTCGATTAAATGCTATTCGTTTGTGTGTTGCGAGTTTAGTAGTGCAATCAGATTTGATTTTCCTTCAAACATCAATCGATTGAATCCTGCTCGTTAGCCTCGGTTCATCGTCGTGTTACCGTGTTCTTAAATCAGGTTTACAAAAATTACAGGATTGGTCCTCCAGGTTTGTTTAAATAGAATCAAGTTTAGATAATGACATGACTGGTCCTCCACGTCAGTAGACACTAACGATGTTAGTTTGTTTAACAGAAAGATTATTAAAAAAATAGGGTATAAAGAATAGTCTGTAATATCACAAATAATATGTGAGATTATTATCGGCCAATCACGAATAAGTAGGATTATTTAAATTCATTTTCCCTATATAATGGTATTTTTACATGTTGCATATGATTTGTTTTTTTATTATAATGTATTTCTTTCAACAAGTCCCAGGAGGGGGTTTCTGCCAGGAGAAAGCTTCAAGAGGGGGTGTCTTGGTTCTCATGGAGGTCCGAGTAATCGACCTTGGACATAGCCCCGCAAGGGTAGGTTTACACGTGAGACCAAGGTCGCCTGATCGATGCCGTTCTAAAAAAAGCTGCCATATTTCCATGTATGAAAATGATATTTCAAAAATATGTTCAGGTGGATTAAAAGTTGAGAATTTGATGCGGATCTCGTATTTATGAGGATTTGATTTAAGAATGACTCGTATACGGACTAACTAGACAAGGACAAACGGGTTAAAAAATGTCCAAACTTTATACGTTGTAACCTAGGTTATAGGTGGATTAATGGGGCCCATAAGCAGTCTACCGAAAGGTCTCAATGAGGCTAATCTTGTAAGGTTAATTGCAATGGTTTCGGGGAGGAGGAATCGGGGAGGGTTCGGGGGAGTTCGGTGGGATCGGGGTGCTCGGGAACACCATTGCGGGTGTCTCGGGGTCCCCGATCGGGGAAGGGGTTTGGGGTCCCGACCTTGAGAAGAAAAAAACGGGGAAAAGAGAGAGAGTGGGGATTGGGAAGGTTTTTATGGGGTGTTTGGGAGAGTGGGAGAGTGGGGAAACCATTGCAATTAAAATGGGGAAAAATGGGAAGGGGTGGGGAATGATGAGGTGACACCAAAAATGGAGTGGGGGATTGGGGAAATGGGGAAACCATTGCAATTAACCTTAACAAGTGCGTGTAGGTGGTTTGCTTTTGATTTTTTCCCTCCATAATATGTGTAACTCTTAGACTCAGTAAATTCACTGATAATCTTAGGTGGTGTTTTTTTTTCTTAATTTTTTTTCTTGTCCTCTTATGTCTGCGTCGCGCAGACCATGCACAGACATTTAGGTCCGCAGACTGTTTGTTTTTCAAAGACGTTTCATTAGAAAAAATATGTACGCGGGTTCTTCTTGGTGCAGATGCGGCCTAACCACTTCTAACATCTTCTCTTTAAATAGTTTTTCTTAAAAAAATTTAAACAATTATTTTTAAAACATTTTTAAACCTTATCTTTAAAAAGTTTTTTAAAACAAACGTTTTTCAAAAAGTTTTTAAAATAAAAATATTTTAACAGCTTTTAAAAAATATGTTTTAAAAAGTTTTTTTTTAAATAGTTATTTGAAAAAATTAATTTAAACAATTTTTAAAAAACTTTTTTAAACAATTTTAAAACACTTTTTTAAACAATTAAAAAAAATGCTTTTCAAACAGTTTTTCTTTAAGAATGTTTTTTTTTAAAAATTTTTAAAAAACGTTTTTTAAACAATTTTTATAAAATATTTTTTTAACTTTATTTAAAAGATATGTTTAAAAAAATATTATTGGTTAAAATATACAGAAACAAAATCAAAAGGTTTTAATGGTAACTATTTATAAATTTAAGGGGGGGGGGGGGGGTGGGTACAAATATTAGTACACTTTAAATTTCAATGTCGGTTTATTCAAATTTCAGTTTATTTTAGCAGTCTGAAGAAGTAAAAAAAAGATATTTGCATATGTGGTTCGCATGCTGCAGACTTTTTACCTCTTAAAAAACAAACTGCACCTTAAAAGCTTAATTTCAGTCGTTTACTTTTGATTGTCACTTTTGAAAATTTGATAAACCTGTCAAACTTAGAATTCCCCTATAAAACAAGATTTAGACATTTCCTTTTGTGAAGCTTAATTGGCGCGGGGGGGGGGCTTGTTTTTCTGCTTAGTAATGTTAATTTTTACACCTTTCCGCCGAAATTTTTTATATACCGACCCCCTCCCCCTAGATTTTTTGTTCAAACTTCGCCAATCCTACATGGAACTTATAACAATCCCTCAAAATTTAACTTTTCCACTATGGAATACAGTGGTTAGATCCACTAAAAACAATATTTTGCCTAAAAAGAAAAGGAAGAAATCTCATCCATTAATTTTACAAATTAATGGTTGAGATTCAAGTATAATAGAATAAGAGAAAATTATAAGGGGGGGGGGGGGGGGGTTCGAACATATTCATTTTTCCCAGTTATAAAACCCAACCCAATTTGAAATTTCACGTTATCCCGATTTTTGGTTTAATAAGTACAGGAAGAATTTTTCGGGTATTTATACCTCCAAATAATGTTTTAACTGATCCATAATCATTTTTCAAATCAAATTTTTTAAATTGATAAGCTTTTGGACCAATTGGGTACCTCAAAACGAAAATAAAGCAATTTGTGGTTTTTACGCGATTTTGGTATGCGATTTGTCGTTTCTCGATCTTGCTCGTAAACCCTTTTTCTGCCTTTTGGATCGTAAACCCATTTTCAGCCACTTCGGTCTTCGGGTTACTTTAAATATCAATTTCGACATCAATACATGTAACTCTGTGGTGTGGTCTCGGCCGGGGTAGCCAACTTTGCGCGTTGGTGTCCCCCCCCCCCCCCGCTAGTGTGCTTGCTTAGCACTCCCTTGCGGTTTTTCTTACGCGGTCCTCCTCGTTCCGTGTCTGCTTGTATGGCCACCCCCTCGGTGTTGCCTAGTCGTTTGGTGAGGTGCCCCCTTCGATCTCTCCAGCATTGTGATAGAGAGTTCGGGGCCAAAGGTTTCTCACGCCTTGTCGCCCACCTTAAAAACTCGCACCTTAACAGTGATGAGCGCTGTGACCCGTTGCGGGACACCCTCTCGGTGGATCGCGAAGTGTTTCTAGCCTTGGAGGATGCCTTAAAGGCCTTTGCTTCTTGGTTGTGTGGTCGGTGCATGAAAATTCGCCATGTCAGCCGCTTGTGCCACCACGAGGACGGGGTTTCTCGCTTTATTAATCCATCGGAAGGCGAAGCCAGGCATATCACCGGGATCCCCATCCCCCTCGGCCTTGTTGACCCACCCGGGCTTGGCCCCGTCAATGTAGGGGGTGGGAGGCATTTGGATAGGGAGCTCCTGGATAAGATCTTCAAGGCCCGTGTCACCATTGTTAAGAGTTTACCTCTCAGTTGTCGCATGGCCTTCTCCCAGGCCCTTAAAAACTGCTCTGCTTCAGGTGGCTGCTCACCCCGATTCTATTGAGGCTTGGGTTCGGTTGCTTATTCTCCCTAGGTGCACGCTGAGGGTTTTTAACCCTAAAACACGCCAAGAGGCTCGCTCTAGGAACCGCAAAGCTCTGCAATATCATTCCATCATGGCTTCCCTATCTACTTGGGGTGGAGAGGAGGGTATTGACCAGCTGATTGATAACATCCTTGAAAAGCCCGTTTGTGGGCCAGGGGGGCCTCCTGATACTGCTTTTGACAAGTCGGCTGCGGAGGGGTCCAACATAAATCGCTGCATCCGGAAAATTGCGGACGGTCACTTTACTGCCGCCGTTAAAGTTCTCTCTTCGTCTGGGGTTGCGCCTTTTGGACCTGCCACCACTCGGGTTCTGGAGGAGAAGCATCCTGTGTTACCACCCCCCCTCCTTGCCGTCTGAGCCCCATACCGAGCCCCCACTTGTGGCTACCACCGAAGTTGTTTTGGCTTGCATTAAATCGTTTCCCAAGGGGACCTCATGCGGGAGGGACGGGTTGCGGGCCCAGCACCTTCTGGACAGCCTCTGCGGGGAAGGGTCTGCCATCGCTAACGGCCTCCTCGGGGCTATTACCTTGGTAGTCAATTTGTGGTTGGGGGGGGGGGGGGAGGTGCCCCCTCGGCCTGGCCGAGTTTGTGGTGTCGACCCCTCTCACACCTCTGCTAAAACCTGATAACGGGATCCGGCCCATCGCTGTCGGCACCATCTGGCGGCGGTTGGTTTCTAAAATTGCTATGAAAGGAGTCGGGAAGGAAATGGCTAAATATCTCGGGGACTTTCAGTTTGGGGTTGGGGTGCCTGGGGGAGCTGAGGCTATCCTGCATGCGGTTAACCGGTTGGTTGCGGGGAAACATGATGACAGCTCGCTGGCTATGCATACTGTTGACTTTTCCAACGCGTTTAACGTAGTGGATAGATCGGCCTTACTACGGGAAGTGCGATTAAGGTGCCCGTCTATATCTCCATGGGTCGACTTTCTCTACGGTCAGTCTGCGCGGCTATACTTAGGGGGAGATCATATTTGGGCTACTACTGGGGTGCAACAGGGAGACCCTTTGGGCCCTCTCTTGTTTGCTCTTGTTCTTCACCCCCTTGCGCACCAGATTCGGGCTAATTGCCGCCTCCTCCTTCACGCGTGGTACCTTGACGATGGCACTCTCATCGGGGATTCCGAGGAAGTGGCCAAAGCTTTGCAGATTATTTCGGAGACCGGCCCCTCCCTGGGCTTGCAACTCAATATCAAGAAGACGGAGCTGTTCTGGCCATCTTGCGATGGGAGGAAGAATCGGCCGGGCCTCTTCCCCTCGGGCATCAGTAGGCCGGCCCTAGGGGTAAAGCTCCTTGGAGGGGCAGTCAGTAGGGATGGTGGGTTCATTGAGGGGTTGGCGTCCAAGAGGGCTTCTAACGCTGCCGCTCTAATGCACCTCCTTCCCAAGATTCGGGACCCGCAATGCGAACTCCTCCTGCTTCGCTCTTGCATGGGTGTTTCCAAGCTCTTTTTCGGCCTACGGACATGTCCCCCCGCCCACATGCAAGGGGCGGCCTCCTGCTTTGATCAGACCCTGCGCGAGACAGTTGAAAACATTGTGGTCTGTGGAGGGGCTTATTTTGGGGACCTTCAGTGGCGGCTCGCTTCCCTGCTTATCCGGCATGGAGGGCTCGGGGTTTCTTCGGCTTTGGAGGCCTCGTCTTATGCGTTTGTAGCGTCCAGGGCCCAATCCTGGGGGCTGCAGGACCACATCTTGCGGGAGAGCGGGGTCTGTGGCATGGACTCGGATTTTACTTTCGCTCTGGCGGCCCTGCGCGACATCGTACCGGGTTTTGATTCTAGCGGTTTCTCTGACAAGGACACCGCCCCCCAAAACCCCAACATGTTTTGGCGAATGCCCTTTCCAGCAAAGTTGTGTTGGATATGGAAACCCGGTTTAATATGAATGCCAGGCAAAAAGCGGTGTGGAGCTGTCTTCGTCAACCACATGCCCAAGATTTCCTCCATGCTCTCCCCATTGACGGGCTCGGGCAGCGCATGTCGTCGGTCGAATACCGATCTATCCTCAAGTATCGGCTTATGATACCCCTCTTTCCCGCGGACGAGAAGTGCCCTGTTTGCCGCAAGGCGTGTTTGGACTCGTTTGGGGAGCACGCGGTTCACTGTAAAGATCTCCCCGGGTTCAAGTACCGTCATGACTGGGTCCGGGATGTGCTATTTGACATTTTCAGAAAGGCTAGGATTTCAGCCAAGAAGAAAGCCCCCGTCAACTTCTTAACTGACCCAAAAGAGGGGCGTTCGACCCTTAGACCGGCGGACATCTTGGTGTTTGGGTGGTCAAGGGGGAAGCACGCTTGCATCGATCTGACTGGGGTCTCTCCCCTTGTGGGCTTTGGCTCTGGAGTTTTCACGGCGGGGCAGGCGGCTGCTAAGGCGGCTGCGGGCAAGGTGGACAAGAACGAGAAGGCATGTCTCGAGAATCAGCATGTGTTTGTCCCCTTTGCTTTTGACACGTTCGGGCACCTCGCGTCAGAGGCTGTGGACACGCTTGAGCGGATTCAGAAGGTTATGCATGGACATATAGTGACTCCTAGAGCTAAGCAACTTGTTTTTATCTGCTTAGGTTTTGCTATTCAAAAAGGGCTTGCGGCGCAGATTGTTGCCCGCTTGCCCTGTATGTCGGACTGAGTTGTAACCTTTATTTTGGGTGTTTAAAATGGGATACAATTGTTAAAAAATTTGTCGTTTATCAGGAAATCACGTATTTAGATCCACCGTGTCAATTTGGTTATTTTATAAGTCTCATATTCTTAAATCACATCACTGGGCATCATGTGTAAAGTTGAGTCACGAAACATTGGTGATTAATCAAATAGTGATACGTACGCCAATTTGCCTGAAAACATGATATGTGAAATTATGTGTTTAATTGTATTTTGTTATATGACATTTTTTATATTCAATTTTATTGTCCTAAATGTGGTGGATATGTTGTAGGATGAAAAATATTGAAAAATGTAGAAAATCGTAGTAAAAAGGCCGAATAACGAAGAACCGGGCCCGAAACAAAGCAACCGACCAAAGGAGGTCACCTTGGGCGGCTCGCAGACCGCAAGTCTGCCAAGGGGAAACCTCCCGCGGTCCGTGACTTCTTTCAGACGGGGAAAAACACGTTTTTCAACTATTTAAATGACTTTAACCTTTCCAAACCCTCATTTCACCTCTTCTAATCAACCCTAGCCGCCATACTTGATGCCCCAACACCTATACTATCAACCTTTGAATATTTTTGAGTATTTTAGGTCGATCCAAGCTTAGATTATCATCCATCATCATCCTCCATGGCTTGGTATGTTTTTTGCTTTTGTTCCCTAGCCTTGCATGCATCAAAGCTTTGATTTATATGATAGATTTAGTTTAGATCTAGGGTTTGCATGATGTCTTATGCATAAAGCTAGCTTTTTCCATGATAAATTCATGATTTTTATGTGGAAATAATGATAAAGTTTGGAACTTTTGCTTGAAATATGGTGTGGTTTTGTAACATCCCAAAATCCACGTCTAGATAACTACGTATCTGATTATGTTTACCTATGTGCCTTTATTATAAATACGTGTTAGGAAATGATATTATATAAATAAACATGTGTTTATATGATAAAAATGATGAACACGTTTAGAAATGGTGAGACATGCATGATTACGTCTCGTATACGTGTTTTAAATATAAGTATACATTCTTGAAATCATCATGATAAGATGTTAATACATATATATTTAATAAAGGTTTAGTAAATAACGTACATGAAAAATTACATGCTTAATAGTTAACTAGAAAGTAAAAGGACTAAAAGAGTAATTTATATAAAGTTATAAACATTACGTATATTATACGTGTTTATAATCATCATAAGTATTTCAAGGCTTAGAATATAGTAAAAATATGTCCTAACATGATTCGTGACATAAAATAATAAGTATTACAAAGTGTGAGGGGCTAAAGCGCAAAATTATGAAAGATATATAAAAATATATTAATATATATATATATATATATACGTATGTATACGTATATCATCAAGCGTGTCCCGAGCCTTAGAAACTTTTATAAATATGCCTCATAATGTTTTTAAGCATAAAATAACAGTTACGTAGAAGTTTGGGGCTTAAAATGTAAATAAAAGGTAGAGGGACTGAAAATGTCAATTGCCTAACGTGGGCCGCGGTACGCGAAGCCTGGCTCGCGGTACGCGAGCCGTTCATCGACCAGATTAAGCCACAAATTCGACTTGTTCTTCACGTTTTGACCAAATTGACCTAGCTATGTGTCGATTTTGATCTATTAGTCACCCATATACGTGTCTAGACCCAATGACGCACCCAACCATTATAAAACCAGATCATAACATCACAATTCTTCACCAATGACGCACCCAACCATTATAAAACCCATTGGTGGGCCATAGAGAATTCGCAGAAGGCCATGGTGGACCCATAGTCTGCGAAATTCTCCTATAGGGTGGGGAGGAGTGGAGAACAAGACATAAGTTTTTCGAAACCCTAATCTCCTCCCCCCTCTCTCTCTCTCTCTGCGTCGCAATCCAAGAAGGAGAAGGAAAAACCTTTTGCCGTCACCGCCCTTGATCTCCGGTGACGCCACCACCACGATTCCCGATGGATCAACGTTTCGCGAGTATTATCCAGCGACTCGACCAGGAAGCAGCCACCGCCCGAGCCGAGGCTGCAAGCCGAGCCGAAGCCACAGCCGCCGCCCAGGCCCCAGCCGCGCCGCCGCCGTGTCCGCCGGCGCACCACCGGCTGATCGCCGGCGCACCACCGGCTGATCACCGACCGGTGGTTCTCGCATTGCCAGCGCAACCGAGACCGCCGCGCCCCATTCCGTCCTCGTGGCCCGCACCGCTTTACCATCCGGTTGCCGCCACCTCGTCACCGCCGGTTTCCGGTGATGAGATCATCGTAGGATCGGTCCCCGTCGCGATTCCGACGGAAGAAGTTTTGTCACCGCCTCCGGTGGTGAAGTTACCACCACCGCCGCCACTGCCATCGCCGCCTCCGATGGCTGCCGGAGTTTCAGTCGAAGATCTGACCCGCAGGTTCGAGTCAGATGTTTCAGTTCACCCTAGCGCGAGTCCATTGAACTCGGGTGTCTCGAACGGTTGTTCGGAACCCGCTAAGGTATATCTAAATTTTTAGATATTTAATTTAATTATTTCGAATAAATGTTTTCTGTGTTTGTCGTGATCCGGTGATTGATCCTGTTTTCAGTTGCATCCGCGTTTTAATTCGTTTCCGCTGCCAAATTAATTTATGAATTAACTTAATTATTAAATCGGTTTTAATAAAATTATAATCGGTAACCCGGATCACACTGTAAAACCCCCACAGTGGTATCAGAGCCATTATCACCACGCGCAAACCAGAACCGGTCTTTTCGTAACAGGTAGTTCGCAATTTCGACTTAAATCTAAATTACGAATTAAATTTAATTTATTTATTTTAATTCTAAATAATTTATTATTGTGTGTTACGGCCGACCCCTCTATATTTTGTATTCATGTGTGAATGATTTTGGCGTGTATTTTGTCTTTCTCTGTTTGGCTCAAGTTATTGGCCCAATTGGTTGTTTTTGAATTTTTTGGTTTATTGGACCCGGTTTTAGGGTTTCA
>JBCNJP010000010.1:93170347-93196067 GCA_039602395.1 Deinandra increscens subsp. villosa | reverse complement strand
TCTGTTAGGACCGATTTTCACTACGAGAATCTCGATCTTGAGCAAAAACGAGTTCGGATGAGAAAACTCAAAACAAATGAAGAAGATGATGATGATGAATCATAGATAATCAACATAGAAAGATGATGAACATAGTCGAATGATTTCATTAATCGAAAGCTTACAATCAAGAAATCATGAAGAACACTCTCTCTCTAGAATCCATGACTCACTCTCTCTCTAGAATGGAAATCTCACACTCTACAAGAAATTCATCATCTCCCCATTCGGAGACTCCTTTACTTGTAATGGGCACCCTCACTATATATAGTGAGGGTGACTAACGACAGAAATACATAACTGAATAAACAAAATTACAAGTAAAGTAAATAACATAAATTGATAATTAAATCAAAGCTGATTAAATTAATCCGAAGCTTGACTCGCTCGAACCGATCTTCCGTTGACTTTTACGTTGACCGTTGACCCGAACGGTTGACTTTTCCGGAAAACGGTCTTCGGTCCAAACTGCAAGCCTCGAGCATCACAACTCAGTCTCTAAATCGATTCACATGGATTCTTCAGTCTAATGCTTCGGTAAACAGATTTGATGGCGTCAGTCACTTAAATTTTTGTTCCAACAATTTCCCCCTTGACTGATGCTTTCAAATCTGTTCAACTGCTGAAGAATCGCTCTGCCGTACATCTTCAACGAGAAACTGATAAACCGGAGACAATCTGTCGTAGAAATTCCCCCTCTGAATAAGCTTCTTCTGTTCTTGTTGCTCCAGTTCGAGATCCAAGTGTTCCGCTCACTCGGTTCACACGGTCGGGTACAATACTGAGAAAATGCTACATCTCGGAGTCATAACCACAACAAACCGAATCAGATAAACCAATCCATCACTGAAAATGCTCTAACTTCAGATAATCGACCCGATATCCAAATTCATAATAATTTCTCTTATTTCTCTAAATCTCTCCAAAAACATCAAGTCGGAAGCGTAAAAATCAGATGCGGAGAGTCGAACCGTCGCGATCGGTTGCCTAGAGAAACCGGATAAATAATCTTGAAATCGGACAATCTTGTGAAAAACCGGAAGCCGGATGCTGACAGTTGTGAATAATCTGCGCGACAGAGGTTGGATGCGAAAATTAAATAAACTGTTAAATTTCTTCAAGAAACGGTCATCCGAGAGATTTAATCGGATAAATTCCAATATTTAACTGAGATTCCAGTTAATCCGGTTAGTTGACGACAGCGCTGCATCCACTAAAAATAAACCGTGAGATATAACGAGAAAGCCGAGTAATTAACCGGATAATAAAGCTAACCCGTCAGTGATCGATAGCAAACGTTGCGCGCGACGCCAATAAACGAGAACCCCAATAAAATAGAATAAATCCGAGACTAATAAATTTTCTGAATTTCCGTCGCGGCTTTATCTCGTTCGCCTCGAAAAACTGATAAGAAAAACGCCCGCGTTTGACGAAATATTGCTGAAAAAATTAATTAGTAGGATTAAATCCTCAATAAAAACCTTGATCCTTGTCAAATTAAATGGACCAATCAAAATTTAGTCTTGAAAAACCAGAATCCGTGTGACAAATTTCGAACCAATAAGAATTGAGATTCCATTTGATCTAACGGCTGGAATTAAATCAATCCAATGGTTCTGAATTGCGATCCATGTGTTTGGCGGCTGGACCAATCAAATGGAGGCAAAGAAGCACACTACTTTGATCTGACGGTGTGTAATAAAAGAGATCCAGCGGCTGGGAGCTGCAATCCGCGTGAGGGTGGAAACAGCCAATCACAGGCCAGCAACACATCAGCTATCAACGGCTCTTTTGAGACAGCCCTGGTCCCACGCGAATTTCTGGCCAATGAGCGATTACCAGCAAATAGGCCTTCATCGGATTCTTGTGTCCAAGGAGGGCCCACACGCCTTCATTCCATCCAATCAGAATTCGACAACGTAAGGGGGATGGGCAGGGTTTGACCGAGGAGAGAGAAAGGAACATTCTCTCTTGATCAATCAGCCAACGCCACGTCAGCCTGTGTCGCATGAATCGTCTTCAACCCTGGAAACCCTAACTGATCGGAATAAACTGCCGGAAAAACGAGGAACCTCGCCGGAAAAGCGTATTGTGCTTGTATCTCCCATAATACTTAACGAAAATCATCAAATTTTATACCGTTGGACTCGTGAGATCAAGCTCTATCACACTAGACGAACAAAATCGTCTGAAACAAACTCGAACGAAAACCCAGTAAACAAGTCCGCTAAGCAAACAAGTACGCTAAAGCCACCAGAAGTCCGCTAAGGCACCTCTGAAGTCCGCTAAGGACTCAAGTTCGCTAAGCACAGAACAAGTACGCTAAGACAAGCTTCAAGTTCGCTAAAAACTGATGAAGTCCGCTAAGAGGAGAACAAGTCCGCTAAGACTTGAACAAGTCCGCTAAGGCAATCTTCATATCTTCAAAAACAGTTAAGAAATCTGGAAAAAAGGATGAACACGAAGAAACTTACTCATGAACTTGAAATCTGCACAGAAACTATCGGAAAACCCATAATGATGCACGAGATATGTAGCTAAACCATTCACGAGATTATTGTGGCCACCAACAACCCATAAACAGCAGCTAATCGGATCAAAACAGCCTTCAAATTTCTGCAAATCTTCAAGAACACGAAGAACACACACTTACACCGTCAGTGTGTGTTTTTCCAGATCCGCTCAAACCGTTGAGATTCAGACGAAATGGATGCTTCCAATGGATCCGGAATGCGTTTTCCACTGAGATTCATACCTCACTTCATCCGAAAACATGAAGAATAGCCCAGAAAATGAAGAATGAAGCTCCAAAATCTTCAAAAACTTCAAATACGGGAAAACCCCAAAGTGACGGAAAAATGAGCTCGGATCTACATTTTCTCCACAGATTTGAACAAGTAGAAGATAGAATCACATCTAAATGAACTCCAGAACACGAATCCATCATCCATATCATCAGAATTCATCCAGAAATGAAGAAAAAATAGAAAAAAGTCTCTAAAAATAAGTTTTCTCATCCTCACCCATTCAAGCTCAAAATCACAGATTCGAGTGACCAGATTCACGGTGAGATGAATCTGATCGGTACCCGCTCTGATACCATTTGTTAGGACCGATTTTCACTTCAAGAATCTCGATCTTGAGCAAGAACATGGTTCGGATTCGAAAACTCAAAAACAAATGAAGAAGATGATGAAGATGAATCATGAATAATCATAAACAAGAAAGATGATGAACATAGTCGAATGATTTCATTAATCGAAAGATTACAATCAAGATTAAATTTTTGTTCCAACATCATCACTTGTAATAGTGTAGCTTTGAGTTAATGCAAATAGTGCCGAATATTCGATATATCGTTGTTTTACTATTCTGCAAATCAAGCATTTACATTATACAAGAACTTAATATTGCTTAAGTAAAGTGAAATATAACTTTAATTCCGCAGTGTTATATTTGCAAGTAAAGGGCTTAGTTTTAGTTAATTCATAACTATTTACGATCCTACAAAGACTCATGTACTTTTGATTATTAGCCCATAATCGCAGCCCGTTGCATCCAATTTGATCATCTTCATCAAAAAATTTTTGGATTAGGGATTGGGAGGAGGAGAGGGTCGACGCCCCTGGAGATCACGACCTCCCTCCTCCTTTTTTTTTCTTTTTGTTAATTAGTCAAACACCAATTTTACACATATGGTCCCTCAAGATCCATATTTAATTTATTTTAAACCTAGACTTCATAAGTACATGTTTTAACCCCACCTTTCATGAAAGTACCTTATAGGCACACTAAGTTAATTACACCGTTACATCCGGGCCACATTTATCATGGACCTAACGGAATATAACAATATAAAAATTGGGATGTTACAACTTCACCCCCCTTATAGAGGGTTTCGTCCCCGAAACCTATCCCATGTCTTAGTCACCTAAGGACATTACCCTAGCCTTTATAAAGGCTGCGGTTGCACCGGTAACCTTATAGTTTATGGTTACCCGTATAAATCACAATGTGTATATATTTAGACCCACATATAAATATTTATCCAATATGTCACTATTTCTATTTAGCCTTTCCTACGGAGCACTCAATGTCCGCATTTTATGGCCATTTTTATGGCCATTCCCAATGTCCCTTGTAATCTCGGGAACTTGACTAAGCGGGTTTGAGTTGTCACATTTATCAACTCCGAATTAGTCATCGTATGACCAATTCTATTTCTTGCTTTTACTCGCCCCATAGGATAGTACTAGCATGATAACTTTTTGTTATCATTTATCTTTCCCATTTTACGCGTTTAAAAGTTCACAGTTTATAACTCCACGTGTCATTAGGGTCAAGGTTATAATGACCAATGTCATAACCTTGTTGATCAAAATTCAAAATTTCAAATAATCACCCTCTCCGCAAGAGGTGAAAACATTAACGTAATAACATCCGTACCTTAGTGTCATCACAATCTACGTATATAGCTTTCTTGCTCATGTTTACCTTGACGGTAATCCTAATCGGAATCTCGTCCTGCGGCTTTCCTGCTAGTTGTGTCCTTGCACAGTCTAACTGTACCTACACATATTAAGCAGTATAACAATATTTGCAAGTGTTTAGCATATCACTTGCCGGTTACATTTCACATTCGATAATGTAGTACCTTTTTATTGGATGGTTCCTACGACTCTAAAAGCCATTTATACCATCCCATAACTCCTTTTTAGGATTACACCGTTCCATCTATTACAATTCAACGTGTCACACATTGATCTACTCTTGGCTCATATACTAGCCTTTAGCATTTATCACATTTATTATGATTCGTTTGAATCATTTACACATAACATACATGTTTTTAATCAATTCATGGCTCCTAAGAGTCATTTAGCCATTTCATGTCAATATAGATCTTATTCTTCTTGCCTTATCGCTATTGGCGCAATTCCTATGGATTGTTTATCATTCGATTGCCTATTAATCTATGGTTATGGTTCCTATGAACCATTTATTGTTCATTTGACACGTTGGCATATTAACATGTTTTTGTGTTGCCATGGTTCTTTTGAACCATTTAGCTAGCAATCACAACAAGGTGTACATGAAATATGACTATATATTTCAAACCTTTTTAGCAGTGTTAAGTTTTTAAATTTATAATACCTGATTTACTTGACAACTACTATTTCACCACATTACACAAGCAAGTATACCATCGTGGGCAGTATAGTAGTGGTAAGTTGAATCGGGGTCGATCAGGACATAATGGAAAGTGAGAGCTCTGGATACTCAGTCCGTTGTTATCATCTAGCCAAATCTAATTTTAGTTTTAAGAAAAGGTTAAAGAAAATAAAACAAAAGAAAAGAAAAGGGATAAGATGGTATTTTAGATAAATGTAAATCGAAGTTAATGTTACTTAGGAGAAGTTACCGGTGGTTGAGGAAAGTTGAACCGACACTTATAATCTTGCTTAAGATTATTCACTAGAAGAAGATCAGCCACCTTTTCGAATCTTAGGCTAATTCACCATACAACTGCTAATCGTCTATGAGGAGTACGAATGCCAAGGGAAGGTGCTGGTAGTGATTAAATGAAGTAGTGTAAAGCCAGTTAGTTAGGGGGTCCCTCAATCCAGCCTACTTACCGTACTAGACACGCCGTCATGAACCAGCAGGGGAACAACCCTGCGTGCCGAATTATTGTATTATGAAAATTATCTTTTTATGGGACTAAAGTCTGTTTCTTCCGTGCACCGCTCTCGCGCATGCACGTCTGGCGAAACTAGAGCCAAGTTCACAAACACGTACCATCTCGGCTTTTTTGAAGTGACAAAATATTACGAACCCCCATTCCCAACCAAATACTTTTAGCCCGCACTTGCGTGGTCTGTGATACGTAGAGCACGTTTGGTTCAGAAATTCAGTAATACACTTTCAATAAAAAGGGTTTTCATAAACTCATTAAACACACCTTAAGCGAGCTTATAAGATTTTTAACCAATCCACCAAAGGTTTGTTACTTCCCGAGTAAGTATACGAGTTTAACCAAGCATTGCTTTAGTGATTTTCTTAAGAGAAAGAGAAGATTTCATAGACAAAAGCTTACTAATTCTTAGTTAAGTTAAATTTCTTATAAAGTTGATTACAAGACTCGAAAACACCGAATGACTCAATACATGGGACATGAAGAAAAGAATTGAGCAAGTTGCAAATGAGGAGGAGGCCGACTTTTATAGGCAGTTTACGAAGTTTGGCATGGCCCGTGGTTAGTTTGGCACGGGGCGTGCCGTGTCAGGGAAATCTTCGAGAATCAGCGCTCTGACATTGCACGGGTCGTTCCAAGTTAGATGGACAGTTCCACAGGGCGTGCTAAGTCAGGGGCACGGTCATCCTGATCAGACGCGTGTCAGAGAAGCTTTTGGGCATCGGCACAAGGCGTGATAAACTTGGCATCTTGGAACTTCAAGTTTTTCTTCTGTTTTTAGCGTATTTTGTTCCTTTTGTGATTTTTGCCCTTTCATACCTGAAAAACTAAAAAGAAACACAATAAAATTGTTTTGAAGTTAGCAGATCAGATTTTTACCTTTTTGTGAGAGATATTTGGTCTAAAAATATGTATAATTTGATGTTTGTCAAATATCCACACACTTAAACGTTTGCTTTTCCTCAAGCAAAACTCTTTACAGAATAAACCCGGTAATCTCAATGATGTCATCTGCTTGCGCCTTATAGGTCAGATACAACATATACGTGGTCCTCCGTAATTTTTGATGGCTTATTCCATCGATTTATTTTTATTTTTTCTATTAAATTGAAATACAAAAATTTATGGCAAACCTACTGAAATTTATTTTTATTTGAACTTATTAGCCTCACAATTATTCACTCAACTCTCAAGGATTGTATCTGATTATTTGGGAGAACACTCATACCTGGGTGAAGACGAGCAGACATCATAGGCTTGACATGTGATCGAAAGTCCAAAGATCTCACTGGAATCCACATAAGTATCATAAGGCTTTAAAGGGTAGGTTTGGGGTAAGGTTTGGATAGGTGTACATGAAAAGGGGTAAAAAGGTGTAAATGAGCGGTCTTTTCAAACTCGGGTTTTTGCCAATGACTTTTCCGAAAGAACAGACTACATTCTAGAGAGCTTTTTATTTCACGGAATATGTTCTTTTTATTTTGACAAAACAACAACATTTGAATGTAAATTCAGGACCTACGGATCAACATTATAGCTTTATTTGTTTCTGGAAAAGTCACAGCGTTAAGTTTTTATAAATGATCCGCTTTTTACGAAAATAATTAAGAAATAAAAATAGAAGGGAGGTTATTTTGCATAAAGGGGTGATTTTTGTAAAATAAAAGGGGTTTAGAAATGAAAGGCTTAGGCTCAAAGGGGTTAACTAGGGGAATTTTTATGAGTTAAGGAAAAGGGGTTAAGAAACGGATGGTGGAAAAATCCTAGGTGCCTCAATCATTTAAATAATTGTTCCCAATTTTGTCCATCTCGGGACGTATACACATGTCAAGTTCTACCTCTGTCGGATCACCAGGCTTCTCTCATAATTTTTAGGAAAAATGAGCATGTATATAGGTGATTATGCTATATTTGGGCTCAAATTCTCACTGAATATGGGGGAAGGGGAAAAATAAGTTTTTTTCTAAAAGTAAATTGGTTCATATTGCCTTAAAGAAATATTTCAATTTATTTTTGAAAATCTGTTTATAATTCAATGGAATTTGGAATCTTTATGATTAGGAGGAAAACTGTTATGCGTATTGTTCCGTTTTAGACAGCAAAATTTTGAAAAATTGGGGAATACCAAGGCTTATTTGAAAGAGTTTGTGTAAGGCTTGATATCGGATAGAGCAATTTGTTAAAGTTCCCGAATACTTTACCCGTTATTTTCCGTCCCCACACTTAAAATGTACATTGTCCTCAATGTACCAGTACAATAGTAGACTAGGGACAATGACAATAAAATAGTTTGGTCTTGGAAAAATTTGGGCAGCACTTCCACTGTTTTCTGACTCTTTTTCCCGTGGAATGGTTACCACGCCAAGTATTGTGACCTTCCGGTTCGAATCAGACTACAAAACCGATACCTGTATCACAAATGCTCAAGACACAAATATTAACAAAAAAAAGAAGATAAACTAAGCTAAATTAACCATACTAAGCATAGTCAAATCAAGATGATACATGTCTTTAGACTTACATTACACCAAGGCCATTTCTAATGTAAAATCTAAAACATGCCAAAATAATCCCGCTATATGGGTTTCATTAGGATCAGTCATAAACAAACACCAAACATACGCACAATCAAGCTACTTTATTCCATTCCTAATTCTTCTACTCGGCTTCTTCCTAGCTTCACAATTGAGAGCTCCCCCTAGTGACTAGCCTGGTCGTGCGAGAGCTTGGGGAGATCCTCTTCATCGTCCAGGTTGATGACAAAGTCATAAACTACGCCATCAAGCACAGGGACATCGATGAACATGTCGTCGTCCAGAATGTGGGACACAAAGTTTATGTCTCCCAACACCTCATCTTCGGGCCATGGGGCGTCCGAGAGCACGAAAGTGGGCTCCATGATGGACTCAAGTCTCTCGCTCAGAGAGGCTATGCATCCTGCCAGGAACTCAAAGGCAATGATCAAGAAGTTGACCCTATTGTTTAGCTCGAGCTCTCGTTCATAAGCTTCATCCAAGTTTGCTCTTAAGGTCATGACTTGGTTCATCAAGGTTAAAATCCGTAGGAGGTCCACCAGATCAAACGTTGTTCTTGTCTTAATCTTCAATGATCACCATTTCTGAAGAAAAAAAACTACTACTTTTATGCATGTACAGAAGAGCGGCACGACCCGTGCCTAGTTTAGCATGGGGCGTGCTGTTCATCGAGACATGATTTTTTGAGTTTCAAATTTTCAGGAAAGCTTTGTTTTTCTCAACCCATTCCATTTTTTGTTTTTAAAAATTGTGTTTTTGCAAGTTTTAGTCACGTTTTTAGCAAAAACTATGATTTAGAGAACTCAAAAACAACCTTTGTGGGTTTTGTGACATAAACTTGTATACATGGGGTTGGGATAACAAGAAAGTATGAGAAAAATGAGCTGGAAATATAGCTTTGAACACAAAGAACGTTCTTGTGTTCATGGCTAAAAGAAGAAGGGTTATGAAGATGGAATGATGAAGACAAAAGAGAACTTACCTTAATGGGTGTGTGTGTGTTTTGACTTCAGAAGGTAGGATGAAAGTGAAAGGAGAGGATAAAAAGCATATGTAGCCAAAAGATGGCAGCAAAATGCTGATCTCTAGCACTCTGTCAGACGGCACATGGTGTGCCAAGCTAGGCACGGGACGTGCTTAGCTGTCGGAAATCAGATGGCATCTTGTGACTACAGACCTGTGATGATGCAATCAGGCACGGCGTGTGCCGATTTTATCACAGGGCGTGTGAGTTTAGCACGGGGCGTGCTGAACTTAAGAATTGCATTTGTCTTGATTTTGACTTTTTATTAATTTCCTAATCTATGGATAGGTGGCCTAAATTTATTTCTGGGTCCTAGGCCGGACCCATTGATACACTATGTGCATTACTTTCTAGTGGAAGGTTTTCTTCGTCATGGTCAAATATTCCTTCATAGAGTTTGAGACGATGGCCGTTGACTTTGAATACAGATTTATCATTGGTGCATATGTCAACAACACCATAGGGATAAACATGCACCACTTGGTAATGTCAAGTCCATCTGGATTTTAACTTTCCAGGGAATAGTCTTAGACAGGGGTTATATAGCAGAACCTTATCTTCTTCTTAAATCTTTCTTAGCTTCTTCAGTCGCGAATCATGGTATTTCTTGGTCCGGTCCTTGTAGATGCTGGAATTGGCATAGACTTGGCCACTTAATTCTTTGAGCTCCGTTAAGTAACCGGGTCGATTCTGACCTGATTTCTTAAGGTCCATGTTTAATGTGCGAAGGGCCCAGTAAGCCTTATGTTCTAATTCAACAGGGAGATGGCAAGCTTTGCCATAAACCATTCTGTACGGGGTAGTACCAATTGGATTTTTGTAGGCTGTTCGAAATGCCCAAAGTGCATCATCGAGCTTGTCAGCCCAATCCTTCCGGTAATTACCCACCACTTTTTCTAAGATTCTTTTGATGCCTCGGTTGGTTACTTCATCTTGACCATTTGTTTGAATATGGTAGGCTATTTAAACCTTATGGATTACTCCATTTGGAGACGTAGTCCACGGCCACAAGGATGTAGTTGTTTCCTCTCGAAGTTGGAATGGTCCCATGAAGTCAAGTCCCCATACAAAGACTTCACAAATCTGGATGTAGTTTTGGGGCATCTCGTTGCGCGAGGAGATGTTCCCAGTCTTTGACAAGCGTCACAGGTGCGTACCAGTTTGTGAGCATCTTGATATAGTTGGCCAGTAGAAGCTAGAGTCTAAGACTTTTCTTGTGGTGGAGTTGGCTCCATTATGGCCTCCGCAAGATCCAGAGTGACAATGTTTAAGAATGCTAGTGGTCTCGGTGCCATAGACACATATTTAGATAAGTTGGTCGGCGCATATATTGAAAAGATATGGGTCTTCCCACAAGAAATATTTAACTTCAGCGAACAATTTTCTTTGATATTTATGTGTTAATCCTTTAGGTACGAGGACGCTTGCGAGATAGTTTGTCGTGTCTACAAACCAGGGTTCAACAGAAGAGTCAACTCTTTCGAGGTACTCTGTCGGAAACCTTTCATTTATTTCTCCTCCTAAAGACTGAGTATAGCTTTCAAGCCTTGAGAGGTGATCAATGGCCGTGTTTTCAGCACCTTTCTTGTCCCTAATCTCAATGTCGAACTCTTGAAGGAGAAGAATCCAACGGATGAGCCTTGGTTTTGTGTCTTGCTTCTGAAGAGGTATCTGATGGCTGCGTGATCTGTGAAAACAATAGTCTTTGATAACACCAGATATGAACAAAACTTATCGAAAGCAAACCCTACTGCCAACAACTCCTTTTCGGTAACTGTGTAGTTTTCCTAGGTGTTGTTAAGCGTTTTACTGGCATAGTAAATCGGGTGAAAGTGATTGTCTTTTTGCTGACCTAGTACTACCCCCACATCATAGTTACTTGCATCACACATGATCTCAAAGGGGAGAGACCAGTCCGGCGCAGTCATAATTGGTGCATGGACAAGTTTGTCCTTAAGGAGGGAGAAAGCTTTGATACAGTCTTTGTCGAAGTCGAAGACTGCTTCTTTCTCCAGCAGTTTCGTCAAGGGCCTAGAGATTTTGAAGAAGTCCTTAATGAAACGCCGGTAGAAACCTGCGTGTCCGAGAAAATTGCGGATGTCGCGGACGGAAGATGGAGGGGGTAGACGAGAGATAATGTATATCTTTGCTTTGTCTACTTCTAATCCAGCTTGGGAAATTTATGGCCGAGAACTATGCCTTCTTGGACCATAAAATGACATTTCTCCCAATTGAGAGCTAAATTAGTTTCTTCGCATCGGGCGAGCATTTTCTCGAGATTTTGCAGACAATGGTCAAACGAGTTGCCAAAAATCGAAAATCATTCATGAATACTTCCATGGACTTTTCGATCATATCATGGAAAATGGCAACCAAGCAACGCTGAAATGTAGCGGGAGCATTACATAAACCAAAAGGCATGCGTCGGCAGCGAAGGTGCCGTATGGACATGTAAATGTTGTTTTCTTTTGATCTTTCGGATCTATAGGGATCTGAAAGTATCCGGAAAAACCGTCAAGGAAGCAATAGTACATGTATCCATACAAACACTCTAACATTTGGTCTATGAATGGCAGAGGAAAGTTATCCTTTCGAGTGGCGTCATTTAGCCTTCTATAGTCTATGCAGACTCTCTAGCTAGTAACTGTGCGAGTAGATATTGTGTTCATCTTTGTCATTAGTGATGACAATCATTCCTCCTTTCTTGGGTACCACGTGAACAGGGCTAACCCATGGGCTATCAGATATGGGGTATATGAGTCCAGCGTCTAGAAGTTTGACAACTTCCATCTTTACCACCTCTTGTACGTTGGGGTTTACCCTTCGTTGTGGTTGGATAACGGGCTTATACAAGTCTCCTATTAGGATTTTGTGAGTTCAGAGCGATGGGCTTATTCCTTTGATATCCGATAGCTTCCATGCTATAGCCTTTCTGCTTTTGCAGGACTGCGAGTAATGCTTCCTTTTCCTATGGGCTCAAGTGTGCAAAAATGATCACAGGCGAGATGCGATCGTCATCCAGGAAGGCATACTCCAGATGTTCCGGGAGTTCCTTTAGTTCCAGGGTCGGTTGATTCGCAGCTTCCGGCGTGCTGTCGGAATTTTCGTCTTCTGGGTTGATGTGAACATAATGGATAGACTCATGCTTCGCATGATCGGAGATAAGAGATGGGTTTTTCTCCTCTTCCAGGGTTTCCTGGGTAAGTTCTTTTCTTCTTCTACTTCGTGCAACCAAGGAGGATCATTAGAAACGGGATATCCGAGAGACCTTTCGATCTTTACAGATAACTTATGACCTCCAAGCTGTAGCCTCATTTCTGTAGGGATATGATCATGTAATAGTAAGCGTATGTCCGGAAATTATTTAAGCCTACGGGGTCACACGTCTCGACACCAAATGTATTAATATTAATTAATAGTTAATTAATATTTATCACGAATTATTTAACGAGGTTTCGTTAAAAAACTGACAGTTAATTGTTAACAAAGGGTGTTAGTTGTAATTAGAGAGAGTTGTAATTGGATTACAATTGAGAAAAGGCTTTGGATAGGGCCTCTAGTCGATTTCGATCTAGGGCTCCTATACCAATACTTAACTTGTTTATCAAGTCTTTTAAACCTATATATAGACCCTCTGGGTTTAAGGTTTAGCTGCTGCTTTTATCTGATAAAAGGCAAACCCTAATTCTCTCTCTCTTTTCTCTCGAATTCGGCAACAAGAAAACCCAAGGGGGGTTTCGGTTCTTGTGTGGTTCGACCAAGGCCAACTTGAGTGGAGGTGTTCGTGATCAAAGTGCTAGCACATAGCATTGGTGTGTCGTGTGTGCGATCGTAGAGGGATTTGCTTTAAATCCTCCAAGAGATCAAGTCAATCCGAGCTCATAAGGTAAACATGTTCTATCCGGTTAGTTAGATTAATTCATAGGTTTCTTTCCACTGCGTACTCGTGAGATAATTTGTTATATAACCCTACAGTGGTATCACGAGCCACCTATGATTTTAATTAATTACCGGGAATAAAAACTTAGAAAGGGGGTAACCAAATCAGATTCTAGCTTTTCGATCCAATTAAAAATCGTGTTTTACAATTGGAAAAGGTTTCGAAAATTGGTAAAAACGAAAAAATTCGATGGAAAACGACATTTCGACCCGATCGAAAAGTTCCTGATCGAAAACCGCTTCTCGACCCGATCGGAAACCCTTGTTTTCCGATCGGAAACTCTCGACCCGTTGGATCAGAAACCCGTGTTCCGATCGAAAACCCTTTTTCCGATCGGAAACCCTATCGTAGATCGTAAACCCTTTTTCCGATCGGAAACCCTAATCGAAAAGTGATGTTCTCGATCGGAAACCCTGATTCCGATCGAAAACTATATATTGTGGATCGAAAACCTCTAGCCGAATCGGAAACCCTAATTTTAGGTCTAAAATTTGATTTTGTGATCTAAAATTGAGAACCCAAGTTTTTGTTATTTGATAATCAACATGTTGTACCTTTATTTTAAATGTTAAAAAGAAAGTAAAAACCATGATGTTTCATGCAAATCGTTCATGGTTATTACTTAGATCAAAGAGGATTAAAATTAAAATTATGTTAGATAATTAGAAACCCTAACAGTATGTGATTATTGTGATAATTGTGACATAATAAAAGGTTTTAATTGCAAGTTTGTTTTATGAAAATCGAAATTTGCTTAAATATCTATTGAAATATGATTTTGTTTATAAAATAAAATTTGTGTCCTAAAACTCAAAAGAAACACCGGCTCACCCATTTGAACACACTCTAAGAGAGTTATAAGTCGGGTCGCTCTGCTTCCCTAAAGGGGTAGGTTTTTAATTGCAAAAGTTGCAAACCTCACCCCTACGCTTCTTTGTGTGTTGCAAATGGAGCTACCGAGCTCTTTTGATTTGGAAGACAAACTAAGAATTTTATAAACACATTATGTAGTGAAGATATGCATGAATCTTCACACATAACATTTTGATCACACATCAAAATTGATTTGACCCAATCAAGACTTAAGTCTTTGCCACCCAACTCGTAAAGGACACTTGTGGGTGTTACTCTACTCATTGGTACACAATGGTAGATTAGCATCTACAAGACAAGTTCCCACTCATTGGTACACGATGGTGGACAGTTTGTGCGTTCTTGGTTGGACGACTTAAAGCGAGCTAGGCGGTGAGACCCTTAGCCCGTGGAAAAAGATGGGATGAAACATGACTACAAATCACTTGGTGCAAGTTTTAGGTCCCATAAAATCTAGGAATTGTACTTGGAGTACAATTATTGATCGTCACTTACCTTTTGAATGCATCATTTCTAGCAGATCAACTGATGAAATGATGTCATGTCAATTGGATCCTAGCCTTAATAAGCTTAATTGTTTAAAATGTTTAAACATTGGGTAATTAAATTTATTAAGGAAAAGATTATCGAAAATACTGATTTTTGAACTTAATCTGTTTTGTAGATGGCAACAAACCCTCCTCAAAACAATGTTGGTCATGCTTTTCGTCAAATGTGTGAAAGAGAAAAGCTGAATGGATTAAACTTCAATGACTGGTGAGGATTGTCCTTAGAGTTGAACGGAGGACCGATGTCCTTGAACATCATTGGCCGACTGAGCCAGCTGTTGATGCTTCTGATCAAGAGAAAGCGTTCTACAATGCAGAGTATAGCAGATTCGATGAGGTTGCTTGCATGATGGTCTCGAGTATGACTCCCGATCTTCAGAAGCAATACGAATTTCATACACCTTGTGATATGATCAAAGAGCTAAAGAAGATGTATGAAAAACAAGCTGGTGTTGAATTGTTCGACCTAGTTGTGGAACTCCACGACTTGAAGCTTGAAACTGGTAAATCGGTCAGTAGTCATGTGCTCAAGATGAAGAGCTACTTTGACAAATTGGAATCGCTCAATTATGGGTATAATCAGGCTGTGGCAGTTGGCATGATCCTCAAATCTCTTACAAAGGATTTTGAGGGTTTTGTGCGCAACTACAACATGCATAGTATGACTAAGACTATACCTGAGCTTCATGCTATGCTTGTCGAGTATGAAAAAACGATTCCTAAAAGGGCCACTGAAACACCCCAAGTTCTTATGATCAAAGGGGGAAAGATCCAAAAGGCTAAACGACCGCAAAAGGCGAAGGGCAAGAATGATGGTAAGGGAAAAGGCAAGGCAGTTGCGCTTGTTCCTAAAACCAAGCAAACCTCTCCGGCCGCAAAAGAGCATCCGGCTAAAGACCAGATCTGTCACCATTGTGGTGAAGTTGGACACTGGAAGAGGAACTGTCCTACCTATCTAGCTGAGTTGATGAAGAAGAGAAAGAATACTAGTGGGACTAGTACTTCAGGTATCTTCACAATTGAATTATTTTCCTTTTCTAAGAGTGATTCATGGGTGTATGACACCGGCTGTGGAACTCACATCTGTAATTCGTTACAGGGTCTTAGAAAGAGGAGGAAACTGAAGCCTGGAGCTTTACAGCTGTTCGTTGGAAATGGTTTGCCAGCAGCTGTGGAAGCTATAGGAGAATTTCATTTAATTCCGCCTTCTGGGTTATTAATTGTATTAGACAATTGTCATTATGCACCTTCTATCACTAGAGGTGTTATTTCAGTTTCTTTGTTGAAAAACCAAGGATTTAAAAATAATGTTCATTATTTTGATGCTATTCCTTGTGATGGCATTTATGAAATTGATATGCGTGGTTGTGTTTCAAATAATTCAATGTTCACTGTTAGCAAACGAGCCAAAACTAGTTTGGACTCTACCTATCTATGGCACTGTCGTCTTGCCCATGTTGGCAAAAACCGCATTGAAAGACTTCAACGTGAAGGGATCTTACAATCAAATGATGAATCATTTGATAAATGCGTTTTCTGTATCTCAGGAAAGATGACAAGAAAACCCTTTCCGAATAAGCCGCAAAGGGCTAAAGAACTACTTGGACTCATTCATACTGATGTTTGTGGCCCATTTAGACATGTGTCAAGAAAAGGTGCTAGCTACTTCGTGACTTTCACGGATGATTTCAGCCGTTATGGTTATGTTTACTTGCTTAAACATATACATGAGGTATTTGAAACATTCAAAGAGTTCAAGAACGAAGTTGAAAATCAACTCGGTAAGACCATCAAGATCCTTCGATCGGATCGTGGTGGAGAATACTTAAGCCAAGAATTTAACGATTATCTTAAAGCGTGTGGAATTGTCCAACAGCTTACTCCTCCTTATACTCCTCAGCATAATGGAATGTCTGAGAGGAGGAATCGTACCTTACTAGAGATGGTGAGGTCGATGATGAACCTTACAACTCTCCCAATATCATTTTGGGATTTTGCTCTAGAAACCGCTGTACGCGTTCTAAATATGGTTCCAACCAAGAAGGTTGAAAAGACACCATATCAATTATGGCATGGAGAAGTCCCTGTGTTGTCTTACTTAAGAGTCTGGGGATGTGAGGCACTTGTGAAGCGTGATACGCCTGACAAACTACAACCCAGGACTACTAAGTGCATCTTCGTGGGATACCCAAAGGAAACAATGGGTTACTACTTCTATAATCCTTCCGAAAACACTGTTCGTGTTGCTCGATATGCTGAATTCTTTTAAAAGAATTTTATAGCTCAAGAGAACAGTGGGAGAATTGTAGAACTACTAGAAGATGTGTCACCTTCTGAAACAACTAGCAATCATCAACTTGGGGGGGGGGGGGGGGAATGTTCAAAGTGATGAACCTCAAGTCGATGATGTTGCGATTCCACTTCGTAGATCCGAAAGGGTCGTACGTAATTCGGATAGATGGATTGGTCTAGTCGAATCCGAAGATGACGTATCAGGAGATCTCAATGAGCCTCCGAACTTCAAAGCTGCATTATCAGATCCGGAATCTGACAAATGGCTTGAAGCTGCGAATGTGGAAATGAAATCCATGCAAGATAACCACGTTTAGACCCTGGTTGATCTTCCTCCTAACGCAAGAACCGTTGGGAGTAAATGGCTCTTCAAGAAGAAGACCGACATGGATGGAAATGTACACACCTATAAAGCTCGTCTCGTGGCGAAAGGTTATACTCAACGTTTTGGCGTTGACTATGATGAGACCTTTTCACCAGTAGCAGACATAAGAGCTATTAGGATTCTCTTAGCCATAGCAGCGTACTATGACTTTGAGATATGGCAAATGGATGTTAAGACTGCCTTCTTAAATGGTTACTTGGATGAAGAAGTCTATATGGATCAACCTGAAGGGTTCATTGATCCAAAACATCCTAACCAAGTATGCAAGCTTCAAAGGTCCATTTATGGACTAAAGCAAGCATCGAGGAGTTGGAATAAACGGTTTGATGAAGAAATCAAAAAGTTTGGTTTCGTTCAGAATCCCGATGAGCCATGTGTATATCGCAAAGCTAGTGGGAGTAATGTTACTTTCCTTTTCTTATATGTATATGACATACTGATAATAGGAAAACACATTCCAATGTTGCAAGATGTAAAATCCCATCTTGGAAAGTGTTTTGCCATGAAAGACTTGGGAGAAGCAGCATTCATTCTTGGAATCAAGATCTATAAAGATAGAACTAAGCGGTTGATTGGACTAAGTCAAAGTGCTTATATTGATAAGATCTTGAAGCGATTCAAGATGGAGAATTCCAAGCGTGGTAATGTACCTATGTAGGAAGGACTTGGTCTATCGGTCAAACAAGGTGCTTCTACACCTGATGAGGTGAAGCGTATGCAAAGAGTCCCTTATGCTTCGGCTGTAGGATCTATAATGTATGCGGTGAGATGCACTAGACCTGATATAGCGTTTGCGCAGAATATCGTTAGCCGTTATCAACAGAACCCAGGTGAAAGTCACTGGACTGCTGTTAAGACCATTCTTAAGTACCTACGGGCTACTAGAGATTTGTTTTTGGTATATGGGGGAAATCCAGATCAAGAGCTCAAAGTGACCGGATACTGTGATGCTGGATTTCAGACTGATAGAGATGACACGAAGTCTCAGTCTGGATACGTCTTCGTTATGAATGGAGGCGCTGTGGATTGGAAAAGCAAGAAACAAACCACAGTTGCTATGTCTGCAACAGAGTCTGAGTACATTGCTGCTTCGGAAGCTGCAATGGAGGCTGTCTGGATAAGGAAGTTTATTAGTGGGCTTGACATTGTCCCCACAAGTAACTTGCCGATCGACATGTACTGCGATAACTCGGGTGCATTGATCATCGCCAAAGAACCTGGAGTTCAGAAGGGCGCCAGACACTATGCCAGGAGATATCACTATGTTCGTGAGCAGATCGAACTAGGTGAAATCAAATTACTCAAAGTTCACACAGATATTAACTTAGCTGATCCTTTCACGAAAGCTTTGTCGAGGCCGAAGTTTAAAAGGCATGCCGAGGGCATGGGACTTAAATTAGCTAGTTAAATCATGTATGTCTGATGTTCGGTATTTGGATAAGGGATGGTAAACAATTTCTATTTGCATAATGAAATAAAGTACTTGATATGTTTGATTTCATTTAATAGTAAATTGTGTCCTATATTTGCATGTTTAATCCTTGAGTACTTGTCAAGTATTCTAAATTGTCCATTGTCGATTAACTATATGGGAATATAGTTAAACTAAGACAAAATCTGAGTGATTGGTTAGGATGGTCCCACCAAACTCACATGGTATTCATTGGATACATACTGGACTGACCCACTAACGAATTGTCACTTTATGGATCGGCGTCATTAAGTGAAATTCGTAAATGGTTGCATTACTTATCCTTAGACTTGAGATACAAGCAGGTCATGCATGTATGGATTGTACCTGCTCGATATAGTTCTAACTATCCTGAATAAGGTAGTACAAAAGGGCTATTTTCAGTAAGTGTATTAAAGTATGTGACATGACACGTGTAGTCAAGAGGATTTGTTCCTTCAGCTTTGTGCTGAAGAAGATACCACTAGGCCCCTCATTGGACTAATTAAGATGTTTGCATGGCCGTGCCCAAATGAAATCTAGAAATGTCTCGATTTGCAATTTGGTAATCTTAAGTTAGTTGAGAGAATGAGAAACAGAATCGTTAAAGTATGAAATGACTTGATCCATATTCATATTTAACACGGTATCGGTAACAAAAGAATAGTAAATGACTGTACCATTTAAATACACTTTGAGAAACTGTACTTAAATATTTCTGGGAGCATTGGCGTGTTGCTAGACGCTAACCAATGTTATTACCTTTACTATTGCAAGCTCAAGTGGGAGCTGTAGGGATATGATCATGTAATAGTAAGCGTATGTCCGGAAATTATTTAAGCCTATGGGGTCACACGTCTCGACACCAAATGTATTAATATTAATTAATAGTTAATTAATATTTATGACGAATTATTTAACGAGGTTTCGTTAAAAAACTGACAATTAATTGTTAACAAAGGGTGTTAGTTGTAATTAGAGAGAGTTGTAATTGGATTACAATTGAGAAAAGGCTTTGGATAGGGCCTCTAGTCGATTTCGATCTAGGGCTCCTATACCAATCCTTAACTTGTTTATCAAGTCTTTTAAACCTATATATAGACCCTCTGGGTTTAAGGTTTAGCTGCTGCTTTTATCTGATAAAAGGCAAACCCTAATTCTCTCTCTCTTCTCTCTCAAATTCGGCAACAAGAAAACCCAAGGGGGGTTTCGGTTCTTGTGTGGTTCGACCAAGGCCAACTTGAGTGGAGGTGTTCGTGATCAAAGTGCTAGCACATAGCATTGGTGTGTCGTGTGTGCGATCGTAGAGGGATTTGCTTTAAATCCTCCAAGAGATCAAGTCAATCCGAGCTCATAAGGTAAACATGTTCTATCTGGTTAGTTAGATTAATTCATAGGTTTCTTTCCGCTGCGTACTCGTGAGATAACTTGTTATATAACCCTACAATTTCTTCATTGTCCGGGTTGATCACGGACCTCCAAGTCTCTAATAGGGGTCTTCCGAAGACTAAAGGCGTGCCATCAAGGATGAAGAAATCGGAGGGAATGTTAACATTGTTAACACGGATTAGGACATCTTTGACAACCCCTTTGGATAGAGGGGTAGAACGATCAGAGAGTATGAACGACAGGCAGAACGAGGTCATTTATCCTAACTCTAGTTTATTAAGCAGTATAGTAGGCATCATATTTACAAGCAAACTATCATCAACTATAACAAATTGTATCCTCTTTTTGATAAAGCATGGCACATATTGTTTATCAGAAAGTTATCAAAAGTGCTGATTGTTCTTTTGTAAATATTACTTGTTGTAATTCTTCGAGTTTAGGTGAAGTGAACAATTCCTTGAAAAATCTAGCATTAGTGGCTACACTAGAAAGACTTTCAAAAGAAGGTGAAGAAATGCGTACCTGAGTTGGAAGAGGTTTACGCTTACCAATAACTGATGATGAGACGGGCATCTTATCTGGTCTAGGCATTTCTTTTGTTTTCTTGACTGGTTCATCGTCTTGGGTGTTCGGGATGTGAAGGGAAAGGGTTCTGTCAAACTCTTTTGCTTTAGGACTTGCTAAAATGGACATAATAGCTGGGATGATGGGATCTGGGGGGGACTTCCTTGATTATGACTTCTTCTTTTTCCTCTCCCTTTATACGACTAAAGTAATCTTCGAGAACCTTTATATGTTCTAACATTCATTTCGTGGTTTCTTCAAGATCTGATTTAGGGCGTACATAAGGTGATTCTTTCGTATGTGGTGTTTAAGCAAGGCTTGTGCCTTACGGGTTTTGCTCATTGCATTTCATACAGACAAGGAAAAAATCATGGGAACAAGAAGTAGAGGCTGAAGTAGATGATTCATTTTCAAAATCTTGCGTCCTAATACTTTCTTGCCAATAACTCCCGTTAAGCTCAGGTTGATTAATATTTTGACAAAAAATATTAGTTTGTGAAGATTGTGAAAAAGAACTATAATGATGACTAGGGGACTCATCTGGTGGTTCATCCACTCGCAAGAATGTAGGCGTTCGTGCTAATATTTAGCAGTCCCGAGAGTAATGGGGACCACTGCAGATTCTGCACCAAACAGATTGAGGCCATCCATCATTATAACCGAAAGTTCCCCCGGATTAGTATCCATCCTTGCAATATATCTCAAAGAAAGAGAGATGAGTAGAAGGAAAACAGAAAAATTATAAGAAAAATATAACCTAACTATTGGCTAGGCTGCTAACTTGGACTTTTTTTCTAAATCCTCGTTTGTGTCTTCGGCAACGACGCCAAAAAGCTTGGTGTGTGCTAAGGTGTATGTAGGTCCAGAAAATCTACCAAAACACGATATTAATATCACAAACGAGTGCGGAATCCTCGTTTATGATTGATTCAAGATAGTGAAGAGAAAAAACACGAAGAATATGATGATAAAACGTTAAAAACTTGATCTTTGCACACAAGAAAACTTGTCGGGTACAAAACAGAAAATCGTAAACTCTCTCCTCTCTCTAGATCACGATCACGATCATAAACACCTTGTTGGCTCCCTTTAGAATCGTAAACCCGCAACCCCTTACAAGGAGAACCATTGGGGTTTATATAGGCACCCCAATGGGTTTACTATTGGGCCTCTTGAGTCATAAACCCAATAGTAAACTCAAGCCCAACCATAAACTAGCCTACATACAATAACCAAACTAGTCTACTAAACTAATGAAACCCTCTGTAGGTCCGAAAATCTCCCAAACACACGATATTTGATCGTAGATGAGTGCGGAATCCTCAAATACGATTGATTCAAGAACAATAGTAGAAGAATAGACTAGATCTAGTAAACAGATGAAGTCTTGAATGAGAATCACTACTAAAGGAAGCTGATTGTAAACTCTAGTGAACAAGAAATCGTAAACGCAGATTTGTATCGAAAAGCTTGCTTACAAACAAAGAAACAAGGGTTTATAAAGTACCCTAAGCCCAAATCGTAAACTAGAAGGCCCACATGGCCCAAATCGTAAACCTTAACTAAACTCACTAACATTCACTAATAAGCCCAAAACAAATAAAAAATAAGCCCAATCACAAATGTTCATGCCTTAAATAAGCCTAGCCCAACAATCTTCCCCTAGGCATGAAACATTTGAACTTTTCTTCTACGGCAACAGGAGGTCAAATCTGAATGTGTTCTGTACGTTGTTTGACCACCATCTGTTCTCCACGATCCGACCTGCAGTCCCATGAAAGATTCCGACCCTCACAGCATTCTCCATATCATTTTCATCTCCAAGTATAGGCTGTGAGGCGAGTAGCTTTATATCTCTTTCTCCAAATCGCAGCAGATCAACCGGATCGTAGAAGCGAAACTGCCTCATACCTTTGCATAGAACCACCACCTCGTGAGTTGTTGGATCATAGCACCAGCAGTCAAATTTTTTGACCAGTGTACCATCTTCGATTTCATCCAACATGTTAATCACCCTTGTGCGCTTGGTGGGTGGTCTTCTAGCTTCACCAATAGGTTCTCCAGTAACTGGGTCAGATCCTGTCTCGACCCATCTTACCTGCTTCAGATCAAAGTCTGCAAAGTTGTTTTCTAAGTGGCTCAGCAGGTTGTTTCGAATCAGATCTCCGTCGGCGATGTTCCATCTGTTTATGAATGGAGCTCGGAGCAAACTTCTGATCTCAGGCTCAGTCCATGAATGAAATTGTCCACGAGTTCTGTAATACTCAACTGGACTGAAGCCGTCACGGATCACAGCAAATAATTTCTTCTCCGTATCATAGTGCCAGCACAAAATGGCTTCACGACTCCCCCTTTTGTCAATGGAGCTTTCACCAACATCGAGGGCGTATTTTGTGGGGGCTGGTCCTTGATAGAATTCACGGAACCAGTTGTCGTGTCCCGCAGGGGCTGTGGAGATGACTCTTCCTCCTCTAGCATAGTCAGCCATCTCAAAGTTTTCATCACCTTCGTCTTCATTCAACGCTTCAGCACCTTGCAGACTCTGTGACGAACCTTGACCTGGGGCACCTGAGGAGTTGGAACCCACAACATCCTTTAAATCATAATACTTCTTCCTCAGGTCCACCAGCATGCTGTATAGATATTTCATTCTGTCTTTGTCCGCCACCTCCTTCTCTCTCATATATTTGTTCTCAGCTTGAAGAGCCTTGATCTCATTTTCTCTAATTCTGTTTTGTGAGATCATGAAATTGATTTGAGGATCAGCACTTATCCTCAAATTCACTGGAAGCTCCGCTGCTTGAAAAGGCCTGAAGCTAGGAGCAGCTGTTGGCTGAGCTACCGCAGGAGCTGCACTTATTCTCACTGGGCTTGGTGCAATAAAGGTATGATCAACCTCCAGAAATTGAGTTCCTTCCCGAACTAGGCTACGCTCGGTCAGAACTGGAGTTTCAGATTGCACAGGAGTAGGCTGATCTTGCACAACTTCAGCAGCTGTTTCTTCTTAAGTAATGGGGCCCTCAGAACTAGGCCCAACTGAATGCACTAGTAAAATGCTTGAGCTGGTCTTTGATAGCTTGAATCTGATGCTTCTTGGATCTGACCTCTTCCGTGGAGATGGCTCACGAGCAGGGACAGGTTCTTCTTCAAGAACATCATCAACGTTTAAATTCAGCTCAGGAGGTGTATTGTCACTGCCAGATGACCCAATCATATCTTCCCTCGACCTTTTATGAGTTAGAGGCTCCAAGTCTCCATAAATATCCTCTTCAGTGATGTTCTGGCCAGCAAGAATGTCATCCATTATATTTTCTTCATCGGAGGGAATGACATCTTCATCTGGAACATTAACAGCTGGAGTTACTGTCAAGTCTTGGTCTTCAGCCACCATGGCATTCACAACCGGGATGTCAGCTTCTGGTTCAGAGTCATCCAACACTTGTTCCCGTGCAACCTCTGGGAACGCACCTCTCTTAGTCCACTCCAGTCTACCTTCAAAAGACTTTTTACCTGGTCGATCCTGGGTTTGCAGGCCAAAAACCCCAATATCCATCACCTTCACATCAAGTTTCTCTATCCTCTCCTCAATCATTGGATACTTCTTCATCACCACCATTTTGACAAACCTTGGTGTCATTAAAAATTGTTCTCTGGCACTTAGTTCTGCATTGCCTATCCAATCAATCAGCATCATCTTTGAAAAGTTGAAGTTCCAATCTAGGGCCAAAGCAACGAAGGCAGTTCCATGAAGTTGATTTAATTGATCGAAGCTTGTTCTTTTCCCAAGAAAAGATTTCTGCATATAGTGCGCCAGACACCTCCAGTAGTGTGGCAGAAGCTTCTTGAAGATGGGCGGAAATTTTCCTTCATACCCCATTGATTGCGCCCCTGCCAGAACTACCTCCTTCGGATACTTGATAGGATGCGAAGCATCATCAGTAATGTTCAGCCCTTGCCTTATATCTTCTTCCTCAATAACAATTTGTCTGTTATTGACCGTTGCAGTAATCCTTGTTTTGTTAGAATTTGCCCTGGCAGTTCCCCAAAATTCTCTGACCAGCATCTCGTCGATGAGTACATTCGTCCTCAAGGCGTGATTGATTTTACATGTGTTCATCCCTGCCACCAGCGAGTAGAATAGCTCCATATGTTTTTCTGGCGGGTCTTCCAGATAAGCAAGCATACAGTGATCCTGCTCATATTTTATATCTCCAATAAGCATCTCTTTTGCCATCTGAGAAAGACAAGACATATGCATCAGATTTGTTCATTAAAAAGCAATCATGATTATTAACCCTTGACTTGTTCAATTGAAGTTCACATTTTACTTTTGACGCACACACAGTTTTAATTTTGAACATACTTAAAGAACAAAAAAAAAATTGAGTTAAGCATTAGCTCACAAACAACGTCAAATTTTATCTCAAAAACTTACAATTTTAATGAGATCTCAAAATTATTAAGAGTTTAAGTCTTTAAATTTCATTTTATGTGTGTTTGCGATTTATAAACCGAGTTTACGATCCATAAAATGGGTTTACGATCCTTTAAACGGGTTTACGATCCCTTAAACATTGGCCCAATCGCAATCTATTAGATCCAGTCGTAAACAACAGTTACACGACTCGGCCCAATCGTAAACACCCAAACACCCTTTGTCGTTTTCCTCGGTCGTAAACATGAATCGCAAACGGTTGTCGTAAACACAGATCGTAATCGCTCGATCGTAATCAGCGATCGTGAACATCGATCGTGATCACCGAAGGGTCGTCTTCTCCAACGAGAAAGTCGTAATCGCCGAAAACCACCATTAACGGACCTGCAAAAACTCGGAAACTTGTTAAAACACCACAAATATGCATACAGAACACATTGCACTACCTTTAAACAGATTTAAACACAAAACCAACTTCAAATCTTGTAAAAAATACTCAAATGCCGTGAAACTCTCGAGTTAGGGTTTGAAACAGGAAACCCGAGAATAAAC
>JBCNJP010000010.1:93151777-93169847 GCA_039602395.1 Deinandra increscens subsp. villosa | reverse complement strand
TATTTAAGCCTACGGGGTCACACGTCTCAACACCAAATGTATTAATATTAATTAATGGTTAATTAATATTTATCACGAACATTTAACGAGGTTTCGTTAAAAACTGACAGTTAATTGTTAACAGGGGTGTTAGTTGTAATTAGAGAGAGTTATAATTGGATTATAATTGAGAGGAGGATGTGGATAAGGCCTCTAGGCCGAAATTCGGTTAGGGCTCTTATGCCTATCCCTTGACTTGTTTATCAAGTCTTTTAAACCTATATATAGACCCTCTGGGTTTCTGGTTTAGTTGCTGCTTTTATCAGATAAAGGCAAAACCCTAATTCTCTCTCTAACCTTTCTCGAATTCGGCAACAAGGAAAAACCCAAGGGGTTTTCGATTCCTTGTGTGGTTCGACCAAGCCTACATCAAGAGGAGTTCGTGATCGGTTGCTAGCACATAGCATTGGTGTGTCGTGTGTGCGATCGTAGAGGGATTTGTATCAAATCCTCCAAGAGATCAAGTCTTGCCGAGCTAAAAAGGTACACGTTCTAAAACCAGTTAGTTAGATTATTTCATAGGATTCTTTCCGCTGCGTACTCGTGTTTTGATAAATAGTTATATAACCCAATAGTTTTAAATACTTTGGGGGAGAAATCATGAACTAAACTATTTTATACTTGATATATTGGTCGAACTGTACTCTGCCGTATGATTAAATGTTCTTTACTTACCCTACAAATGAGTACATTTCGTTACATAACGAATTGTCACAAATCCCACTATTAATTGAATTTGATTAGTTCTCTTCGAAACGGTAACTAGTGAATAGATCTATTTGGGTTAACAACCCTACTTGATTGGTAGCTCCAATCCCGACGTGTGCATTTGTCGAGTAGTACACGCCAGTTATTATTATTCCATTTCAGTATCTTTAGGAAAGATGCTATGAGTGGGTGAATCTGTTAGTTTCAAATTCAAAGTTCATGTTAATCATTACATCACGGTGACCTTACTATATCTTTTATACCTTAAATCATTTACAAACTATTTGTAGAGTATTAAACCTGTGAACTCACCAACGTTATGTTGACCTTTTAAACTCATAATTTTCTCAGGTAACTAGATGTATCCGCACGTGCAAACGGGGCCATCACTCATAAACGGACCTGCTGCTGATGGAGTCATAGTCCCGATTTATTCACCTAACTATTTGCAAGCATTTTAGGAACTATCTTAACTTTTAAGAACTATTTCCATCTTTATTACTAATTGTAAGACAATGTCATTTTACCACTATTTCCGCTGCAATCCAAATGACGTTTTGTTTATCAATTGTTTTACTATTAATTATTCTAAGTATCCACGACTATGATTTCATGACGTCACACGCCCCCGTTCCCGAAAGTCCAGGGTGTGACAGAAAGAGGAAGAAATTCTTTGATTTTCCCGAGAAAACCCCTGAAGCCGTGAAGGCTTATGCAGTACAGCTCCTGCACCTGATGCAAGAAAACCTGAATACATAGGAAACCAGCCCCTGTGTGGAAAATGTAACATGCACCATACCCTGGATTGCAGCAATGTGTACTGCAAAGGCTGCAAGGCAAAAGGTCACATTCACCGTTATTGCCCAAATCGTTCGAACAAGACGCACCCCGTTGGAACCTGCTTCGAGTGTGGCAGCACTGCCACTTCAGAAATGTATGCCCAAAGCTCAAACGAGAACCTGCCAGAGGAAGAGCCTTCGTGCTCAATGCTGCTAAAGCCCGTCAGGATCCTCACACCGTAACGGGTACGTTCTTACTCAATAATCATTTTGCTTCCGTTCTATTTGACACTGGTGCCGACAAAAGCTTTGTGTCTTGTGAGTTTAGAAACTATCTTAACGTCACGCCAACTAGATTAGATACTAAGTATATAGTTGAACTAGCCGATGGTAAACAAATCGAAACGGAGGAATCTTTTCCAAACTGCTCATTGAACTTATCGGTCATCCCTTCTCAATCGATCTAATGCCGATACAATTGGGAAGTTTCGACGTTGTCGTTGGAATGGATTGATTGACTAAAAATCATGCCGAAATCATTTGTCATGAGAAAAGAGTCAAGATAACCCTCCCCGACAATGAAGTTCTGAAAATTCAAGGAGATCGTAGTGGAACCAAGCTAGACATCATCTCATGCATGAAAGCCCAGAAATTCATGCGCAAGGGCTACCCTGCCCTCTTAGCTCACATAACAGCTAGTCAATCCGAGGAAAAGAAACTGAAGGACGTCACCATCTCACAAGACTACCCTGAAGTCTTTCCTGATGATCTTTCAGGCTTGCCACCCGCCAGGCAAGTTGAATTACATATTGATCTGGTACCCGGAGCTGCACCCGTTGCAAAAGCCCCTTACCGTTTAGCCCTGTCTGAAATAAAAGAATTGTCAAATCAGTTGCAAGAACTACTTGACAAAGGTTTTATCAGACCCAGTTTCTCTCCTTGGGGTGCTCCTGTTCTCTTCGTCAAGAAGAAGGATGGATCTTACCGGAAGTGTATCGACTACCGCGAGTTGAACAAACTTACCGTAAAGAACCGATATCCACTCCCTCGAATAGACGACCTGTTCGACCAATTGAAAGGTTCCAGTTATTACTCAAAAATCGATCTTCGTTCTGGATATCATCAACTGAGAGTTCGTGAAGAAGACATTGCGAAGACTGCTTTTCGTACGCGCTATGGACACTACGAATTTCTCGTTATGCCCTTCGGACTAACCAATGCGCCTGTCGTCTTCATGGATTTGATGAATCGACTGCAAGTCGTACCTCGATAAATGCATAATCGTTTTCATTGATGACATCTTGATCTATTCGCGTAGCAAGGACGAACACGAGAAGCACCTGAAGCTTATTCTGGAACTGTTAAAGAACGAGAAGTTGTACGCCAAGTTTTCAAAATGCGAATTCTGGTTACGAGAAGTGCATTTCTTAGGCCACGTAATCAACACAGCTGGAATCCACGTGAATACCACAAAAACTAAAGCTATAAAGGATTGGAGTCCGCCTACCAACCCTTCCGAGATACGACAATTTCTTGGACTCGCCGGTTATTACCGAAGATTTATCGAAAACTTCTCCAGAATAGCCCAGCCATTGACTGCCTTGACGCAAAAAGACAAGAAATTCGTTTGGGATCACAAAGCCGTACAAGCTTTTCAGACCCTGAAGCAAAAGTTGTGTAACGCACCCATACTATCCTTACCAGAAGGATGTGAAGATTTCTGTGTTTACTGCGATGCCTCACACCAAGGTTTAGGTTGTGTGTTAAAGCAACGAGACAAAGTCATTGCTTACACTTCGCGACAGCTAAAAGTTCACGAGAAGAACTATACTACCCATGATTTGGAACTTGGAGCCGTCGTCTTCGCCCTTAAGATTTGGAGGCACTATCTCTACGGTACTGAATGCAAAGTTTATACCAACCACAAGAGTCTTCAACACATCTTAGACAAGAAGGAGTTGAACATGAGACAGCACCGATGGATTGAACTGCTCAGCGACTATGACTGTAAAATCCTGTACCATCCTGGAAAGGCTAACGTCGTTACTGATGCTTTGAGCAGGAAGGAACATGTCAAACCCCTTCGTGTCAGATCTCTCGCCATGACCATTCAAACCGGTCTCGTCACTCAAGTTTTGGCAGCACAAGCTGAAGCCTTGAAAGACGAAAACATCCGAGACGAAAGTCTCTGTGGCATGGATCAACACCTCGAAACTAAGCCTCATGGATTATGATATTTCGTTAATCGTCTATGGATACCCGTCTATGGAGATCTTAGGAGCCTAGTCCTTGATGAAGCTCATAAAACCCGATATTCCATTCACCTCGGAGCCGATAAGATGTACCACGACCTGCGTATGTTATATTGGTGGCCGAACATGGAAGTTGAAATCGCTAAGTACGTTGGTAAATGCTTAAATTGTGCCAAAGTTAAGGCCGAGCACCAGAAACCTTCCGGTTTACTCGTCCAACCCATCATCACCGAGTGGAAGTAGGAATGAATTGCCATGGACTTTATCACCAAGTTACCCAAGAGGCGCAAGGGTAACGATTCCATTTGGGTAATTGTCGATCATTTGACGAAATCTGCTCATTTCCTCGCCATGAAGGAGAAAGATTCCGTAGAACATTTAACAAGGATGTACATGAAGGAAATATTCTCTCGACATGGAGCCCCGATTTCCATCATCTCCAATAGAGATGGTCGTTTCACCTCTCATTTCAGAAATCTTTGAACAAGGCCATCGGTACTCACCTCGATATAAGTACTGCCTATCATCCGCAAACTAACGGTCAAAGCGAATGAACGATTCAAACTCTCGAAGATATGTTGTGTGCCCGCGTCATTGATTTTGGCAACAACTGGGATGAACATCTGCCATTGTTCGAATTTTTATACAACAATAGCTATCACACTAGCATCCAGTGTGCACCTTTCAAGGCACTGTACGGAAGGAAGTGCCGATCACCTATCTGTTGGTTCGAAGTTGGTGACAGCCAACTGACAGGCCCAGAAGTTGTGATAGAAACCACCGAAAGAATCACACAGATTCGAGACCGCTTGAAAGCCGCCCGCGATCGCCAAAAGAGCTATGCAGATAACCGTCGTAAACCCTTATCCTTCGTGAAAGGCGACAAAGTATTACTGAAAGTATCCCCGTGGAAAGGCTTCATACGTTTTGGCAAACGTGGCAAGTTAAATCCTCGCTATATTGGTCCATTTGAAATTGTTGAAACAATAGGACCCGCCACGTACTGACTACTTCTGCCATAGTAACATACACGATATGTTTCATGACAGTAATCTGAAGAAGTGCCTTGCCGAAGAAGATCTTACCGTTCCCCTCGATGAGATACACTTGGATGAATCCCTACAATTCGTTAAAGAACCCGCCGAGATCTTCGACCGCGCAGTCAAGAAATTGAAGCATAGACGTATACCCCTCGTTAAAGTTCGTTGGAACTCCCGTCGTGGTTCTGAATTCACATGGGAACGCGAAGACCAGTTTTGCTCCAAGTATCCCCATCTCTTCCCTGTAGCAGCCGCTTAGCCATGATGACAAGCTAAATTTCGGGACGAAATTCTCCCAACTCGGGGAGGATGTTGTAGGGATATGATCATGTAATAGTAAACGTATGTCTGGAAAGTATTTAAGCCTACGGGGTCACACGTCTCGACACTAATGTATTAGTATTAATTAATTAGTTAATTAATATTTATCACGAACATTTAACGAGGTTTCGTTAAAAACTAACAGTTAATTGTTAACAGAGGGGTGTTAGTTGTAATTAGGAAGAGTTGTAATTGGATTACAAATGGGAGAGGTTTTGTGATAAGTCCTTTAGGCCGAATTCGGTTAGGGGATTATCACAATCCCTATCTTGTTTTCCAAGTTTCCTAAACCTATAAATAAACCTTATGGGTTTAGGGTTTACAAGTTGCATATACTTGGAAAGGAAAAACCCTAAATCTCTCTCTCCTTCTCTCTCGTTTACGGCAAAGGAAAACGAACCCAAGGGGTTCGGTTTTTCTTGTGGTTCGACCAAGCCATCATCAACAAGAGGTGTTCGTGATCAAGTACTAGCATACGTACATCGGTGTGTCGTGTGTGCGAACGTAGAGGGATTTGCTTTAAATCCTAAAGACTCTTCTCTTGCCGAGCTAAAAAGGTACACGTTCTTTATCCGGTTAGTTAAATTAATTCATAGGAAAATATCCGCTGCGTACTCGTGTTTAATTGATAAATCGTTATATTACCCAACAGTGGTATCACGAGCCACCTATGTTTTAACTAATTACCGGAATAAAAACTTGAAAGGGGGTAATCTTGATTCTAGCTTTTCGATCCACTCAAATCGATTTTACAATTGGAAAAATCGGATTTCGCAAAATTGGTAAAAAATCGCAAAACCCTAATCGATCGTTCATGTTCACGATCTGCCGGCTGTTTACGATCGGAAACCTTGTGATTCCGATCGTAAACCATTGATTACGACCCATTTGATGCAAAATCGTAAACAGGAGGTCGGCGGCTGATTATGATCGGAAACCTTGTGATTCCGATCGTAAACCTGATTTACGACTCATATTGATGCAGGATCGTAAACCCTGAGATCGTAAACCATGTTTACGACATTTTGATGCTAAATCGTAAACCCTTAGATCGAAAACCCTAGTTTACGATCGGGAACTCAAATATCGATCGTAATCGTCTTAATGGATCGAAAACCTCTTGGAAAATCGTAAACCCTTATTTTAGATCTAAAAATTCGTTTCTTGTGGTCTAAAAATTGTGAACCCAAGTTTTTATTAGTTGTTTAAACAACAAGTTGTACCTTATTTTAAATGTTAAAAGGAAGTAAAAGCCATGAAGTTTCATGCAAATCGTTTATGGTTATTACTTATATCAAGAGAAGTAAAAATAAAATTATGTTAGATAATTAGAAACCCTAAGATTATGTGATTATTTGTGATAATTGTAACATGATGGAAAGGTTTTATTGCAAGTTTGTTTTATGAAAATCGAAATTTGCTTAAATATCTATTGAAATATGATTTTGTTTATAAAATAAAATTTGTGTCCTAGAAATTCAAAAGAAACACCGGCTCACCCATTCGAACACACTCTAAGAGAGGTATAAGTCGGGTCGCCATGCTTCCCTAAAGTGGGTAGGTTTTTAATTGCAAAAGTTGCAAACCTCACCCCTACGCTTCTTTGTGTGTTGCGAATGGAGCTACCGAGCTCTTTTGTTTTGAAAGACAAACTAAGAATTTTATAAACACATTATGTGGTGAAGATATGCATGAATCTTCACACATAACCTTTTTGATCACACATCAAAATTGTTTTGACCCAAACCAAACTTAAGTCTTTGCCACCCACCTTGAAAGGACACTTGAGGATGTCATCTTACTCATTGGTACACAATGGTAAAATGATATTCGCATGGCAAATTCCCACTCATTGGTACACAATGGTGGACAATTTGTGCGTTCTTGGTTGGACGACTTAAAGCGAGCCAGGCGGTGAGACCCTTGGCCCGTGGCAAAAGATGGGATGAAACATGACTACAAATCACTTGGTGCAAGTTGTAGGTCCCATAAAATCTAGGAATTGTATTTGGAATACAATTATTGATCGTCACTTACCTGTTGAATGCATCATTTCTAGCAGATCAACTGATGAAATGATGGCAGGTCAATTGGATCCTAGCCTTAATAAGCTTAATTGTTTAAAGTGTTTAAACATTGGGTAATTAAATTTATTAAGGAATTAATTATCGAAAATACTGATTTTTGAACTTAATCTGTTTTCGTCAAATGTTTGAAAGAGAAAAGCTCAATGGATCTAACTTCAATGACTGGTACCGTCAACTAAGGATTGTCCTTCGAGTTGAACGGAGAACTGATGTCCTTGAACATCATTGGCCGACCGAGCCAGCTGCTGATGCCTCTGCTGAAGAGAAAGCGTTCTACAATGCAGAGTATAGCAGATACGACGAGGTTGCTTGCATGATGATCTCGAGTATGACTCCTGATCTTCAGAAGCAATACGAGTTTCATACACCTTGTGATATGATCAAAGAGCTAAAGAAGATGTATGAAAAGCAAGCTGGTGTCGAATTGTTCGACCTAGTTGTGGAACTCCATGAGTTGAAGCTTGAAACTGGTAAATCGGTCAGTAGTCATGTGCTCAAGATGAAGAGCTACTTTGACAAATTGGAATCGCTCAATTATGGGTATAATCGTGCTGTTGCAGTTGGCATGATCCTCAAATCGCTTACGAAGGATTTTGAGGGTTTTGTGCGCAACTATAACATGCATAGTATGACTAAGACTATACCTGAGCTTCATTCTATGCTTGTCGAGTATGAAAAAACGATTCCTAAAAAGGCCACTGAAACACCCCAAGTTCTTATGATCAAGGGGGGTAAGATCCAAAAGGCTAAACGACCGAATAAGGGAAAGGGCAAGATTGATGGCAAGGGTAAAGGCAAGGCTGTTGCCCATATCCCTAAAGCCAAGCAAACCCCTCCGGCCCCTAAAGAGCATCAGGCTAAGGACCAGATCTGTCACCATTGTGGTGAAGCCGGACACTAGAAGAGGAACTGTCCTACCTACCTAGCTGAGTTGATGAAGAAGAGAAAGAATACTAGTGGGACTAGTACTTCAGGTATCTTCACAATTGAATTATTTTCCTTTTCTAAGAGTGATTCATGGGTGTATGACACCGGCTGTGGAACTCACATCTGTAATTCGTTACAGGGTCTTAGAAAGAGGAGGAAACTGAAGCCTGGGGCTTTGCAGTTGTTCGTTGGAAATGGTTTGCCAGCAGCTGTGGAAGCTATAGGAGAATTTCATTTAATTCTGCCTTCTGGGTTATGTATTGTATTAGACAATTGTCATTATGCACCTTCTATCACTAGAGGTGTTATTTCAGTTTCTTTGTTGAAAAACCAAGGATACATTAATGTTTTTAATGATATCAGTATCTCAGTTTCTAAAAATAATGTTCATTATTTTGATGCTATTCCTTGTGATGGTATTTATGAAATTGATATGCATGGTTGTGTTTCAAATAATTCAATGTTCACAGTTAGCAAACGAGCCAAAACTGTTTTGGACTCTACCTATCTTTGGCACTGTCGTCTTGCCCATGTTGGCAAAAATCGCATTGAAAGACTTCAACGTGAAGGGATCTTACAATCAAATGATGAATCATTTGATCAATGCGTTTCCTGTATCTCAGGAAAGATGACAAGAAAACCCTTTCCGAACAAGCCGCAAAGGGCAAAAGAGCTACTTGAACTCATCCATACTGATGTATGTGGCCCATTTAGACATGTGTCAAGAAAAGGTGCTAGCTACTTCGTAACTTTCACGGATGATTTCAGCCGTTATGGTTATGTTTACTTGCTTAAACATAAACATGAGGTATTTGAAACATTCAAAGAGTTCAAGAACGAAGTTGAAAATCAACTCGGTAAGACCATCAAGATCCTTAGATCGGATCGTGGTGGAGAATACCTAAGCCAAGAGTTTAAGGATTATCTTAAAGCGTGTGGAATTGTCCAACAGCTTACTCCTCCTTATACTCCTCAGCATAATGGAGTGTCTGAGAGGAGGAATCGAACCTTACTAGAGATGGTGAGGTCGATGATGAACCTTACAACTCTCCCATTATCATTTTGGGATTTTGCTCTAGAAACCGCTGTACGCGTTCTAAATATGGTTCCAACCAAGAAGGTTGAAAAGACACCATATCAATTATGGCATGGAGAAGTCCCTGTGTTGTCTTACTTAAGAGTCTGGGGATGTGAGGCACTTGTGAAGCGTGATACGCCTGACAAATTACAACCCAGGACTACTAAGTGCATCTTCGTGGGATACCCAAAGGAAACAATGGGTTAATACTTCTATAATCCCTCCGAAAACACTGTTCGTGTTGCTCGATATGCTGAATTCTTTGAAAAGAATTTTATAGCTCAAGAGAACAGTGGGAGAATTGTAGAACTACTAGAAGATGTGTCACCTTCTGAAACAACTAGCAATCATCAACTTGGGGGGGAAAATGTTCAAAGAGATGAACCTCAAGTCGATGATGTTGCGATTCCACTTCGTAGATCCGAAAGGGTCGTACGTGAACCGGATAGATGGATTGGTCTAGTCGAATCCGAGGATAACGTATCAGGAGATCTCAATGAGCCTCCGAACTTCAAAGCTGCATTATCAGATCCGGAATCTGACAAATGGCTTGAAGCTGCGAATGTGGAAATGAAATCCATGCAAGATAACCACGTTTGGACCCTGGTTGATCTTCCTCCTAACGCAAGAACCGTTGGGAGTAAATGGCTCTTCAAGAAGAAGACCGACATGGATGGAAATGTACACACCTATAAAGCTCGTCTCGTGGCGAAAGGTTATACTCAACGTTTTGGCGTTGACTATGATGAGACCTTTTCACCAGTAGCAGACATTAGAGCTATTAGGATTCTCTTAGCCATAGCAGCGTACTATGACTTTGAGATATGGCAAATGGATGTTAAGACTGCCTTCTTAAATGGTTACTTGGATGAAGAAGTCTATATGGATCAACCTGAAGGGTTCATTGATCCAAAACATCCCAACCAAGTATGCAAGCTTCAAAGGTCCATTTATGGACTAAAGCAAGCATCGAGGAGTTGGAATAAACGGTTTGATGAAGAAATCAAAAAGTTTGGTTTCGTTCAGAATCCCGATGAGCCATGTGTATATCGCAAAGCTAGTGGGAGTAATGTTACTTTCCTTGTCTTATATGTAGATGACATATTGATAATAGGAAAACACATTCCAATGTTGCAAGATGTAAAATCCCATCTTGGAAAGTGTTTTGCTATGAAAGACTTGGGAGAAGCAGCATTCATTCTTGGAATCAAGATCTATAGAGATAGAACTAAGCGGTTGATTGGACTAAGTCAAAGTGCTTATATTGATAAGATCTTGAAGCGATTCAAGATGGAGAATTCCAAGCGTGGTAATGTACCAATGCAGGAAGGACTTGGTCTGTCGGTCAAACAAGGTGCTTCTACACCTGATGAGGTGAAGCGTATGCAAAGAGTCCCTTATGCTTCGGCTGTAGGCTCTATAATGTATGCGGTGAGATGCACTAGACCCGATATAGCGTTTGCGCAAAATATCGTTAGCCGTTATCAACAGAATCCAGGTGAAAGTCACTGGACTGCTGTTAAGACCATTCTCAAGTACCTACGGGCTACTAGAGATTTGTTTTTGGTATATGGGGGAAATCCAGATCAAGAGCTCAAAGTGACCGGATACTGTGATGCTGGTTTTCAGACTGATAGAGATGACACGAAGTCTCAGTCTGGGTACGTCTTCGTTATGAATGGAGGCGCTGTGGATTGGAAAAGCAAGAAACAAACCACAGTTGCTATGTCTGCAACAGAGTCTGAGTACATTGCTGCTTCGGAAGCTGCAATGGAGGCTGTCTGGATAAGGAAGTTTATTAGTGGGCTAGACATTGTCCCCACGAGTAACTTGCCGATCGACATGTACTGCGATAACTCGGGTGCATTGATCATCGCCAAAGAACCTGGAGTTCAGAAGGGCGCCAGACACTATGCCAGGAGATATCACTATGTTCGTGAGCAGATCGAACTAGGTGAAATCAAATTACTCAAAGTTCACACAGATATTAACTTAGCTGATCCTTTCACGAAAGCTTTGTCGAGGCCGAAGCTTGAAAGGCATGCCGAGGGCATGGGACTTAAATTGGCTGGTTAAATCATGTATGTCTGATGTTCGGTATTTGGATAAGGGATGTTAAACAATTTCTATTTACATAATGAAATAAAGTACTTGATATGTTTGATTTCATTTAATAGTAAATTGTGTCCCATATTTGCATGTTTAATCCTTGAGTACTTATCAAGTATTCTAAATTGTCCATTGTCGATTAACTATGTGGGAGCATAGTTAAGCTAAGACAAAATCTGAGTGATTGGTTAGGATGGTCCCACCAAACTCACATGGTATTCATTGGATGCATACTGGACTGACCCACTAACGAATTGTCACTTTATGGATCGGCGTCATTAAGTGAAATTCGTAAATGGTTGCTTTACTTATCCTTATACTTGAGATACAAGCAGGTCATGCATGTATGGATTGCACCTACTTGATATAGGTCTAACTATCCTGAATAAGGTAGTACAAAAGGGCTATTTTCAGTAGGTGTAGTGAAGTATGTGGCTTGACACGTGTAGTCAAGAGGATTTGTTCCTTCAGCTTTGTACTGAAGCAGATACCACTGGGCCCCTCATTGGACTAATTAAGATGTTTGCATGGCCGTGCCCAAATGAAATCTAGAGATGTCTCGATTTGCAATTTGGTAATCTTAAGTTAGTTGAGAGAATGAGAAACAGAATCGTTAAAGTATGGAATGACTTTGATCCATATCCATATTTAACACGGTATCGGTAACAAAGGGATAGTAAATGACTGTACCATTTAAATACACTTTGAGAAACTGTACTTAAATATTTCTGGGAGCATTGGCGTGTTGCTAGACGCTAACCAATGTTATTGCCTTTACTATTGCAAACTCAAGTGGGAGCTGTAGGGATATGATCATGTAATAGTAAACGTATGTCTGGAAAGTATTTAAGCCTACGGGGTCACACGTCTCGACACTAATGTATTAGTATTAATTAATTAGTTAATTAATATTTATCACGAACATTTAACGAGGTTTCGTTAAAAACTAACAGTTAATTGTTAACAGAGGGGTGTTAGTTGTAATTAGGAAGAGTTGTAATTGGATTACAAATGGGAGAGGTTTTGTGATAAGTCCTTTAGGCCGAATTCGGTTAGGGGATTATCACAATCCCTATCTTGTTTTCCAAGTTTCCTAAACCTATAAATAAACCTTATGGGTTTAGGGTTTACAAGTTGCATATACTTGGAAAGGAAAAACCCTAAATCTCTCTCTCCTTCTCTCTCGTTTACGGCAAAGGAAAACGAACCCAAGGGGTTCGGTTTTTCTTGTGGTTCGACCAAGCCATCATCAACAAGAGGTGTTCGTGATCAAGTACTAGCATACGTACATCGGTGTGTCGTGTGTGCGAACGTAGAGGGATTTGCTTTAAATCCTAAAGACTCTTCTCTTGCCGAGCTAAAAAGGTACACGTTCTTTATCCGGTTAGTTAAATTAATTCATAGGAAAATATCCGCTGCGTACTCGTGTTTAATTGATAAATCGTTATATTACCCAACAGATGTAACAACCGTAAGTTTCCAAGGACGTAAACCGATAATATATACTTATGTGTTAACTGTGTAATATTTAGTTTGCATTTTAGACCATGTATTTACCTACTAGGAACTCATGATAGTCTTTCCCTTAAAATATTATGTACAAACTTGGATTTGTAGGACTTTTACACAAGTATTTATTTAGTTTGCATTTTAGACATTTACTTTGTATATATTGTGTATTGTGTGTTGTTCTTGTAACTTTGGACCCCTTGATGCCTATAAAACGTTTTAGACTCTTAATATAGTCAAAATATGATATCTTGGACTTCAGAAAGAATACTACTGCTTAAACTCACCATAGCAAACTTTTACATACAAAAGTACACTTTAAAAACCCTAGAAAATGCTTTTCACTTTAGATCCATTTTGACCAGAAAGTTTAGACTTATAAATATTAGGTTTTGATGGTTTAAATTACTTTAGAACATGGCCAAAAGATCCCTCAATAAATTACTTGAATTTGGGCACAAACCGGGACTAAAACCGACACCCGACGGGCCCGGAAACACCATTTTTGTAAGGAAACCCAAATCTGGTCCAAATGAACTCATAGGGTTATTTTTATGGTAAAAACATGTTTACAAATTCATATGGTGAATTTAGGAACCTAACAGTGTCATTTAACGGGCAAACGAGATCAAAACGGCAAAACCAAGACAAAATCCACCAAACCGGCAAATTAATGCAAACCGACACCTAAAATAATTATCTACCTATTTTGGACAGAAATTAATCATATTTTATTGAACTTGATTGATTTCTAACTTAAACGGATAAATATCGTGTAATCGGTGGTTACCGCGAAATCGCCCGGTTTTTTACTAACTAGCCAAAATAATCAATTTTCATATGAAAACCCTCATTTTGACTTAATATTTATTTCTATAAATATTTACCATCTTTAAATATTATTTGGGTATTTTATATATTTTATTTAATATATAATTTACATTTTACCAAATAAAAACATAACTAGATACATCCACTTAGACTTTTCAAATCACTTAACACTAAGGCTACCATGACGTCAAGACTTGACCTACCTAATTGGAGTGACATTAATGTCAACCCAATTACTTATTATTATTGCATGTTTTATAATTATATAGGCTTGCACTTTCCGTTGATCGTATTACCGACTACCGTTTCTGAATCATGTGAGTTTTTCACGGCCCCTTTTTCCTTTAACTATTTTATCTTTGGGGGAGAATTCATACATACATTTTACCATGTTAGACAATTAGACCTCGTTATCATAACTGTTTCATGTGCTTTTCCATTGTCCAAACTTGTTATCTCATGTTCATTCATGTTATAACCCAAACCCCACTATTAACTGAATCCGAATAATTATCATTTGCAAACGGTAACGTTTGAATAGATCTATTGGGTTAACGCCCCTGCACTGATTGGTAGCTCCAATCGTGACTCCGTCTTTTAATCAAAGAGTACAAATTGTTATGTCATATCTATGCGGTACCAACCGGACAAATGGTACCAAGAGTGGGTAAACAATCAGTTTCGGTATTCAGGGTACATGGTAACTTTATCAACTAGTCTTATCTGATATTGTCAATTATTAACATGAACTGTTTTCAATTACTATTTTCATTCAACCTTTAACTGCTAGCACTTTAAACCTGTGAAACTCACCAACAATTATTTGTTGACCGTTTTCTCGTATGAATTCTCAGGTACTTGAACTTAATTGCTGTGCATGCATCGGACCTGCTTGCTTGTCTCCTGTCTTTGCATCTTTAGGACTTTTCGTTTGTACCTGGAGTACGGTTTAGCTTTTGGAGATTTTCCTGACATAACACCTAACGGTGTCATGTCCTAAAAATATTTTGAAAACTTATGTGTTGTAACTTAAAACAATTTACTTTTCTCATTACAATTAATCCGCTGCGTAATGATATTGGAAACACTCTTATTTACTCCAACAATTAAACAATTTCCAAAACGGCTCTAGTTGTTGAACCATCCAGAGTACGTTCGTAACCTTGACTGTGATCACCTTCTTCGCATCCCGACATAAATCTTACAGGGTGTGACAAAATATCTCTCACAAAAATGCAAAAATCTGATATGCTAACTTCAAAGCAAGTCTATTTTGTATTCTTTTTAGTTTTTCAGGTTTGAAAGGGCAAAAATCATAAAAGGAACAAATTATGATATAAAAACATAAGAAAAACTTGAAGTTCCAAGATTTTCCAAGTTTAGCACGCCCCTTGCCTAACCTAACACTCCCCATACCGATGCCAAAAAGCTTATCTGACACGCGTCTGATCAGCACGACCGTGCCCCTGACTTAGCACGCCCCGTGGAACTGTCCATCTGACATGGCACGGCCCGTGCGAAGCTAGGCACGACCCATGCAATGTCAAAGCAGCGATTCTCAAAGATTTCCCTGACATGGCATGCCCCATGCCAAACTCCGTGAACTGCCTATAAAATCCGGCCTCCTCCTCATTTGCAACTCACTCAATTCTTTTCTTCCTCTCCTAGGTATTGAGTCATTTGGTGTTCTCGGGTCTTGTAATCAAGTTTATAAGAACTTTAACTTAAGTAAGAATTAGTAAGCTTTTGTTTATGAAATCTTCTCTTTCTCTTAAACAAATCATTAAAGCCATGCTTGGCTAAACTCTTATATTTACTTGGGAAGTAACAAACCTTTGGTGGGTTGGTTAACAACCTTATAAGCTCGCTTAAGGTGTGTTTAATGACTTTATGAAAACCCTCTTTATTGAAAGTGTATTACTGCCAAGCGTGCTCTACGTATCACAGATCATTTGGGGAGTCGAAATACCAAAGGTCGGACTTGTGACACCCGGTCGGGGGACGATGCATGATCCGAAAGGTGACTCGCGCCCCATGCTACATGATACGTTCGAGGTCCTTATGTCTATGTAAGCAAACTACGCTAACCACGTAAGTGCGGGCTGAAAGTATTTGGTTGGGAATGGGGGTTGGTAATATTTTGTCACTTCACAGAAGCCGAGATGGTACGTGTTTGTGAACTTGGCTCTAGTTACACCGGACGTGCATGCGCGAGAGCGGTGCACGGAAGAAACGGACTTTCATAATAAAATAATGCGGCACGCAGGGTTGTTCCCCTGCTGGTATATGACGACGTGTCGAGTACGGTAAGTCGGCCGGTTTGAGGGACCCCATAACTAAGTGGAATTACACTACTTCGTTTGATCACTAGTAACACCTTCCCTTGGCATTCGTACTCCTCGTAGACGATTAGCAGTTGGATGTTGAATCAGCCTAAGATTACGAAAGGTGACTGATCTTCTGCTAGTGAACAATCTTAAGCAAGATTATAAGTGTCGGTTCAACTTTCCTCAACCACCGGTAAGTTCTCGCAAGTAACATTAACTTCGATTTACATTTCTCTAAAATACCATCTTATCCCTTTTCTTTTCTTTTGTTTCATTTTCTTTAACCTTTTCTTAAAGCTAAAATTAGATTTGGCTAGATGATAACATCGGACTGAGTATCCAGATCTCTCACTTTCCATTGTGTCATGATCGACCCCGATTCAACTTACCACTACTATACTGCCCACGATGGGTATACTTGCCCGTATAATGTGGTGAAATAGTAGTTGTCAAGTAAATCAGATATTATATTTTTAAAAGCTTAACACTACTAAAAAGGTTTAAAAATAGCTATATTTTATCTACACTGTAGAGGCTAGATTATGAGGCTTGTAATATTAAATATGTTGGGCTGGGCTTAGAGGGTTTCATTAGTTTAGTAGACTAGTTTGGTTATTGTATGTAGGCTAGTTTATGGTTGGGCTTGAGTTTACTATTGGGTTTATGACTCAAGAGGCCCAATAGTAAACCCATTGGGGTGCCTATATAAACCCCAATGGTTCTCCTTGTAACGGGTTACGGGTTTACGATTCTAAAGGGAGCCAACAAGGTGTTTATGATCATGATCGTGATCTAGAGAGAGGAGAGAGTTTACGATTTTCTGTTTTGTACCCGACAAGTTTTCTTGTGTGCAAAGATCAAGTTTTTAACGTTTAATCATCGTATTCTTCGTGTTTTTTCTCTTCTCTATCTTGAATCAATCATAAACGAGGATTCCGCACTCGTTTGTGATATTAATATCGTGTTTTGGTAGATTTTCTGGACCTACAATTGGTATCAGAGCCAAGAAACAAGTGTTTCGAGGTTCTCACGATATTGGATTCAAGATTTTTTTGGAAAAAGTTCGAGTTTTTGAAGGTTTAAAGGCTGTTTGAAGTTTACGATTGCTCCTGCTGCTGTTCGTGAGTGTTTACGACTATTTTTTGGGTTGGTTTGTAGGTTTACGACTGGTTTGCTTGAAGATCTGCATCGAAAACTCGTTTACGACTTAAAGTTTGGATTTTTATCAGTTTATGATCCAAGATTTTGAGTTTACGACTGTACTTTGTCGGAATCTCGTGTTTACGACATTTTCTTACCGGGATCAGCGTTTACGACTTTACCTATCGGAAACGAGTTTACGATTAAACTTATCAGAATCTGGAGTTTACGATCAGGAGTTTACGATCCACGGGTGATTACGATCGTAAACAGGGATTACGATCGGAAACAGGTTTTGCGGCAAAAAGTCACTATTTCACACTTTCACGGAAACGGACGTAACTTTTGACTCGTTTGGAGTTAGAAGCTCAAATTTTAACACGACGTTCGTGACACTGAGCCCCAGAATTACCCCACACTAACGTCCAGGGGAGCTCGTTTGGACCCCCAAATTCCATTCCGAAGGCCTCTGTTTTTCAGTTTTAAGTTTCTGACACTATTCTTTGAATAGTGATTTTGCCGATTTTGCCGTTTTTGCTGATTTTTCAAAATTTTCAGAAGCTGCATAATGAGTTCAGTGGTTGAAGAAAAGAATATAGTTGAGGACAAAGATGATTTCACAGATGAAGTTGACAAAACTGAGATATGCCCCAATCCCACTTGTGCTCGTATAATTTTTGGACTTAGGCAAATTTGTAAAAATTATCAGATAGAATTATTTGAGATAAAATGCGAGAGGAGTTCTTTTAAGGGTAGATGGAAAAAGAATGAGGAGAAGGTAAAAGCTCAGAAACGATACATTGAGAAATATCAGAAGCTAGCAACGGAGAAGACTATCTTATATGATCGGGCTAGGATTGAGATATCTGAGCTTACATAGAAATTAATTGAACTGCAACAAAAATTTGATGAGCTGCAGGTCA
>JBCNJP010000010.1:93135728-93151277 GCA_039602395.1 Deinandra increscens subsp. villosa | reverse complement strand
AAGTTGGTATCAGAGGCTTGGTTTAAGAGATTTAGATACAAGCATGGTATCTAGACTTAAACTAGGACTTTGGAAAGTTAGGACCTAGGACTAGGATTGGAGAATGCCAGCTAGCTTGTGCCTATAAGGATAAGAGGTTGCATTAGGCATGCATCAGGAAGGACCTAGGGTATGCAAGTACGGAAGATACTCGATGGAAATTAGCTGCCCTTTGGTATTGACCATAGGAGTATATCTCGGGTACGGAATGATGTGTAGCCTGAATGCGAGGAAGGTCACATGATGGTAAGATACCTGGTCAGTGACAAAAAGGAAGGGACACCTAGGGAGGTGGTTCAGAGGCCAGTGTAGCCTTTAGGCTACTGGTGGGAAGTAGGCAGGAAGGGAGAAGGGAATGTGGACATTAAGAACGTAGTATGATAAACAGTGACTGAGGCTTAAATGCACTATAATTATGCTAATGTATTGGTACCTGCATTTATTTAATTATTCAAAGTCTAGGAACTTATTATCATATGAATTCTAAATGTTGTTCATTTCCAATGCAGGTTCGGGTCATGGATAGAGGTGGGCGTACTGGGAGGTACACACGGAAAATACTGGACCAGAAGGTAACGCGGGAGCTAACGCTTTCAGTGATGAGCAGAGGGCAGCTATTGCTGCAGAAGTAACTCATGCATTGCAAGCTGCAATGCCAGGGTTGGTAGCACAGCTCCAGGGAGCTGTGGCGGGGCCGGTGCCGGAGGAGTTGCTGGTGGGGGAGCTGGCGGGGCTGGTGTCGGAGGAACCAGTGGTCGAGGCGCCGGAAGGGATGGTGTAAGGGGAGCTAGTGGTGTAGGCGGAGGTGTTAGGGGCGGACTACGGGGCATGGATGTTCCTTCAAGTCATTCAGTGGGTGCAAGCCTCTAACATTTGATGGTAAGAGGGATGCAGATTCCACTGTCAGGTGGATAAAGGAAATGGAAGCTATGATCAGGATCAGTGAATGTAGAGAAGACCAGGTAGTGAAGTATGCAGCTCATTCGTTTGTAGGGGGAGCACTGTTCTGGTGGGACTCGGTTATGCAGTCCCGGGGGGAAGAAGCCATTGCTTCCATGCGATGGAATAATATGAAGGAGTTGGTTATGGGAAAGTTCTGCCCGAGGCAAGAGTTGGAAAGAATTTAATTGAATTTCTTTAGGTTTGAAGCGGGCAATATGACTCATCAGGAGTTTACCAGCAAATTTGATGAGATGGCCAGATTGGTACCCAAGGTGGTGACACCTGAGGAAGATAAAGTAAAAAGGTATGTTCAGGCCCTTCCTGCAGCAGTGAGGAAGATTGTGAAGACGCATGCTCCAAAGACCTATCAAGAGGCGATTGTTATGAGTGCAATAGTGTATGAGGAGGAATATGGGGACAAATGTAGGCCTGGGGAGCAGAAGAGGAAGTAGTTTGATTCAGAAGGGAGTTCCAAGAAAAGTGACAGGGGTCATCATAAGAGGGCTAGATGAGGTTCATATGGTAACAGGTCAAAGTGCCGGAAATGTAACAAGAATCATTCGGGGGAGTGTAGAATGGGCAAGACTAGTTGTTACAGATGTGGTGAGGAGGGACATTATTCCAATGCTTGTCCTGAGGGGAAGGCATGTTATGAATGTGGGAATGATGGGCATGTTAAGGGGAATTGTCCTAAGTTGATCAAGAGGCTAAAATCGTTGAGGGCGATAGAGGCACCAAGGGCTGTGGGGAGAGCTTTCACTATTACTGCTACCGAAGCCAATGCGACACAAAATGTAGTCTCAAGTACCTTTCTTATTAATGATGTGCCTACTTCTGTGTTATTTGACTCTGGGGCTAGTATAAGTTTTATATCGCCTAGATTCTGTGTGCTTGATAAACCAAAAGTTAGGACTGAGAAACATTTTGAGGTTAAGACCGCTTTAGGGCAGAAGGTATTGATTTCAGATATGATTGATGGATGCCTGATAGACTTAGAGGGACACAAACTACCTGTTAGGTTATTTCCTATGACCCTAGGTGGTTTTGATGTAGTATTAGGCATGGATTGGCTAGCAGAGCATGATGCTCATATTGTATGTAATCAGAAGGAAGTTCGACTTCTGGCGCCTAACGGGGAATCAATATATGTGTATGGGGATCGTGATGGGTTGGCTATTAGGATCATTTCTATGATCAAGGCACGTAAGTTCATGAATCAAGGATGTAAAGCATACATAGCATATGCTATAGATACGAAGGCAAGGTCAAAGGAACTGAAGGATGTGCCAGTAGTATGTCAGTTTCCAGATGTAGTCCTAGAAGATCTACCAGACATTCCTCCAGATAGAGAGATAGAGTTCAGGATTGATCTGGTGCCAGGTGCAAAACCTGTTGCAAAAGCACCATATCGGTTGGCTCCTTCAAAGATGAAGGAATTGATGTCTCAGTTGCAAGAGTTGCTTGATAAGGGGTTTATTCGACCGAGCATCTCGCCTTGGGTTCTCCGGTGCTGTTTGTTAGAAAGAAGGATGGGAGTATGAGAATGTGTATAGTTTACAGAGAGTTGAACAAGGTGACAATGAAGAATAAGTATCCTTTGCCAAGGATCGATGATCTCTTCGACCAATTGCAGGGAGCAAGTTGGTTTTCCAAGATCGAACTGAGGTCGAGATATCATCAGCTCAAAGTTCAAGAAGAAGATATACCGAATACAGCATTTCGAACACGTTATGGTCATTATGAGTTTTTGCTAAAGTCGTTCGGGTTGACGAATGCCGCAACAGCTTTCATGGATCTCATGATTCGAGTATGTCGACCAATGCTAGAAAAGTCTGTGATCGTGTTTATTGACAACATTTTAGTATACTCTCGAAGTGAAGCTGATCATGATATGCATTTGAAGGAGGTGTTGGAAACTTTAAGAAGGGAGAAGCTGTATGCAAAGTTTTCTAAATGTGCATTCTGGCTAAGGGAAGTGCAATTCCTTGTTCATGTGATAAATGTAGAGGGTGTTCTTATTGATCAATCTAAAATAGAAACGGTAATGAGCTGGAAGCCGCCTAAAACACCCTTGAAATTTCGTAGTTTCTTGGATTTAGCAGGTTATTATCGTATATTCATTCAAGACTTTTCGAAGATTGCTATGCCTTTGACGAAATTGACAAAGAAATATGTGAAGTTTATCTGGGGCCCAAGTCAGCAAAATGCTTTTGAAGAATTGAAGACTAAATTGACCCAAGCTTCGGTGTTAGCCTTACCAGATGGGACAGAAGATTTGGTAGTGTATTCTGATGCTTCTTACCAAGGATTGGGATGTGTATTGATGCAGAGGGATAAAGTAATAGCTTATGCATCACGACAGTTGAAAACTCAGGAGATAAATTGTAACATCCCTGGATAAACCTCGAGAATCGGATTGGATTTTTCCAAGAAAAATAAAAAGGAAAAAGTTTTTTTTTCTTTTCTGGAATGATACGGGGCGCATCATGTTTCTTTTGAAGCAATGCAGCCCGCATCGTGTAACGGGTCGCCGGGTCGGGTGCGCTACCCGGAAAAGATCCGCGAGATATCCTGATGACAATGCGGGGCATATCGCCCGCTGAAGTAATCCGATGCAGCCCGCATTGATCCCCAGGTCTATAAAAATGAGTTTTTGCTCATTTCTGCTCATTTTTCACTCCCCCACTTCAAGAACTCTCGGTTTCTCCGTCCCCCTTCACCTAAGAGGGAAGAATCCGGCCAAGGGAAGCCTCGTGCGTCGAATTTCAAGCCTATACGAGTTCTAAAGTGTTCGGGTAAGTTTCTAACCCCCATTTTCATAAGAGTTTCGCTATAGTTTTCTGGGTTCCTCCTCTGATCTGTGAATCTTCATCATTACCAGGCATGCATGGATGATCAAGAGTGATCAAAGGCGTGTGGGAGTGCTCGTGTGGTGAACCAAGGTTAGTTATGATCGGGTTTTGCTCTAGATTGCATTTTTGGATGATCCATTGCCTAAATCTGATATGGATGGTGCATGCAAGGGTAGATTCAAGTTCTGGAGGGTGCTAGGAGGCTGGGATTGTAAAGACCCGCTTGGATTCGCTTTAGTACAAGTTTTCTTACACAAGGTACAACTAGTTAATGCATGCATGTTGATATTTTGGGTTTAGATTGAGAACTTGAGCTTAGGTCTGGGAAACCTGACCATCTCAGTAGTAAATGACTACAAAATGAGTTTGGTCCAATAGGTGGAGACCCCTCTTGTTGTATACTAGTGTTAAAACTCGGAAACCGAGCATTTTGGACTCTTTGAAATGGGTTAATGACACCTGGATGATCTCAGTGGCTCTTGGCCCTAAAACTGAGTTAGAATCAGTCCATAGGTGGAAACCAAAGTGTTGGATTAATTGGAATTGGTCAAAACCGCTTGTAATATGATTTTGGGTAAATTTGGGAGAAAACCGGGACTTGTACCTTTGGATGGATAGGCCCCCAGTGCCTAAAAATTGAGTACTTTGCTACTGGAAGTGTTGGGAACGAAACCCCGTTGTCGAAACGAGCTAAAAATGCAAATTTGGAAAAAGTCACTAAAAGACAAAATAGTCGTTGCGGGGTGCATCGCCTTTGGATGACCCTGTTGCGGCCCGCATCGACCCTGTGACCAGAATTAGTGATTTTGTTTTGTGTTTTGGGAAATATCGAGCGACCCGGTTTGATTATTTTCACGAGTATGGGCATTTTGGTTTCTAGTAAAGATATTTCACTTCCCGGTTGGGGCCCTATGATCTCGTCGGGTGTTTGTTGTCCGCTCGGTATGTTCCCGGGAGTATTGTTAAACCTCCCATTTTGTTAGTTATTGTTGCTACAAATTGCTTGAGCATATATAATTGCGGATAGGTCCTGATATATTTATGTATATATCATTATAATAGACTTGCCACTGTGATACACTTGGACGTTTGGATTCTCGTGCCCTGTGACGCTTGCTTGATCCACCATTTGATATCTGTGAGTTGATAGCTTTTCCCCTACTTTAACTTTTTAACGTTTTGGGGTGTACATGAACCATGTCAAACTATTGCTTGTTTGTTTGTTACTGTGCTTAGGTATTTTATTACCATGTTATAAATTTAAACTCGCATGTTACGAGATGTTCATGTTGATTAGTATGGTTAATTTGGGCCTTAGTGTTAGGCCACAAAGACATATATTGCACCAATACAGCTGTAGAGGTAGATCAAGGTGTCTCATACCCGTTTGTTGGATCCATTAGGGGTCGGGTGATGGCGTATATGCCTAGTCCACAAAGGGAGGCGTGCGGCCGTAGGATCGTACCCCCGGAGTGCTGGTTTAACCATAGGAATTTATAACAGGCACAGTATTGTTACTTGATTTGTGGAAACTTGGATTTGAGTCAAACGCGCTACGACTCACCAACAACTTTTGTTGTTGACGTATTTTTGGTTCATGTGCAGGTAAGTAAAGCTTTGGGTGGATGTCACGTTTGGATGTTAGGGACGAGTTGGGTTTTGTACCCGTTGGGGTTGATTTGGTTGATTTTGGGATTTGTTCCCCGTCATGACTATCCTTTGTTATTGTTGTCTTTTTCCTTTGACCGTGTTGGTAGCCTTAGGTTCTGCCTGGGCGTAGACTGATGTGTATCACTTAAGACTTAACATATTAAGTCCATTATGGTTTGTATTTGATTTTGTATTGGACGGGTCGTCTGTTTATGTGTGTTGACCTTGTGATCTTGCATCTATCTGTTTGCTTCCGCGTGTTCTGATACGGGCGGCCGGTCCCACTCTCCTCTCCCCCGCGCCTGGCAGGGCGCGGTGGGGCGGGGTGTGACAGGTTGGTATCAGAGCCCAAGGTTCCAGCAGATTAGGTGACTCTTAGAGCCCCTAAGCTTGAACCTCTAAGAAAGAACTTTAAGGCTAAGCTCGGTGCTAAGTCTAGGACTTAGGTGGACGTCTGTGTGCTAGGGAGTAGTTGAGGTTTAGTGTAAGGTCGGTGGTAGTTTCAGCTTTGCAACCTGACATTCCTACCCACAGGTGCACTAAGACTCAGCGAACCCTAGTAGGCATACGAAAGCTGATAGTCTTCCCTTGTTTGGACCTAGGTGAAGGTTTGTGTGTTAGGAGGATCTCAAGGATTAGTGTAAGGTCGGTAGTAGTTACAGAACTGCAGACTGCCATTCCTACCCACAGGTACACTAAGACTTGCCGAATCCTAGCAGACCAACATAAGCCGAAAGTCCCTCCTTGTGTGTTTTTGCATTGGGTAATAGGACACATCGTCCTTAGTGTGAGTTAGGGTAACGGTACCCTAGGCATGCATGGGAGATTTGATATCTTGTATATTGTACTGACTTTTAACTTGATAGGTACCCTGAAGAAAGCATGGTTTTCGGTCGAAGCAAATCCTCATCTTCCCGATCCAGCGGAAAAGGCAAGAAGAAGGTGGAAGCAGGTCCCAGCCGACCGGGTATTCCATTGAGCCCCGATTCTTCGGGCTATGTCGTATCTCCTTCAGCGTTCATTCGGAACACGCCGCATCGGGAGGAGCAGCCACAGGAACTTCCGCGACCACCGCGGAAGCGCATTGGAGCTCGTATGTCTGTTCGCCCTCAGCCACAGATCCAACTGACTCAGGAGGAGATTGATGCCGGGTTTGCCGTAGCAGCAGCAGCCCCACTCGTGGATCTTGACGACGATGATGACGAGGAACCTGAGGAGCAGGCATATGAGGTTGAGCCGCCACAGCAGCAGGAGCCCCCGGATCAGCAGCAGTCCGGTAACCATCTGGTTATCGAACTTTCAGCAGGCCATTCTGTCAGCTACCATTCTCAGCACCATGAGCACCACGTCTATTCCTCTCCAGCTTATGCTCCCGCTAGCTATGATTCCGGTGTTAGCAACAGCCCGGACGAGTCCGAGCCCATGGTCGAGGTCCCTATCGTTACAGCAGCCACCACTGCAGCCGCCATTGCTCCTGGACACCCTGTTCCCCCACCATACCCACCGTTTGCCCACGATATGCGTGATCCCTATGTTGCTGCACGCATGGAGGCACAACAGCCAGGCCTTGTTTCTGATCGTTACTCCTTCCCAGCGCTGCAGAGATCGTACAGTGCTCATGTTCCCATGTATCCCCCACCAGTTGACCCATATTATGCTCATCCTCCACCACCCCCACCTTACATGATGCCATCCTATCCCTATTCCCCATATGTTCCCTATGTTGAGCCTCACCGTTCTTCATTTTCCGGTCCTGGTTTCCCATTTCCTTATTCTCCATATCGTGAGATCGCAGGACCTAGTTCCCCTGATGTTGCCGCTCTCGTGGAGCGGAACCGCGCACTTGCACAAGAGAACGCAGAGGCAAGGAAGAGAGAGAAGAGTATGGCAAAGATGTTATTGAAGGCATCCACTGCTATTGGGGAGGTAGCTAAGATGGGATTTGGCATTGGAAAGAAAAAGAGGCACTGAGGATCGATCGTTGTTGATGATTGTGGATGTTGTGATTCTTGTCATTCTACCGTGTGGTTGTGTTTCTGATGTATTTTGATTGTCAACTGTCTGTACTTGTTGTAGTTCTGTTGTACTTTCAGACTTGTATCTGTGTTGTTGTTATGGTACTTTTAGTGGTTGATGTATTGTGATCAGGATATTGTGGTCATAGTACTTACGCTAGGAACTTATGTAAGACTTGTTATGGTATTGTGGTTTAATAAATCCTAGTGTTGTTGTGATTTGTTGATTGTGGATTCGATTGCACTAGGGATTGTATAGCTTGTTGAGACTAGGAGTAAGTGGTTGCCTAATGTGTAGGAATTGCTTAGAACTCCATTATCCTTTGTTTCCCTTGATAGTCATGACACTGCTTAGTTTCGTGAGCCCCCTGTTCCGGGTGTATCCGATAGGTATCCTCCGCGCATCCCCGATGACTTGGACCGAAGCTATGCTTCCCTATGGTCCACACTTGTTAGGGGCAAGACCGAAGCAAGCGTTTGTTCCCCCGTTTGAATAACTCCTAAGGATATATGTCCGTATCACAGTTGCGTTTGTGGGAGTCTATTTGAACCTTTGTGGAAATTCTAATTGCGTTCCATCCAAATTTCAGCCAATGATGAAGGCTACTACTAGCAGGACTACGAGAAGGACACATCATGCTACTGACGATCCCAAGAATGGTGGTGATATTCTAAAGAATACTGTTGAACAGAGCGATGATGAAGATGACAACAACTCCTTGCGTATTGTGAATGAAAACCCTCTAACCTCCGAGCAGAGGCGAGAAAAAGAGCAGGAAGAAAGGTTCCAGAAACTGATTGCTGACGGGATTGCAACTGCATTCCCAAACTTAGTTGCTCAGGAGAAGAGACTGGGTAAGAAACACGTTGAACCTGAAGGACAGAAATCCAGAATTGAAGAAAGAACCGAATCGAACCATCATAGGAAATCTAATTCTGAAAAACGGAAGACGGTGAGAGATGAATCCTCCGCAAGTTCCCGAAAGCCAAGGTCTGAGAAGCGTAAAAGGGTTAGAGAAGAGTCTTCTGCAAGCTCGAGGAGCGAGCCTAAGAGGCGTCGCAAGTACAGTTCAGATTCTGACAGCTCTGAGGAGCGCGAAGCAAAGAGAGAGCGAAAGGAGAAACGAAAAGCATACCAGAGGGGTTGCAGCTACAAGACATACATGGCGAGTAAACCAGGAATCTTTAGGGGTGACAAAAGTGCCACTGAGGCACTAAACTGGTTGGATGAGGTTGAAAGCGCGCTGGATATCAGCGAGTGTGCAGAGAGAGACAAAATCAAGTTTGCTTCTCAATCATTTAAAGGACCCGCTTTGAATTGGTGGAAAGCGGAGCTGAACAAAAGAGGCAAGACCAAAACTTACTTGATGGGTTGGAATAAGTTCCGCAGATTAGTGTTGGAAAAGTTTTTGCCAGAAAATGAGTCTGAGAAGTTGGAAAATGAGTTTATTCACTTGGAGATGAAGGGGTCAGATTACATGTCATACATTAACAGGTTCAATGAGCTGCTGAACCTTGTTCCCCACATGGCAAAGGAGGAGGAGACTCAAATTCGTCGATTTCTGTATGGTCTAAGCCCAGTAATCAGGGCAGATGTGAGAGCTTCTCGACCTCGCACTTTGAAATCTGCCATGAATTTGACTGGCACTCTATGTGATGAGTGGAACCGCCAATCTGGGAAAAGGGATGAATCGTCAGGGCACCATAAGAAGTTTGAGGGAAAGAGAAGGGACCGTGACCGAAATCGCAGGGGAGATAGAAAGAAAGGCAGGGATGAGAAAGGCAGAGACTACAGGGGAGAAAGGCCTACATGTTACAAGTGCAACACGGTTGGTCACTTTGCAAATCAGTGCACAAAGCCTGCTACCTGTTATAACTGCGGCGACAGAGGACATAAAATCGCTGACTGCCCAAAACCCAAGGATGCTGCCAAAGACAAAAACAGGGGCAGAGATGGCGGAGGTCTAAAAGGTAAACCTCGATTGTTTATCATGACTGCTGAAGAGGCTCGTAATAGTGATGATGTTATATCTGGTATGTTCTCTGTGAACAATGTGTTTGTTAGTATATTGTTTGACTCTGGAGCTAATAGGAGTTTCGTGACCACTTCGTGTTTACCCAAATTGAAATGTGCTTTACATGCCTTAGATAGACCCTATGTTGTAGAAACTGCTAGTGGGCAGGAGATTAGCATTCCTGAAATTGTTAGATGTTGCCAACTAAGAATAGATGATGCCTTATTTGATCTTGAATTGTTACCCATGGCTTTGAGTGAATTTGATATTGTACTTGGTATGGATTGGTTGACCCGCTATCGGGCCAAGATCCACTGTGATAAGAAGATTGTGGAAGTAGAGTCAGCAGAGGGCAAGGTGCACACTATCGTTGGAGACCGCCAAGCACGACCTTTGAAGTTAATTTCAATGCTCAAGGCGAACAAATGCATGAAGAAAGGATGCCATGCTTTCCTGGCTAACTTGGTAGAAGTCCCTCACGAGAAAAGGGTTGAAGATGTACCCGTTGTTTCGGAATTCGCCGATGTGTTTCCGGATGAGCTACCGGGATTGCCACCTGTGCGACAAGTGGAGTTTCAAATTGAATTGGCACCAGGGACGACACCGATAGCTAAAGCGCCTTATCGCCTTGCACCATCAGAGATGCAAGAACTTAAGAGTCAACTGCAAGACCTTCTGGATAAAGGATTTATCCGGCCTAGTTCGTCCCCGTGGGGAGCACCCGTGTTGTTTGTAAAGAAGAAGGATGGGTCTTTCCGCATGTGCATTGACTACCGTGAGCTCAACAAGGTAACGATCAAGAATAGATACCCACTCCCTCGCATAGATGATTTGTTTGATCAGCTCCAAGGAGCAAGTTACTTCTCAAAGATCGACTTAAGATCTGGATATCACCAAGTAAGGGTTAGAGAAGAAGATGTTCCAAGAACTGCATTTAGGACAAGATATGGGCACTATGAGTTCACCGTGATGCCGTTTGGATTGACAAACGCGCCTGCAGTCTTTATGGATTTAATGAACCGAGTGTGTAAACCCTACCTCGATAAGTTTGTAATTGTCTTCATAGATGACATATTGATTTATTCACGAACAAGGAAGGAGCATGAAGAACACCTTAGAAAGATTTTAGAGGTACTAAGATTTGAGAAACTTTATGCCAAATTTTCTAAGTGTGAATTCTGGCTTCGTGAAGTTCAATTTTTGGGTCATATTGTGAGTGATGCTGGAATTCAAGTGGACCCAGCTAAGGTTGAAGCGGTAATGAATTGGGAACAACCTAAGTCTCCGACAGAAATTAGAAGATTTTTGGGCTTAGCAGGTTACTATAGGCGATTCATACAGGATTTCTCTAAAATAGCAACACCGTTAACCGCGTTAACTCAGAAAAATGCAAAGTGGGATTGGAAGCAGAAACACACTGATGCGTTTGAACTTCTGAAGCGAAAGTTGAGCACCGCTCCTATTCTTTCCTTACCTGAAGGAACAAAAGATTTTGTTGTTTACTGTGATGCATCGATCAACGGGTTAGGATGTGTACTGATGCAGCGAAACAAAGTGATCGCCTATGCATCAAGGCAACTAAAGACGCATGAGAAGAATTACACTACGCATGATCTGGAACTCGGTGCGGTAGTGTTTGCCCTAAAGATTTGGAGGCACTATCTCTATGGAACGAAGTTTGTGGTTTTCTCTGATCATAAAAGTTTGCAGCATTTGTTCAATCAGAAGGAACTAAACATGCGTCAAAGGCGTTGGATGGAGGTGTTAAGTGATTATGATTGTGAGATAAAGTACCATCCTGGAAAAGCCAATGTGGTGGCTGACGCATTGAGTAGAAAGGAAAGAGCCAAGCCCCTGAGGGTTCGTGCGATGAGAATAGATGTGCGTGTCGATCTGATCGGTGAAATTTTGAAAGCTCAAAAGGAGCAAATAGCCGATCCGGAGGTGAATAGAAAGGAAGAAATGATGACCATCGTGGGTCGCCTTACTAAGGGACCAGATGGTATCCTTAGATTGGGAAATAGAATTTGGGTGCCAAAGGGAGGTGGTCTCCGTGAAATGATCCTTCGTGAAGCGCATAAGTCTAAGTATATGATGCACCCTGGTAATGATAAGATGTACCAGAATTTGCGACCCCACTATTGGTGGCCGGGGATGAAGAGAGCAATTGCCGAGTATGTGGGGAAATGCCATACGTGTTTGCAGGTAAAAGCTGAGCATCAGAAACCTGCTGGTTTACTACAACCTCTAGAAATACCCGAATGGAAATGGGACATGGTGACTATGGATTTTGTAACCAAGCTTCCTAAAACTAGGAGTGGTAATGATGCTATTTGGGTAATCGTGGACCGATTGACAAAGTCAGCTCACTTTTTGCCGATTAAGGAAACTTACCCCACAGAACAATTGGCCAAGATTTATGTAAATGAAATAGTGTCAAGGCATGGAGTTCCATTATCAATTGTGTCTGATAGAGATGGCCGATTTACTTCCCATTTCTGGCAAAGTCTTCAGGAAGCGTTGGGGACTAAAGTGAAATTGAGTACGGCATATCATCCACAGACGGATGGGCAGAGTGAAAGAACCATCCAAACCTTAGAAGACATGCTGAGAGCATGTGTGATGGAATTTGGTGGCAGTTGGGACACCCACCTACCATTGATAGAGTTTTCATATAACAACAGTTATCACTCTAGTATAGAAATGGCGCCGTTTGAAGCTCTATATGGAAGGAAATGTAGAGTACCATTGTGTTGGTCTGAAGTTGGAGAAGGGAAACTTACAGGACCAGAGTTGGTTATGGCTACGAATGATAAGGTTCGAGAAATTCGAGAAAAGCTTAAAGCTGCACAGGATCGGCAGAAGTGTTATGCCGATCGTCGTCGTAGGCCATTGGAATTCAAGGAAGGAGATATGGTAATGCTTAAAATATCCCCTTGGAAAGGGATTATTCGGTTTGGAAAGAGAGGAAAGCTAAGTCCTCGCTATATTGGACCTTTCAAGATTATATCCAAAGTCGGCAAGGTAGCCTATCAATTGGACTTACCCGAAGAACTCAGTGGAGTTCATGATGTATTTCATGTATCGAATCTCCGCAAATGTATGGTTGATGAAGCACTAGCAACTCCATTGAAAGAGATTCATGTGGACGAGAAACTAAATTTCACAGAAAAGCCGGTTGAGATTGTTGAGAGAATTGTGAAGAAATTGCGCAGAAAGAAGATTCCGATGGTTAAGGTTAGATGGGATGCTCGGCGTGGACCCGAGTACACTTGGGAGTCAGAAGTGGATATGCAAAGGAAGTACCCCCACCTTTTTGAGGCTAAGTGAATTCCGGGACGGAATTCTTTTAAGGGGGGAAGGATGTAACATCCCTGGATAAACCTCGAGAATCGGATTGGATTTTTCCAAGAAAAATAAAAAGGAAAAAGTTTTTTTTTCTTTTCTGGAATGATACGGGGCGCATCATGTTTCTTTTGAAGCAATGCAGCCCGCATCGTGTAACGGGTCGCCGGGTCGGGTGCGCTACCCGGAAAAGATCCGCGAGATATCCTGATGACAATGCGGGGCATATCGCCCGCTGAAGTAATCCGATGCAGCCCGCATTGATCCCCAGGTCTATAAAAATGAGTTTTTGCTCATTTCTGCTCATTTTTCACTTCCCCCACTTCAAGAACTCTCGGTTTCTCCGTCCCCCTTCACCTAAGAGGGAAGAATCCGGCCAAGGGAAGCCTCGTGCGTCGAATTTCAAGCCTATACGAGTTCTAAAGTGTTCGGGTAAGTTTCTAACCCCCATTTTCATAAGAGTTTCGCTATAGTTTTCTGGGTTCCTCCTCTGATCTGTGAATCTTCATCATTACCAGGCATGCATGGATGATCAAGAGTGATCAAAGGCGTGTGGGAGTGCTCGTGTGGTGAACCAAGGTTAGTTATGATCGGGTTTTGCTCTAGATTGCATTTTTGGATGATCCATTGCCTAAATCTGATATGGATGGTGCATGCAAGGGTAGATTCAAGTTCTGGAGGGTGCTAGGAGGCTGGGATTGTAAAGACCCGCTTGGATTCGCTTTAGTACAAGTTTTCTTACACAAGGTACAACTAGTTAATGCATGCATGTTGATATTTTGGGTTTAGATTGAGAACTTGAGCTTAGGTCTGGGAAACCTGACCATCTCAGTAGTAAATGACTACAAAATGAGTTTGGTCCAATAGGTGGAGACCCCTCTTGTTGTATACTAGTGTTAAAACTCGGAAACCGAGCATTTTGGACTCTTTGAAATGGGTTAATGACACCTGGATGATCTCAGTGGCTCTTGGCCCTAAAACTGAGTTAGAATCAGTCCATAGGTGGAAACCAAAGTGTTGGATTAATTGGAATTGGTCAAAACCGCTTGTAATATGATTTTGGGTAAATTTGGGAGAAAACCGGGACTTGTACCTTTGGATGGATAGGCCCTCAGTGCCTAAAAATTGAGTACTTTGCTACTGGAAGTGTTGGGAACGAAACCCCGTTGTCGAAACGAGCTAAAAATGCAAATTTGGAAAAAGTCACTAAAAGACAAAATAGTCGTTGCGGGGTGCATCGCCTTTGGATGACCCTGTTGCGGCCCGCATCGACCCTGTGACCAGAATTAGTGATTTTGTTTTGTGTTTTGGGAAATATCGAGCGACCCGGTTTGATTATTTTCACGAGTATGGGCATTTTGGTTTCTAGTAAAGATATTTCACTTCCCGGTTGGGGCCCTATGATCTCGTCGGGTGTTTGTTGTCCGCTCGGTATGTTCCCGGGAGTATTGTTAAACCTCCCATTTTGTTAGTTATTGTTGCTACAAATTGCTTGAGCATATATAATTGCGGATAGGTTCTGATATATTTATGTATATATCATTATAATAGACTTGCCACTGTGATACACTTGGACGTTTGGATTCTCGTGCCCTGTGACGCTTGCTTGATCCACCATTTGATATCTGTGAGTTGATAGCTTTTCCCCTACTTTAACTTTTTAACGTTTTGGGGTGTACATGAACCATGTCAAACTATTGCTTGTTTGTTTGTTACTGTGCTTAGGTATTTTGTTACCGTGTTATAAATTTAAACTCGCATGTTACGAGATGTTCATGTTGATTAGTATGGTTAATTTGGGCCTTAGTGTTAGGCCACAAAGACATATATTGCACCAATACAGCTGTAGAGGTAGATCAAGGTGTCTCATACCCGTTTGTTGGATCCATTAGGGGTCGGGTGATGGCGTATATGCCTAGTCCACAAAGGGAGGCGTGCGGCCGTAGGATCGTACCCCCGGAGTGCTGGTTTAACCATAGGAATTTATAACAGGCACAGTATTGTTACTTGATTTGTGGAAACTTGGATTTGAGTCAAACGCGCTACGACTCACCAACAACTTTTGTTGTTGACGTATTTTTGGTTCATGTGCAGGTAAGTAAAGCTTTGGGTGGATGTCACGTTTGGATGTTAGGGACGAGTTGGGTTTTGTACCCGTTGGGGTTGATTTGGTTGATTTTGGGATTTGTTCCCCGTCATGACTATCCTTTGTTATTGTTGTCTTTTTCCTTTGACCGTGTTGGTAGCCTTAGGTTCTGCCTGGGCGTAGACTGATGTGTATCACTTAAGACTTAACATATTAAGTCCATTATGGTTTGTATTTGATTTTGTATTGGACGGGTCGTCTGTTTATGTGTGTTGACCTTGTGATCTTGCATCTATCTGTTTGCTTCCGCGTGTTCTGATACGGGCGGCCGGTCCCACTCTCCTCTCCCCCGCGCCTGGCAGGGCGCGGTGGGGCGGGGTGTGACATAAATTATCCAACCCATGATCTAGAGTTAGCAGTTGTTGTGTTTGCACTTGAGTTATGGAGGCATTATCTATATGGGGTGAAGTGTACTATTTACAGTGATCATAAGAGTTCGAAGTATTTCTTTGAGCAGAAAGATTTGAATATGAGACAGCGAAGATGGTTGGAGTTAATTAAGGATTATGATTGTGAGATCTTGTATTACCCTGGTAAGGCTTACA
>JBCNJP010000010.1:93075701-93135228 GCA_039602395.1 Deinandra increscens subsp. villosa | reverse complement strand
TGTGGCCGGTTTCACGGCTGGACTAAAGGTTTCCATGTAGTCGATACCAACCATTTGAGATTTCCCATTGCACACAAGTCTAGCCTTGTACCTGTCTTACTGTCTAGCGTCCCATCGGCCTTAAATTTATGGTGAAAGAGCCACATCAATCTGATAATCGGGCGGTCCATAGGCCGAGGAACAAGCTCCCATGTGTCATTAACCTGCAAGGAACTAAATTCATCATTCATGGCCCGAAGCTAGTTAGGGTCCGATAAGGTTTTTAGGTAGGAAATGGGGATTGGTGAAACGTCCGAGGTAGCAGCAAGATTGTAACAAGGTTTTGGCTTGGATATTCCTGTTTTCGATCGGCTTTGCATGTGATGAGCATTGGGTTGCTGCTGGTTAGGAAGGACAGGAGGAGCTCTTGTAGTCTCTAAAAGTTGCTTGTGTTTTCTTTCAACAACCCCATTTTGTTGAGGGGTTGCCACACAAGAAGTTTGATGAATAATACCCTCTTTAAGCAAAAAATCAGCAACAGAAGAACTTGTTCCTAATTCCAATGCATTATCTGATCTATAATACATTTTACTGATTTTTGAAATTGAGTTTTGACCATGACAAGATTGATTTCAGAATATCAAAGGCATTACTCTTTGTGCTCAAAAGATAGGTCCAAGTTACTCTACTATAGTCATCAACTATAGTTAAGAAGTATCTATATCCATTATATGTAAGAATGTTATAGGGTCCCCAGACATCTATGTGAATGAGATCAAAAATAGCAGAAGTAGCTCTGCTACTTTTAGGAAAAGGTAGCCTATGCTGCCTAGCATGAGGACAAATGGAACAGGGAGTATCATCTTTAATATTGGAATTATGACAAACATGTAAAGATTTCAGTTTGTAAAATGGCAAATGCCCAAGTCTATTGTGCCAAACTTGAGAAGAAATCACAGAATTACAACTGAAATTTGAAAAACAAGAGAATTCAGCATTATTAGAATTTTGTTAAAGAAACATTGGATCTTGTTTCAGCAAGTATAATCCATTGATGAGATTACCAAGCACCACTGGCCTCTTCAGTAAACGGTCCTGCAATGTACAACATGATGAGTTGAATTGAATGATACCATTGAGGTCCACACAAATTCTAGGAATAGAAAGAAGATTGTGTTTTAAATCAGGAAGGAAAAGAACATTAGAAATGGTCAAGAGATATGAAAATTGGATATCCCCAATTTTGTGTGCTGTAAGAACTTGACCATTAGAAAGACTGATAAGAGCAGGTTTGGAAAGATTTTGTATATTAGTGAAAAGTTTTTCATCACAACACATGTGACTACTTGCCCATGTGTCTATAATCCATTTGACATACTTAGGAGATATCTCAAATAAATTAGAGGCCATGATACCTGCAAAGTTTGCAAAATCAATAACTATTGGTGTAGGATCTTGCTGAGTCTTCTGCAACAGCTGTAACAACTGGTTACATTCATCTTTGGACAAACTAGCAATGTTGCTCAAAGAGGAATCATAAATCACATTAGCATCATCAGAAATCGTAGCATTTGCAGAAAACTTCCTAGGATTTGTAAACTTAAAATCCTTAGGAAATCCTATTATTCTATAACATTTTGCTACAGAATGCCCAGTTTTCTTACAGTGACTACAAATTAGCTTCTTGTTATCATATTTTTTATTTTGATAAGATCTAGTCACTAGCATGCATTGCTACTGCATCAGAAGTGAACTGATTAGAAGCATGAACTTCTCTTAGCTTTTCATCTTGAATTAACAATGAATTGGCCTTATTAACAGTAGGAAGAGGATCCATCATCAATATAGCACCTCTAATAACATCATATGATGAATTCAATCCCATTAAGAACTGAAATAGACGATGATCATTTTCTCTTTTAAGAATAAGCTTTGAAGATGCACAAGAACAAGCAGGAATGACATCAAGTGCATTTAGTTCATCCCACAATGACTTCATTTTGGCAAAATATGAAGCAATACTAGTATTACCTTGACTTAATTCAGCAATTGACTTTTGAAGTTCATAGAACTTAGCACCGTTTGACTGTCCATATCGATCATCCAATTCTTTCCAAAGTGAGGAGGCAGTTTGAGTGTACATAACACTCTCACTGGTGTCTTTGGTCAAGGTATTGAGAATCCACGAAATCACCATATCATTGCACCTTTTTCAATGATGTTGAGTTGTATCAGTGCTAGTGATCTCACCATTGACAAAACCTGCTTTGTTTTTGGCAGATAGAGCAATAGACATTGCTCTCTTCCAGGACGCAAAACCAATTCCATCAAAAGCTTTTGAAACCAAAATGAGTCCAGGATGATCGGAAGCATGAAGGAAAAGAGGATCGGAAGAATCAACACAGATGAATTTAATGTTGACATGATGAATTTTCAGAAAGGAAAGATCAGAAAACGAGAAATTGAAGAATCAAAGTGAAAGAAGAATCGGAAATGCAAAAATCGTAGGATCGAATGAGCAAATCTGCTCTGATACCATGTAGAACAGAAATAATCGAAAACAAGAGCTTTAGGAAGAGATCTGATTTCATTAACCACTTGAATCGAAATACAGACTTAAGTTTTATACAAGCTAACTCAAACTAACTAATTTCTAACTATGGTTAAGTTAAAATAACAACCATCAACTAACTTAAACAAACCCGGGTATAATGACCCGTTTAAACAAAGACGCGCGGATCCTTTTCTATGTTATAACCCGGAAACTCAATAAGCACCCAGGTTCGAATCTTCGATATTCCACATATCTTGCTCACTCAAGAATGTACGTTTGTGCACTTGGATAGGTGATCCGCACTCACGTTTATTTATTTCGAGTTTTATAAACACAACAAGCATTATCTCTAGCTTAAAACTATGATTTGTAACCTATCCATTTAGAAATATAGGTTTCAAGCTTATATCCATTTTACTTGCCGCCTGAAGCTCAAACAAATATGAATCTGGTGTTGTATTTGTTCAATTTTCACACATATAATAATGTTATAGATGATCTTATTATACATTTGACAATGTCCCGCCCTAATTTTTTTTTTTTAAATTTGATTTCTATATACATACACATATTTGAATAAATTTCCAGGTGTGCTTCTCCAGTTCAACTCGTTAAAGTGTTGATTCACTAAAATGAAAAATATGGGCTCGAATCTATGAGGTAGCCGGAATTTTTTTTCTTCGTGAATTAAACTAACCCGCTTAGCTCTTCATTTCTCTACACGTGTAAAAAAAAAACCCTCTTTTTACCCTACGTGTTCTTCCATACCCTTACTAGCCTTCGTAGCTTCACTTATTCATCACAAGATTTCTTTATTTGTTGATTCAATGCCTATCTACGCAGTTCGCTCCCTTATTCTCGAAGACATCACAACTGAAAGGTTAGTTATTTGTTTTGATTTCCTTCATTTTGAATCGGAGCGTCGTTGTTATGATTATAGGCTGTAGCTTTACATACGGTTTAAAAGTTTCATTCGATTTTAATAAATTTTAAATCCTTTCGCCTTTGCACAATTTTTATCCCCTAATTTATGACTCATCTCTATATCAATGTTTTGTGGTTTTTTTTCTTTTTCTCTATTATGTAAACATCTGTTTGCATGTTTGTTTAGGTAGTTTGCATATGTAGCTTTTACTAATAAGCTTTGAACATAGTGAGCATAGAGGTACTATTTAGATGTCGATTTCTCGGATTGAAATGAGAGGTTCTTTTGTGTGATTTTAATCTCCTGCTAACAATTTTTTTTGGGTTCTATATATGCAATATTATCATTTCTCTATGTTGTATAACTTGTATTGATGCAGCTTTTTTAGGTATACTTATTGGTTAACGAATGTTTAAACTTCTTTGTGGCCTATTCCGTGTGCTTATTGTATTTTAGATGTTTGTGCTTATGTTTTAATACCTTTTCATATGGGAAAATTTTAAGGGTTATTGGATTTAAATAATCCCAACTACCAGTAATTTGCCGATAATAATCCCAACTCAAAAAATGTTTTCTAACGAGCCAAACTTTCACCCTATTTTCTTCTGGCAGTTCCAAACTAACAGAATGTTAACTTTTGATGACGTGGTATGTCTAGGTGGCAGTCCATATGACATTATAATCTGATGTGGCATTCTTTTGATTATGTGGCATGTAATGCAATTAGTAAATTATTATTTCTATATATATATGTATAATATGTATATATGTATATATATATACACACACACACATAAATGAAATATATTAGGAATCGGTGGCAACCCGTCATCTTCTCCGATGACATCATCACTAGCGACTTCCACCGCGACCACCACCAACCTGTCATCTTCTCCGATGATATCACCGCTCCGACACCACCACAACTCTGGCACCACCACCACAACATCGACATTCACCATCGCTCCGACACCACCACAGTCCGTTGCAGCAGCTGATCCGCGCTCCATCTCTTAGAACGGTGTCGTTTCAAGCATTTCCGGTGAAGCTCCGCCGTGATGTTGACAGCTGCGGCAACCTGCAACTCGGCACCACCACCGTTTCAGGATCTGAAAATGACGACGGGAACTCACGATGGTGATGGAGACTGGAACGAGATGCAGACGTGATGCTTAGATATGAGGTTGGTGGTGGTTGCTGTAGTGGGGTTGGTGGTGGACGGCGGTGAAAGTCGCCGGTGATGATGGGTCGGGATGACGAGGGGGATGAAATGGTAAGTGGGATTTTTAAAGGGCTTTTTATTAAATGTTCTTATATAGACCCTCATCTTTTATTAATTTTCACAAATGCCCCTTATCTTGCCATCTCATCATGCCACGTCATAAAAAATTAACGCCGTTACAAATCTATTAGTTTGGGACTGCCAGAAAAAAATAGGATGAAAGTTTGGATCGTTAGAAAACATTTCTTGAGTTGGGATTATTATCAGCTAATTACTGATAGTTGGGATTATTTAAATCCAATAACCCAAATTTTAAACATACTAACTTCTTTTAAAATCTTTTGGTTACTCTCTACTTACATAAGCCTTTTTTCATTCTTAGGTATTAATAAAAGTTTAAATCAACCTAATTATTCACTGACTGCTGTTGTTTTTAAACTGTTAGATTATATAGGTACTTCAATTGGTTAACAAAACTTTAAACTTCTTTTTAGTTTGAGTGTTGTGGTCACCTATTTGACCTTTGTGGTAAGTTCAGTCATATTTCGAGTGATCTGACTGTTCTGGATTCTGGAATGTATTTGGAGACGCTGGTGCAACACTAAGGATGATAACTGATAAGCTAATTTTTTGCTTATTTGGGAATTACATATTCGTTTTGTAAACGTTGACTTTGTCAACCTGTTGATTTGAATAGTCAACAGTTATGTTATCCCGATGTTTTCATTTCAAGGCACTGCATCAAATAAACTTTTATCATGTTCTTCAACAACCCATAAATATAAATTTATAACAGGTTGTCAAAATTTTTATTCAATTACTAAAAGTTAATATTGCTAGAAAAGTTCTCTCTTAACCAGCATTGTGTCTACTTTCAAATACATACGATCAATTACCAATGATCAATGGATTATTTTTCTTTCTCCATCAACGTAATAACAACTGGACTGACAATACTTAAAAAATACTGTTTTTCTTGTAAATATATACCAATCCATATTTTAACTTTTAAGGAGACACTTTTTCCCTCCACCTCATTAAAACTTCTCAATTGTGTCCTCAAATGATTTTTCTTTTTATGCAATGCACCCAAACGTCCCTCATATGTTCTATTAACAGCGGCAACGCGCGGTTGATCTTTAGTTAACTACAACAATATTCTTTCTTCTTCATAGACACAAGAATGACCCATCAATTTCTGTAAAATGAGCCCTTGCCCATTGAGATGTAGCAAACACGTATATGGTTAAAACCAAGTTATTTTTATGTTGCTTAGCGTACACCTGACGTGTAAACTTTAAATAAACTTTGTATGTTTCCCTCTGTCGGCTTACTTAACAATTTATATAGACTCTAGATATGCGTTGAATGTTATAGTCCAAAGACAAATTTAATAGATAGATCATCGTACCAAAATACTTGCAGCATCTTTCTCTAGTTAAATACTGAAGTGAAGAAGGCACCAACTATATATATGTGTTATTAATGTTTTGACATAGTCATGTGACACTATTTGACACAACTATATGGAATGAAACATGCAAACCGGTTACGTGTGTGACTGACTATCCGTCACATTTACCCCAATAATTTATTGATCCATATTAAAAGACGTATATTTTCAACACCCTTTGAAAGCATGAGTATGTGGTATCATTTCCACATAAAATTTTCCATCTACTTTCACATAATTAACGAATTGAAGGCCACAACGATGTCTATTGAGGTTTACATCGGCATGTATAACACTTAACCTCCTGTATTTCCAAAACCCGCATCTATGAACTTCGGCTCACATAGTCTTGTGGTATCAATATCGGCACCTATATGTACATTGATTCGATTACGCTAATAGTCTTCAAGATTTTCGTTGTATCTGTTTTATCGATATCAGACTTAATTTGGTGCCTATGTAGTCAAATTGATTCCATCATGCTTCAAGTTTATGTTGCAATGCTAAGCCATATTTTGCAGAGGTTGTAAAATCTTTTCTTATGTTTAACCTTTTTGTATATGATTCTACATAACTGTCTGTGACTAGTGCCAGATTTGAGCAAAGGGCGGCTGCTTCCAACTTGAACTAGCTAGCGGTATTTATTGTGGCTACCATGAATAAAAGGTATGTTGGTGCACTGAATAAGCAAAACTTGGTTGTATTAGTAGAATTTAGGGAGACTTTCTGTTACTTTCATGACCAGGACAGGAGTCCGCTTCAGCAAGTTGGCATTTTTTTCCCCACACTTTCTGATTTCCACCTCAGCAGTGACAGCTTTAGGTGGGGTGGAAGGACCAAAGAAGCTGAAGAAAAGGGTTGAAAAGTCAGAAATGTATCAAAATATCTCATAAATAGGATGTGGACTACTAAGTAATTATCTTGGTCATTATGCAGCCTGGCCCGCTGGAGGATGGTAACAAAATTCTATCTTTGTACGTACGTAGGGTCTGTGTGATGATATGTAGGTAGCAGAAACGGGAAGACAGGCCAGCTGATTCAACCATCATAAGCATTAGATGATCACTCCAACCTCTGTCTCTAGTATGGCCAGCTTGTTGAATATTCTCATCTTCTTAAAGTTGTTCTTCCTTCTGGTACTATGGAGAGTGTAGGTCAATGACGACTGGCTGCTATAAGTGCGGGAAGGAATGTCACTTTGCCAATCGTTGTACTGATCCAAGGAAGTGTTTCGAATGTGGAAGCCCTGATCATATCAGGACAAACTGCCCCAAGTTGGTAAAGAATTCAGAACCACCAAAGGCGAAAGAGGCTCCAAAGGCGAAGGGTAGAGCTTATACCCTGACTACCACCGAAGCCAAGATAACACCCGATGTAGTTTCAGATACGTTTCTCGTTAATAATGTGCCTGCTTCTGTGTTATTTGACTCTGGTGCTAGTAGGAGTTTTGTTTCGCATGAATTCTGTGAGCTAATTGACAGACCAACTGTTAGGACTAATAGACCATTCGAGGTCGAGATTGCCTCAGGTAAAAGTATTAGGATTACTGAGGTAGTAGATAACTGCCTAATAGAGCTAGAAGGGTACAAACTACCTATTAAGTTATTCCCTATGGCGTTAGGAGGTTTTGATGTTGTGTTAGGAATGGATTGGCTTGCAGAGAACGATGCACAAATTATCTGTAACCAAAAGAAGGTTCAACTTCGAACGCCAACTGGGCAAATCATATCCATTTATGGGGATCGTGATAGCTCAGCAGTAGAGATCATTTCAATGATCAAGGCACAGAAGTTCATAAGACGAGGATGCAAGGCGTACCTTGCTTATGCTATCGATTCAAGGGTGAAGACTAAGGAGCTAAAAGATGTGCCGGTAGTATGCCAATTTCCAGACGTGTTTCCAGAAGAACTACCCGACATTCCTCCCGATCGAGAGATAAAGTTTAGGATCGACTTAGTGCCAGGAGCCCAACCCGTAGCAAAGTCACCTTATAGGTTAGCTCCATCAGAGATGAAAGAGTTGATGTCACAATTGGAAGACTTGCTTGACAAAGGGTTTATAAGGCCAAGCATCTCACCTTGGGGTGCTCCAGTTCTTTTTGTCAAAAAGAAGGATGGAAGCATGAGAATGTGCATCGACTATAGGGATCTAAATAAGCTAACCATTAAGAATAAATATCCTTTGCCTAGGATCGACGATTTATTCGACCAGCTACAAGGAGCGAGTTGGTTCTCTAAGATAGATCTAAGGTCAGGGTATCATCAGCTTAAGATTAGGGATGAAGATATCGAAAAGACAGCTTTTCGCACGCGTTATGGTCATTATGAATTTCTGGTAATGTCATTTGGGTTGACCAATGCCCCTGCAGCTTTCATGGATCTTATGAATAGAGTGTGTCGACCTATGTTGGACCGATTCGTAATTGTGTTCATAGATGACATCTTAATTTATTTCAGGAATGAGCAGGATCACGCGATGCATTTAAAGGAGGTTCTAGAGACCTTAAGGAAGGAAAAACTATATGCCAAGTTTTCAAAATGTGCGTTTTGGCTTAAGGAAGTCCAGTTCCTTGGTCATGTGATAAACGCGGATGGCATCCTTGTAGATCCAGCAAAGATTGAGACGATAATGAGTTGGAAGCCACCTAAGACGCCTAAAGAGATTCGTAGTTTCTTAGGACTTGCCGGCTATTATCGTAGATTTATTCAAGATTTTTCGAAGATTGCAACGCCACTGACTAAGCTAACCAAGAAGGACACTAAGTTCTTATGGGGACCTAGTCAGCAGAGTGCGTTTGAGGAGTTAAAAGCCAGATTGACTCACGCACCGGTGTTATCCTTACCGGATGGGTCTGATGATTTAGTAGTGTACTCTGATGCTTCTTATCAAGGCTTAGGTTGTGTTTTGATGCAGCGGGGCAAGGTCATTGCATACGCATCAAGGCAACTAAAACCTCATGAGACAAACTATCCAACTCACAACTTAGAATTGGCGGCCGTTGTGTTTGCACTCAAAATATGGAGGCATTATTTGTACGGAGTTAAGTGCACTATCTACACTGACCATAAGAGCTTAAAATATTTCTTTGAACAAAAAGATCTTAACATGAGGCAGCGTAGATGGTTAGAGTTGATTAAAGACTATGATTGTGAGATTATGTATCATCCAGGTAAAGCCAACGTAGTGGCTGATGCTCTAAGCAGAAAGGAGAGTCTTCCTTCTTTTCGGGTGAAATCATATAAGTTAGTAATCACTCCTGACTTTCTTATCCAACTTCGTAAGGACCAATATGAAGCCCTTAAGGATGAGAATATCAAGAAAGAAAGAATGGTCGGCCAAGCAGGAAGCTTGGAAGAAAACGAGTTTGGAATTAAAACTAGGTACGGTCGAATGTGGGTACCGCTTTTAGGTGAGATTCGCGGTAAGATCTTAGATGAAGCTCATAAATCACGCTACTCAATTCATCCTGGTGCAACCAAGATGTACCAAGACTTAAAACGGGACTATTGGTGGCCAGGTATGAAGTTTAATGTCATGCAATATGTGAATAAGTGTTTGACTTGCGCAAAGGTTAAAGCTGAGCATCAAAAGCCTTATGGAAAGCTTCAACCTTTGAAGATTCCTGAATGGAAGTGGGAACATATCACGATGGACTTCATAACTAAGCTACCTCGCACAGCTAAAGGTTATGACACCATCTGGGTGATTGTGGACAGGCTAACCAAGAGTGCTCACTTCTTGCCTATTTGTGAGGCGATTTCTTCTGAAGAGTTAGCTAGTTTGTTCATTAAGGAGATCATCTCTAAACATGGGGTGCCAGTGTCTATAGTCTCCAACAGAGACACTCGGTTCACTTCGCGATTTTGGAGGAAATTCCATAAGAATATGGGATCGAGGTTACATATTAGCACGGCGTATCATCCCCAGACGGATGGACAAAGTGAGAGAACGATACAAACTCTGGAAGATATGTTGCGTGCTTGCATAATAGACTTTGGAGGAAGTTGGGATAGTCACCTACCACTAGCAGAATTCTCCTACAACAATAGTTATCATGCTAGTATTGGCATGCCTCCTTATGAGATGTTGTATGGTAGAAAGTGTCGAACTCCAGTGTGTTGGGGTGAAGTTGGCCAACGAGAAATAGGAAGTAAAGAAGTAGTCGAAAATATGGCTCGAGATCTTGATGTGGTCAAGGCACGATTAAAGGCGGCACAAGATCGACAAAAGTCATATGCGGATAAGAGGAGAAGGCCAATTGAATTCCAAGTTGGAGACTTTGTGTTACTAAAAGTTTCTCCTTGGAAAGGTATTATTCGGTTTCGAAAAAGGGGCAAGTTAGGCCCAAGGTATGTAGGACCTTTTAAGATTGTAGAACGTGTAGGTGAGGTTGCCTATCGGTTAGATCTACCTGAGGAATTGTCTGGGATTCACCCAACATTCCATGTTTCTTATCTAAGAAAGTGTATATATGATGAATCAGAAATAGTGCCTTTAGATGAAATTGAGGTAGACGAAAAGTTATCATATGTGGAAAGGCCAGTTGCGATTTTAGATCGCAGTGAAAAGAAACTCCGAAATAAGACCATTCCGATGGTCAGGGTGCAGTGGATGCACAGAAAAGGTTCGGAATCTACTTGGGAACGAGAAGATGAAATGAGAGAATCTCATCCCGAGTTATTCTCGGGTTGAGCATGTTTCGAGGACGAAACCCTTTTAAGGGGGAGAGAGTTGTAACACCCCAATTTCACAGGTACATGATATATTTAGTAAATACGTGTCTATATTATCAATACGTAAGTTTGATTGATAAAAATGGTAAACTATGCATTAGATAAATTGCATGTGCTAGAAATACGTGTTTAGTGGCCAAAATGATGAAATTTGTATAAACGGATGAGTTAAACGGTAAAGAAAGTAAAATATGAGATAAATATATGTTTATACAAATAACATGATGATATATGTGTGATTTGAAAGTTACATACATGTGTTAATAGTTAATGGAAAAGTAGAAGGGCCAAAAGTGTAAATTATGTAAAGTTATCAACGTATACAGATATTATACGTATCTATAACTATTATGAGCATTTAAGGCTTAGGATATAGTAAAAGTATATCCTAATGTGACCCTTAACATGAAATGATAAGTACTGGAAAGTTTGAGGGGCTAGAACGTAAAATATCAAAAGATATATATATATATATAAAATATATATACGTATGTATATGTATATCATCGAGGGTGTCCCGAGCCTTAGAAACTTTATTAAACATGTTTTATAATAGTTCGGTGCATAAAATAACAGTTTGGTAGAAGTTAGGGGGCTGAAATGCAAATAAAACTTAGAGGGACCAAAACTGTCAATTGCCCAAAGTACCAGGCGTATCGCGAAGCCCTCCTTGGCTTATGGCGCGATACGCGAGCCGACTACAGGTCGCAGAAAACGTGTTGGTCGCGAATTAAGCCACGTTTTCGATTGTTTGAGCAATCCACACGTCGTTTTCAAGGGATTAGTCACTAGGGTACGTGTCTAGACATCAAGACGCAACCAATGGCTATATATAGAGGTCGAATTCATCAGATTTGCTCTACCAATTCATGATTTCTTCATCCAAAAACTCTCTAAAAACCCTAGAAAACGCAGAAGCTTCATCGATCAAATTCTCTCAAACGGTGAGGAGTTAAAGAGCCGAATTTCTGCAGTCAAGCATCATTAGGTAAGACCTAAAATAACCTCTTTCAGTTTTGGCTAAATCAATCTCTAAGTATGACTTTTAAAACTATGCTCAAATTAGGGTTCTTGAGCTTGTTTGGGTAAAATTGGATGATCGGGTGGGAATTAGGACCTGAATTTTGGTAGGTAATCCTAATTTGATGTGTTTTAAGAAAGCCCTAAGTTTATTTCAGAATTGGTGAAGGTTTGGTATGAGTTTTGGAAACGGGTCAAGATTAGGGTTTTCATGACGTTGTTTTGCCCAAATCGAGTAAACGGTTTTGAATTAAGCTTTGCCATTTTAAGGGATATTATAAAATGTCATAATGGATAATACCCTAAGATGGTTTTGAATAAAAATGAGTTTTGCTATAGAAACGAGAAAAATGGGTAATTAGGGTTTCGGAATATGGATATTTAATATAAAATAATCCGGAAGGTATGGGGACTTGAAATTTGGTATGGTAACATGTTTACATATATATTAAGTATATATGAGTTCAAATTTTGGTAATTTATAATTAAATTACTCGGTGCAACGATTGTAGTAATTCCGCCTCATGGTCGTCAATGACGCCTACACGGCCGGTAACGATCGTCACCAAATTCCAAACCCCGTGACTATTCCTCATAGTAATTCCGCCAAATGATCGGTCATGAGGAAACACGAGCGGTAAACGTTAAGGAGCAAAGACTTGAAAGATATATAACAAAATATGTAAAAAGGGGCAAAATGGTCATTTTGACTATTAAGAATATTAACCAATAATGAGTTGGGTTTTGGGATAATGGGGTAAGTCCTAAATGTGAATTGTAACCTTTAGGATGTCTTGATAGGGACATTACGTTAAAGGAATTAAGAAACTGATTCACGAGAACTTAACCCAAGAATAATAGCTTCGCAAAGCTAAGGTGAGTTCTATGAGCCCTCTTTTAAATTGTTTAAATACTTTAAACCGTTTTGGGCTGATATACATAACGTTGTGTGAAAATATTCTCAATTGTTATAATTGCTTGTTATATGTATTGATTGTACGATGATGAGTAGAGGCTATATAGATTGCCATTTCGATGTTTCTAGTAGAATAGAATAAGAATGGTAATCAAGGAAAGATCGGTAAGTAAGGGACTTCTGAAACAAGAAGTTAAATAGTGTTGTCCCAATGGTGTCAAAACCAAGCGGCGTCAAAGCCAGAAAGCGTCAAAGCTAAGCGGCGTCAAAGCCAGATAGCGCCAAAGCTATATAGTGTCAAAACTAAAGGGACCATTGCTACACGATGTGTTCGTAAAGCAAATAGAAACACTATTTCCCTAAGATAGCATTTAATATGAGACAAGGATGACAAAGCAACAGAAGGTTAGTCTATTCACGAGGTTAGAATATGTGAATGTATGTGCTATATGCTCTGTGTTTGATTGTCTAATTGCAGAAATGTGTTTGACAAACCTAAATACCTTCGAAAGGTAAAGTATTCCCAAAACGTAGAACTCACCAGCGTAAGCTGACTTGTTAAGTTATGTATGTCAGATGAGGCTGGACCTTCGGATCGAAAAGGGAAGGCTGAGATGTGAGCAGGAACTAGGTGGCATATACTATCAGGACAATGTCAAGCTGTCAAGAGAAGACATTTTTTGAAAACTGGCGTGGAGATGTTTATTTCTCTTTTGTATTTGTCTCTCTTACTATGTAATACTTGGCATATGAATAAAAGTTTTTATTTCCGCTGCTTTAGTTATCTCTGTTGTACCTTGTGTTCATGAGTAAATCCGATGCGTGACCGCTCCTAGGGCCAAGTCTAGGAGTGGGCGTCACAAACACGGAGACAAACACTTCTTCATGGGTCTCACCTTCAGGGCTTTTTGCATTTGGTTTCTACCAGCAGCAGCAGCAAGATGATGATGGTTTTGCAGTCGGGATATGGCTGACAACCAAACCGGAAATCACAGTTGTTTGGACCGCAAACCGCGATGACCCGCCTCTCTCGTCAAACAGCACCGTTGAGCTCACTGTAGATGGTTGGTTGCTTCTGGTCACTAATGATGGTGAGCAGAAGAAGAACATTACAGAACAGTCGGAATCGGCGACCTCAGCTTCTATGCTTGATTGTGGTAATTTTGTGCTCTATAATGACTCTGAGGTCATCTGGCAAAGCTTTGATTACCCTTGCGATACCATACTAGGAGGGCAAGAACTTGCTGCAGGGGACCAACTGGTCTCTGGTGTATCAGATTCACAGCACTTGAGTGGGCGTTTTGTACTGAATATGCAGTCTGACGGAAACCTTATGGCCTACCCTCGAAACAGTTCCATGTCTCCTGCTGACTCATACTGGTCCACCAGGACGCCTTCCGGTGTTTATTCGTCGTTCATTCTCAACCGTAATGGCTCTCTTTATATAACGGGCTACACACATATGGTCGTATATGCATCTACTACGAGGAGCTCAGGGTCGAGGAAGAATGAGACAATAGTGTTCCGTGCCACTCTTGGTCCACTTGTTAACTTTGTTCTGTATTCCCACAGATTCACAAATCCCTATGGTGACTCGACTAGAATGGTGGAATGGGAAGCATTAAAGGAACCGTGTCTGGCTAAAGGCATTTGTGGAGTTAACAGCTACTGTTCTACTGCTGGCGGCAATGCCAAGTGCGACTGCTTTCCTGGTTTCTTATCTTTTAACAATTCAAGAAACGGGAAGTTCAGTGGTTGTTACAGGAATTTAACCGATGAAGAAGCATGCGGTCAAAGAGGCTACAACTTTCCTACAATATTACAGCCTTGGACAATATGGAGGTTGGGATCTACCCCTACTCTGTGAGAAATCTTACCAAGGAAGCTTGTATTAGTTCTTGCCTTGATGATTGCAATTGTTGGGCAGGCTTGTATGAAAATGGTAGTTGCAAAATGCTCAAGGTTCCGATTATTTATGCCGTGCTTAATAAGAGCAAATTAGCTACATTCTTCATGAAAACTAGTTTTCCAAAAGCCGAAGAAGACCACCGGTTACCCAAACCGTCACCAGCGTTAAAAAACACAGAGCAAGGTCCAGTAGCAGAAAGGAAAAAACTTGTTTCAATATTAGCCATAACACTTGGCTTCTTTGCTCTTATGTGTACTGTGACGGCCTTCTTTAGTTTCTTATACTACAGGGCGCATGCTCGTAGGTACCAACGTATGTCACAAAATGTTGATTCTGGGTTGGTGAGTAATCATTTTACTCTCCGATCATTGTCGTTCGAAGAGCTTCATAAAGTTACAGATGGTTTTAAGGAAGTGATAGGCAGAAACTCTATTGGGGATGTCTGCAAAGGGTTTATATCTGAGGGCAAGAAAGCGGTTGCTGTGAAGAGACTGCATATGAGGATGGTTAAAGGAGATGGAGGGTTCAGGGCAGAAATTACTGCTATTGCACAAACTCATCACCGGAACTTGGTTCGCTTACTTGGTTTCTGCATACATGGAGCTACAAAGCTGCTGGTTTATGAGTTTATGAGCAATGGGTCACTGGCAGATCTTCTTGGTAACCCAGAAACACAACCTGGCTGGAAAGAACGTATCAGCCTGACACTCGATGTGGCGAGAGGAATCTTGTATCTGCATCAAGAGTGTGAAAATCGTATAATACACTGCAATATAAAGCCTCATAATATTCTTTTTGATGAATCTTGGACTGCTAAGATCTCTGATTTTGGGTTATCAAAGCTATTGAGGCCAGATCAGAGTGAAACCATCACTGGTGTTAGGGGAACAAGAGGGTACCTGGCACCTGAGTGGCACAAGAACACCTTAATAACTACCAAGGTGGATATTTACAGCTTTGGGGTTATGCTTCTTGAGATCTTGTGTTGCAGTGGTGATATGGAGATAGACATTAATCCATGTGATGACAAAATGCCTTTTTTCACATGGGTTTACAGTTGTTTTGTGGCCAGGGAGTTAAAGAGGCCGATTGGAGATGAAGAAGTTGATATGAACATGTTTGATAAAATGGTGAAAGTTGGACTTCTGTGCATTCAAGATGATCCAGCGGCAAGGCCTTCGATCAAAGATGTTATTCTAATGTTAGAAGGAACAACCGATATACCAATCCCCCCATCACCAATTCAATCTTTGATTTAGCTTTTAAACTTTATTTGCAACATAGCATCTAATAACAATAAGCAAGCGTGTGCATTTATGTAATAACATCAGCAATATTTCTAGTTTTGCGTCCTGCATAGCTACAAAATCATACAAGTTTATGTTTTGGTTAGCAAAGATGTTCAAACCTTTAAATTCGAGCTCAATATATGTTTCTTCTGGCAAAGCTTGTGTGAAAAATTATTTGAATGCAACAGGGTTGATAATTTATGCATGAGCTTTTGGTTCCGCGTACCGGTACCACTGAACATGAACGTGCCAATGAAAACGGTATCCTCCCATATTTTGGCATGGGTAAAAACAGATCATAATTCCCGAATGGGTGGGTACCGTTTACCAATTCATCGCTATCAATCCTTCATGGCATATTCATCTACTCCATCGACTGTCCAACATGCTTGCAGGTCCCACTTGTTTTTCTGCCTATTAATGATATTGACAGGTCAGAAAACGTTAAAAAACAAAGACTTAAAGGATGGCTTATTGTTTTTCAGTATTCTTGCATTTGAATTTGCTTGATTTATGAATAAAGGGTGAAAAATAATTGTGTCCTGTACAGACTGGTGTTGATTGACACCACTGCTTGGTATTTTTCCACGAACTCATGGTCAATGCTCCAAGTCTTTTGCACTCATTTTGAGCATCTCTCTTCATAGCCTCATAATCTGCAATACACAGTTTACTAATGATTTCTTTGGTGGATATCATGACTCCATTACTGCTTGTCTTTCTCTTTCTCCATACCAGGGTTGATGGGGAACCCCATCAACCGATAAGATTGGGACATTCACTTGTAGCTGGTGCACAATCTAGTGGTGCATGGTTCTCCCAGTCTAGTCAGTTTGCATTTGGATTTTATCCACAAGGCACTGGGTATGTTATTTCAATCTGGTTGGTGCGCGTTGAAGAAGATACGATCGTGTGGACTCTTGATCGAGATGATCCACCGGTTTCACCAAATACCACCCTAGAACTTACCCGTAAAGGGGAATTGGTTCTATTCTCTGAGCAGGGCCCTGTTAATAAGATCATTAAAACCAGTATTTCCTATGCTGTGATGAATAACAATGGAAATTTTGTACTGTACAACACTACAGGCGGAGTAGTGTGGCAGAGTTTTGACCATCTTACTGATACCATGTTACAAGGCCAGAGTCTGTTTGCTGGGAGTGAATTGGTTTCAAGTGTCTCCAACACCAGTTACTCTAGTGGACGCTTTCGTATCAAGATGCAGATGGATGGTAATCTTGTTATGTATCCGATAAACACAAATGACGTAGACACAAATTCTTACTGGTCTACCGATACCTATGACCCTACAACTAAGAATTCAAAGAACTACATCTACCTAAATTATACAGGGTTATTGCTTATGAATGGCAGTAATTCCCAGGTCATCACGCCTCTTTATAATTATACCGAATTCCCCCCTTATCTATATCGCGTGACACTTTGTGACGATGGAATATTTCGGCTATATTATTTTTTTTTTATTTTTTTTTAAGTTAGAATTTTACCATTTAAAACACAACAAATTACAAAGAGGTGGCGGGTAAGCGGGCAACAAGCTGCGCCGCTAGGCCCTTTTGAATAGCAAACCCAATTTTACTAAACACAATAACTCCTTCCCTTCCATAGTATGGAAAGTGCCACAATTTCCTTGTGACGTGAAGAACTTTTGTGGATTTAACAGCTATTGCACTATGGATGTGTTAGGGGTCGATTTCAGGATACTCATAGGAAAGCTGCATAAGACCAGGAATCTCGTTACGATTTGGGAATCTCGTCCAGTCAGGTATCCTGAATATTTGTTATCGACTAACCTTTATTTTTGCCATGTGCTTTATTTGTTTTCAGGAACGTTGTGGAGCTTAACCGTCTCCTGAAGACTCGGTCTTAACTAACTGGCACGTGGGAAAGTGGGTCGCATCTCCTTCAACGGTCGAGAGAAGTGGAGAAAGAGGATCCCGAGAATCCCGGATAGTTAGTTAGTTGTTAGTTTATTATATAAATCGAGGATTCGATCAGTAGGAACACACAACTCACTCACACATTAGCTCTGATAGTTTACGATTTCTGTAACACTTAGCCTGATCGATCAAACCTCCAAAACACTTGTAATTTTCAGTTTCCTATCAATAAAATTGTGTGGTAGCGGGCTCTTCAGGCCGGCTCCCGAGGTTTTTTTTGCTAGGATTCCTAGAGGCAACTCAAAGAATCCTGGATTTTTCCCTCGTTACATCCTTGTGTTCATTTTTACATTTCGAACATATTAGCAAGCACACTACCTCACTTTCTAAGTTTGGAATACGAGATTCCTTCGTGAATTTCTGACCAAAACAGTTTGGCGCCCACCGTGGGGCAAGTGGTGCTTAATCTTACCAAAATCCTATATTTCATTCACTTCATTTGATCTCCGATCCCAAAGATGTCAAACCCGCAAAAAACTGTCTCGGCCTCTACATCGTCCTCCATTCCTCCTCTTCCTTCCATTCCAGGAAGCCAGAAGAAGACTAATGACCGTCAGAAGAAAGTGAACGAGCAACCGAGAAAGACTGATTACCCTGTCTTCACAGGATCCCAGGTTCAATCTGTTGATCCTGTTATTACTAACAATGATTTGTTTTCCTTGATTAAGCAGGTGAAAAATCAAATGGATCAGCAAGAAAAAACCAATCAAACGGTAATGAAGGAGATTGAAGAGCTAAAGAAATCTAGGAAGCCCATGGAAGAGCAAAGTCCTCTGTTTCCCAAGCATCTCGATTTCAATGCTTCAGGATCCTCAGATCCGTCTCGCTACAATTACAAATCAGCATCAGGCTTTACTACAGCCCCTACAATGACTTCTCAGGCCGCTGGATATGTGGAAAGTATTGCTGGATTCTCAGGAGCTGTCCCACCAGAATCCTCGCAGTCACGCTACAAGAGTACTTGGATTCCACCATTGTTGGGATCCTCAGCCTCGCCATCTCAAGGATATCCCTTTTCTGCTGGGAATCCAGGCCAGAATCTCCAAGGATATCAATACCCTAACCCTTCTGTTTCTGCAGGAATCTTTAAGACCAGCTCCTCAGAAGTGCATGATGGTGACGTCATCCCCATGCAAACAGCAACCACCACAGAGCCGAGCTTCCCAGCGGGCTATGGATACGGTTCCGGGATTCCAGTCCAGAATCCTGGCCCAGGTAACATGTCCAATTCAATCCCTATCGTTTCTAACCAGGGTGCTCCTTATGATGCAGGTATTCATCCAAGTATCGCCAGGGAGCTCCAGAAGTTGAAAGAAATGATATCAAATGTTCCAGGGATCCTGAAACCTATTCCTGAAGTTCCTTTGGAAAGCCACAAGATCTCTAGATTTGCCTGGCCAATATCCCAGGTAGAGATCCCGAAGCGTTTCCAGACTCCAAGTATGAAGCTCTATGATGGAACCACAGATCCTGAGGAACACGTGGCACATTACCGGGAGCGTATGGAGATCAATCCCATTCCGGCAGGAATTAAAGAAGCCTGTCTATGCAAAGGCTTTGGATCAACCTTAACAGGACCAGCCATGAAATGGCTACTGAGCATTCCTCCTAACACTATTACATCATTTTCTCACTTAGTTAACTTGTTTAACAATCAATTTTCTTGCAGCAGGACCTTTGAGAAGCTCACAGGTGACCTGTACCGAATAATTCAGAAGCCAGATGAGCCTCTCAGAGAATATATTGCCAGATTTGGACGAGAATCTCTTGAGATTCCTAATCTGGATATGGCAGCAGCCGTGGAAGCCTTTAAAATGGGGCTCTCCAAAGATTCACGCTTTTATGATGACCTTGTCATGGCTCCTTGCAGGAACCTTGACGAAGTACGCAGTAGAGCTTTGAGATTTATCCATTTGGAAGATGACAAGAGGATCCACCAAAGATTGGAGGTTCCTAAATATGATCCCAACAGCAAGAAGGCGGAATCCCCCGGGAAGCCGTATAGATCTCGTCCATACTCCAAACCGGAAAATCACAAAGTCAATGCCGTCGACCAAGACGATGATGATGAGGAGTATCCTAAGGTATCTGAATACTGTTTTTCCGTTGACATTGGTGGTTTGATGTGTGCTATGCAGGATCTAGGTGAAAAAGCAAGATGGCCCAGGAAGGATACCAAGCAAGGATCCTGGAAAGACAAGACCAAGTGGTGTGCCTTCCATGAAGATTTTGGCCACCTAACAGATGAATGTATAGCACTCCGAAAGGAAATCAGCTATCTACTCAGCAAGGGGCATCTTAAAGAATTGATTGGCAGAAAGAAGATCAAGACTCAGGAAGCCGACAAGGTGCCTCAGAGAGCAGCTTCTCCACCACAGGATGCCCAGATAATCAACTTCATCTCAGGAGGCTCAGACATCTGCGGCACCTCGTATTCCTCAGCCAAGAAGCATGCTAAGGAGTCCAAATCTGAACAGGGTGACAGACCTGTCCGGACGTCCACCCTGACTCAAGACAAACTTATATCTTTTGATGAGAGTGACCGTTCTCATGTTCAGGATCCTCATCATGATAGTCTTGTGGTTACTTTGTATATCGCTAACCATTTTGTTCGCAGGATCCTGATTGATAATGGAAGCTCAGTAAACATAATCCGTCTTGATGTACTCAAAAAGATGGGGATCCCAGAAACTGAAATAGTTGCAAGATCCTCAGTCCTAGTTGGCTTCAGCGGTGAAACTAAAAGCACCGTTGGGGATATCAGGCTGCCGGTATATATAGAGGGGGTAAACTCTATGCAAAAATTCTGTGTTATAGATTCTCTCTCTTGCTGCAATATTATTCTTGGCAGGCCATGGATTCACGAGATGAAAGCAGTCCCTTCAACTTATCACCAATGTATCAAGCTTCCTACACCCTGGGGAGTTGTAAGAATTGAAAGCGACCAGCAGGAAGCTAAGAACTGTTATTCAACTTCGATGAAGAACACCACTAAGGTGACGAAGGGATAGCAATTACAGAAAAAGGCACCTGAAGTGCAGGAGGACAGGGAGCTGGAAGTCAAAGAAGTGCCTCTAGACCCTGGGAATCCTGAAATCAAGGTGCTCGTGGGAACAAGCATCCCAACAAATGTTGAGCAGGAATTATTCCAGCTTCTCAAAGCCAGAACTTCAACCTTCGCATGGAAGCATGAAGATATGACAGGTATCCCTAAACATGTAATTACTCATAAACTTGGTTTAGATCCTTCTTTCAGGCCTATACAGCAAAAAAGGAGGAAGTTCGCTCCAGAGAAGAATATAATCATCCAGGAGGAAGTCGACAAGCTTCTCAAAACAAAGATGATCAGAGAAGTCAAGTATCCTAGATGGCTAGCAAATGTGGTGGTGGTCCAGAAGAAGAATGGAAAGTGGAGAGTTTGTGTCGATTACACAGACTTGAACAAAGCCTGTCCTAAGGATCCGTTTCCACTTCCCCATATTGATGCTATGGTGGATGCCACGGCTGGTCACGAGATGCTCACCTTCATGGATGCCTCAGCAGGATTCCAACAAATTCAGATGGAACCATGCGATCAGGAGCATACGGCATTTATGACTCCAACAGGTATATATTGTTACACTGCTATGCCCTTTGGTTTGAGAAATGCAGGTGCCACCTACCAGAGGCTCGTCAATATGATGTTTAAAGAGCAACTGGGGGACACGATGGAAGTCTACATAGATGACATGGTAGTGAAATCCAAAAAAGCTGAAGATCATGTCAGAGATCTCCAAACGGCCTTCGATATCATTGATCAGTATAACATGAAGCTCAACCCCTCTAAGTGCCACTTTGGGGTGCGAGCTGGAAAATTCCTAGGCTACATGGTTACTGAAAGAGGGATAGAAGCAAGTCCAGAGCAGATCAAAGCGATCCTAAATTTGAAGTCCCCATCGAATGTTAAAGAAGTACAAAGGTTGACAGGAAGAATCGCAGCGCTCAACAGGTTCATTTCAAGATCCTCAGAAAAAAGTAAGGATTTCTACGATATCCTGAGGAAAAACAAGAAGTTCGAATGGACTGAGAAGCATGAAGAAGCCCTGAAGTGTCTGAAAGACTACCTGTCAGCAGCCCCATTATTAATGAAACCAGAAGATGGGGAGCCGCTGTATTTATATCTCGCTATTTCCGGAAGCTCAATCAGTGCAGTCTTGGTAAAAAACCATCAAGGTCAGCAGCATCCGGTATATTATGTAAGTAAAACTCTGCTAGACGCAGAATCCAGGTATTCTCACCTTGAAAAGTTAATTCTAGCTCTTATAATGGCTTCTACTAAACTTAGACATTATTTTGAAACCCATACTATAATTGTGATGTCTAACTATCCTATCAAGGCAGTTCTCAGGAAGCCGGAAATGTCAGGAAGGATGGCTAAGTGGGCAGTCAAACTGAGTGCCTACGACATCAAATATGAACCAAGAACATCAATCAAGTCCCAAGCATTAGCTGACTTTGTGGCGGATTTCAGCAGTGACATTGAATCAGAAGTTGAAAAGGAAGTCCAGCAGCTTGAGAAGCTCAAGGAAGACTGGATCCTCTATACTGACGGCTCCTCAAATGTTAGAGGAACAGGGCTGGGAATCCTGCTAAAATCGCCACAGGGGGACATAATACATCTATCCATATCCTGTGAATTCCAGGCTACCAACAATGAAGCTGAATATGAGGCTTTAATTGTTGGATTACAGCTGGCTAGGGATATGGGAATCCTATCTATACAAGTGTTTGTTGATTCTCTCTTATTAACTAACCAATTTAATGGCTCCTATGCAGTAAGAGGGGAGAATCTGATCAAATATCTTGAAATTGTTAAAAAATTGTCTCTATTTTTCGAAAATTTTAGCATTTCCCAGGTACAAAGAGAAGATAATGCAGAAGCCGATGCCTTGGCAAACTTAGCTTCATCGCTCAGGATTCCTGAGAATGTCAAAATTCCAATAACTCATATCTTGACGCCAGCGATAGTTCCACAGGAAGCTCAGGCTTTTGACAATAATGCAGGCGCAGATGTTGAGAATCCTGAAGATGCTCAAGAATCCTGGACCTACCCGATCAGGAAGTATCTAAAAGACGAGGAGATTCCCAAGGGCGAAAATCCCAGGGCTTTTCGCACAAGGGTAGTACCCTATACTATAATTGATAATATCCTATATAGAAGATCTCTTGCAGGTGTCTACTTAAGGTGCTTAGAGAAGTCAGAAGCTCTAGAGGTGCTTGAAGACATTCACAGTTGAGATTGTGGGAACCATACCGGGGGCAGGGCACTGTTCTCTAAAATTCTCAGATTCGGGTATTATTGGCCAACCATGAAAAAGGATGCCGCGAGCTTCTCACAGAAATGCGATGCTTGTCAAAGGCACGACAATATCCTCCATCAACCCGCTGAGCATCTGCATCCTATAGTATCCCCATGGCCATTTATGAAGTGGGCATGGATATTGTGGGCAAGCTGCCAAAGGCTCCTAGAGGAAAAGTGTTTATGCTTGCCATGACGGATTACTTTTCCAAGTGGATTGAAGCAGAAGCTTATGTTCAAGTAAGAGAGAAAGAAGTGATATCCTTCATCAAAAGAAACATCCTCACCAGATTTGGGATTCCGGCAGAAATCATATGCGATAATGGCTCCCAGTTTATAGGCAAGAGAACAACAAGCTTTTGTGAAAGCTGGGGCATCAAGATGATCACTTCAACACCCGTCCATCCTCAGGCTAATGGGCAGGCAGAATCCAGCAATAAAATCATCATCAACAATCTCAAGAAGAAGTTGGGCTCCAAGAAAGGTAAATGGGCTGAGGAGCTGTCATTTGTCCTTTGGGCAGATAGAACAACACCTAAAAATGCCACTGGCCAAACGCCATTCTCGTTAGTATTTGGGGCAAAAGCTGTAATTCCTACAGAAATGGTACTCCCAACAGCCAGAATCAGTTGCCAAGATCCTGGAACCAACAGCCAGAATCTTCTTCAGGATCTCGAAACAGTTGAGGAGCTCAGAGATATGGCCAGAATCTGAATGGCGTCTTATCAACAACGGATAGCGAAATCTTATAACAAGAACACCAGGCTGAGAAGATTCCAAGTAGGTGACTTGGTCTTGAGGAAATCTTTTCAGAATACTACCAATCCTGCTGATGGGAAGTTGGCACCCAAGTGGGAAGGCCCTTACCTTATAGATTCTGAAGAAGGAAAGGGGGCATATCGTCTGATAAATATGGAAGGAGAACCTCTGCCAAGAGCTTGGAATGCTGTCCACCTTAAAGCGTATTTCACCTCTTCTACGTTTAAGGTATCCTGCATACCTTCTAAGGTTTAAGAGGTGAATTCCTGGCGAGGGTCGTGCGCTACTGGCGATTACCCAAACGTAGAAGAGGTGAAATCCTCTAAAACCTGAAGAGCCCGCTACCACACAATTTTATTGATAGGAAACTGAAAATTACAAGTGTTTTGGAGGTTTGATCGATCAGGCTAAGTGTTACAGAAATCGTAAACTATCATAGCTAATGTGTGAGTGAGTTGTGTGTTCCTACTGATCGAATCCTCGATTTATATAATAAACTAACAACTAACTAACTATCCGGGATTCTCGGGATCCTCTTTCTACACTTCTCTCGACCGTTGAAGAAGATGCGACCCACTTTCCCACGTGCCAGTTAGTTAAGACCGAGTCTTCAGGAGACGGTTAGGCTCTACAACGTTCCTGAAAACAAATAAAGCACATGGCAAAAATAAAGGTTAGTCGATAACAAATATTCAGGATACCTGACTGGACGGGATTCCCAAACCGTAGCGAGATTCCTGGTCTTATGCAGCTTTCCTATGAGCATCCTGAAATCGACCCCTAACAATTGCCCCCGAATCTCGGCTGCCTGTGGATAAGATTTACAGCTGGCGAGATTCGCTTAACCCAATATTTCACGCCGTTATTACGGTAAATGCAGTTAGATGTGACGTTTTTTACGGCGTCCGATTGATGGGATAACCATCATTACTTTTCTTTAAATACAAGATTCCGAGATCATATCTTCATCATCTTCTCCCAAAAAACCCTTTCGAGTTTCTTCGACGTTTCAGGTCAGTTTCTTCCCTTCTTCTCCGGCTTCTTTTCGTTTTACTTTATTCCGGTCATGGCGAAGAAGAACACTCGTTCTGCCACTCCTTCCTCCTCGTTGAACATCGAGGACTTCATTGATCAGGGGATTCTTCCCTACAATGAAGAAGAAACCTGGAATTTCAGCGACGGCGACATCCGCCAATTGAAGGAATCTGGTCTCTTTCCGCCGTCGGCCATTATTCGGAGTTTTGATTCTCGGCTGAAAGCCGATTGCATGTCCAAAACCTGGGTTTGTTTTCTCTACTATCCTTTCCTTCTTGGAATGTCCTATCCCTTTCCGGCCATCGTAAACGAATTCTTCAAAATCACCGGCCTTTCCTACTCCCAAACAATGCCGATGGTATGGAGGATTCTTTTCTCTCTTGATAACCTGAACAACTCCCGGAAGCTTGAGATGGGGATTCCCGAAGTTTGTGCCGCTTACAACAACTGAGAACCCACGGGTTCAGTCGCTTCATTCTTCAAGCCCGCTCTTCCTACTCCCAATTGATTCCTCGTGCATCACACAATGATCACGACTGGAAGAGAAAGTTCTTTTTTGTCAAACGTAAATCCATTGTTGGGGGTGATTCATTGCCGATGAAGTGGGTTCTGAAGGGTAGGAAACTGATTTAGGCATTGTATTTGAGTTTCTTTGGATTTTGCTAATGATCTTTTACTATTCCTTGCAACTCCCAAATTTTCTGATCTTGTTGAAGTGACTGAAGAAGCTGTGGAGAGGACTGCCTCTTTTCTAGAGATCCCGCCTGCTGACAGAACCTTCGCTATCGAGAGCGCCAACAGCGAACAAAGCTTCTCAATCGATCATTCAGAAGCCGTCATGTCTAGTACGTAGTTGAGCTTCTCGAACATATGTTTTGAATTAGGCTTCCTAATCCTGACTGCTTTCTTTATTTCATACTAGCAGCTCCCAAACCTGCAACTGGATTCTCCCTGGATGACCTGACCTCCTACCTGGAGATGAAAGAGGAGAAGACCGAGCCCATGGCCCGCATCCGACCTCCTACTACCAGGGCCAAGACAGCTTCCTCCAGCAAGAAGAGGAAGGGCTTGGAGGGTACTGTATTCCTGGAGAGCTTCGACGGACTGAGCCCCGCAGAGACAGGTAACAAGCTTCTGAGCCTGCATACAACGACAAAACTGGTAAGTGTATAAATAGGATTCTCATACCTTAGCGGCATCCGGCAAATGGCTGAGATTCCTAATTGACCCCATTGTCTTTCTTTCACAGGGCATTGAGCAGCTTAGCGCTGCGTGCATTGAGGCTGAGACCAAGCTGGCAATGGTCCAGAAGAAGCTTGATGAGGCAAGGAACACCATCCGCATCCAAGGTGAGATAGCTGAGGGCAAGACCCGTGATTATGAGCATAAGCTGAGAGAGCAGGAGCTGAGGTTCCAGGTAGCCGCGCAGGTGGAGGATGCTATCTCCAAGCAGTCAGCTGCCCGCAGTGTGCTCCAGGCAATGCTGAAAATGGCAGCAGAAGCTGGAGCTGAGGGGGTCACTTGCTCGAAATGGACGGTGGATGCCTGGAAGCTATCCTTGGAGAAACTGGAGAAGGCTGGATTTCCGACTAGTGGAGACAAGCTTCCTTTGGTCGATGCTGCCGGTGCTGATGCGGGTGAAAAGGGGAAGTCTGTGGAGAAGGCAGACGAAGAAGATGCTGGCGGGAAGCTGGAGATTCCCGAGAAGGCGATGGGCGATGAGGACGATGCAACGGTCTGAGCCCTCTTTTTTAGTCTGTAGTTTGTTTTGGTGATGTGTATGTCTTTAAACAATTTCCTTTCCTTGTCTTTGCTGAAACAATACTAGAACAAGTAACAACAATGGTTGAGGATCCTGGTGGAGGGATCTTGCAGTTTGCAAGACGAAGCCAGCGTTCCCAATAAGCTTTTGACCTATGAGCTTCCCAAGGGGAGGGATCCTGAGGTTTTCAGGACGAACTTTGGGAAGCTCAAATCCCGTTATGTTAATAATATTATCGTATTTTGATCATTTCGAATATGTTTTGTATTTACTTTGTATATCTTTAGAAATTCGAAACATTGTCGGTAACAAAAATTCATCTAAACCAATTTTGTGGTGAAGTTTAAAATCTCTATAGGGTTGAGGTCAATTGAATCAAACAAACATACTATTCTAGCCTTTAGGATTTTGCTTATGCAATAATCTCTATATAATCAAGAATCCTATCAGGAAATCTCACTGGGATCCTGACAGGTTACCTTATAGAGTTTTAGACTGTTGGCTCCAGGATTCTGACGAGAATCTCATTTATGTTAGAACTTGTGATCTTAGGAAGGCCTTTCCTCAAGATTCTGACAGGAACCTTAATCGAATATAATCTTTCGCAGCTCAAAGCCTCAATCGACTTTTAGATACAAACGATCATTTCTTTTTTCACCTTGTTTGGAATTCTTACGGGAATCCTGAATACACTTTTCTCGGCATTCGTCTCAACTTACTCCAGAACCTGAAACAATCAGGAAGCTTCTTGGCCTTCGGCCGAAGCCGATGCTTTCGAGAGCAAGTTAAGTTTAAAAATGAGTTGGGAATATGTAACATCCCGAGTTTCAAATTTAATTGAGTGCCTAATTTCCTTATTATGATTTACGAGGGGCATTATGAAGGATTTATTAGTTATTAAAGTTAACTTTATAATAGATGGTTAAACTAAAGAAAGTTAGAGGGTTAATTATGTAATTAAGGGTTTTGGCCAAAAATAATATAAAATATGAAATAGAGGGACCAAGGCTGTAAATTAGGCATAAGAAAAATTAAGTCTGGGTTTCCCCCAGACTCAGAAGTCGCGTACGAGAGAAGAGAGAGGGAGAGGAGCCCTAGCTCTTGAAATCCTTGAAATCAAGGGAGTTGGGGTGGAATTTGCTTAGAGGAATCCGAATTCTAGCTTAGGAGGCCTTGTAATATCTTGATTTTGAGCTCTCCCTTGGATGTTCTTGATCAAGTAAGTGTTTCTATGGTAGGGTGAATTCATGGGTTTCATCTAGATGCTAAATTGAGGTCGAATTCTGTGTTGTTATGTGTTTATGTACCTAGATGATGCTGAATTTCTGCTTGCATGACTGATTTGTGTGTTAATTGTAGAGGTTGAGGTGGAGGTCAAACCCCCAGCCTCATGGGTTCGATATCTATGGTGGATGGGTGATGTGGGTTGGTTAATTATGCACCATGTATGCTAGTAAACTGATATGAGTAGTTGCTTTAGTGTAAAAGCTGTGAATTTTGGTAGTATGATGAATTGTGGATGTAATGTAAGCATGAAAGCCTCAAAACTTGTAGATCACCAATTATGCATATAAGGTGTTTGATGAAATGCTTGAGTGAAGATTTATTATGTGTATGAGTTGAATATTGGGTGAATCAAGTTGTGATATATTATAGAATGCATATATGATGAAAATGGATAGGATGAAATATTGTAGGCTACTCATTAAGTAAAATTCAATATGAGCACCTAAGATGTTTGAGGAAATGCTTGAATGAGAATGGACTTGTGTGTATGCTAATTCCATGAGTTGTTTAGGTGATTGTATGATAATCGTGTGAACCATGAATATGCAATGGTAATCTAAACGATGTAATGGATATAGGTGAAGCGAGTGGAGCTACAAGTCACCAACGTGAAGGCAAGAATAAAGCTTAAAGGTAACACGTAGTAGCTAGTGATTGGTGTTAACTAGTGGGTTACAATTTGATGTTAAAGCAGAAAATTTGATGAGCCTTATGTGTCAAGGGTATTGGGAAATTAAATTGAGAAGTTGGTTATGTAAATGACTAACTAGGATTGTAGTATATGACCCAAATTGGGTTGAGCTGGATGTTGTGGCAAGACGAGAACCTATGAGAGTGTTGGGGGTCTCGGATTGTCCCAACATCGAATTTAAGTGGATTAGCACATAGTGTGTGTGCTAAGGGGAAAATTATAGTGAAGGAATTCTAATTGAAAGCATAAACATAAGCTGATCTTGTGACGTGTGTGTTAGCGGGTCAAACGGGTCGGGTAAGAAGTTTCTATTACCTTATTCGGAAATAACGAATTCGGATATGACATTTGAGAAATTGGGTGAAATCTTCATATTGCAGGTAACTATAAGCTCTTGGGGCTAAAAATCCAGGTTTGATAGTTTGGAGGGTAACCAAACTGAAAAATGCAGAAAAATGGCTAAGTATGGGAAAACTGGCCTGGAGCCCTGGAAATCAGGCTCCAGGCGTATCGCCTGGAAGTCCAGGAGCTCCAAGCGATACGCTTGGAGCTGCTGGCCGAGTTTTTGTTTTGTTTTCTTGTTTTTAATTGATGTATTGTGCTGAATGCTGTTATGTGCCATCAATACTAATGTGTTACTAGTGTTGTTGGCAGGTAATCGATAGTTGGCGGGTCGGGATCGAATCGAAGACTTTTGGAACCGAACATCATGTATTTTGGGAATTTAAGCTTATATGCTAGTAATGGTTAATGTTAGCAAGTAAACTAACAAGTAGTTAACGGCGTTAAACGCTTGATCTTTTGTAATTATGGCTTGTGTGCCGAATGATGGTCTAAGTGTAGAACGAAATTTTCTAACTCTGATTTTACATGGCGTGTAATTTGATGAAATGGGATTGGGGCCTTACAGAATAAACCCATGCATTTCTGGGGACAAGCTCGTGCAATTCTAGGGACAAGCCCGTGCAATTCTGGGGACAAGCCCGTGCAATTCTGGGGACAAGCCCGTGCAAACGTGGGACTAAGCCAATTCTGGGGACAAGCCCATACGTATGTGACATGAAAATGCCAAAACCTTAGATAACACGTCAGTGTTATAAACCTTGAGAATCCTCCCAGCAGCTTCCAGTGACAAGATTGTCAGCCACCCCTAGAGTGGACTGGTCCGGCCACCTTGAGCATACTGGTGGACAACGTGCGCTCCTGGCGAGGGTCGTGCGCTACTGGCGATTACCCAAACGTAGAAGAGGTGAAATCCTCTTAAACCTTAGAAGGTATGCAGGATACCTTAAACGGATGAGAGGTGGTCAGCCTCTAACTGGGGATACACCATATTTTTTTTTTTTTTGTGTGTCACAGGTACTTGGTACCCGAGTGGCAGAAAAACATCCCAATATCAGTAAAGGTTGATGTTTTCAGCTATGGGATCGTGTTGCTTGAAATCATATGTTGCAGAAGGAACCTAGAAGTACACGTATCCAATACGGATGAGATTGTCCTTTCTAGTTGGGTTTACAAATGCTTTAAAAGCGGGCAATTGGAGCTGCTTGTTGGTCGTGCTGAAGTGGAGAAGGAGACGTTGGAGAGGCTTGTCAAAATCGGTCTTTGGTGCATCCAGGATGAACCTGCTCTTCGTCCCACTATGAAGTGTGTGGTGCTGATGTTAGAAGGGATCACAAACATTGCTACTCCTCCCTGTCCAACTTACACATGGTAATTCTTGCTTCTGCCTGATAAAGATAAATCTTGTTTTTTTGAATCCTTATCAAGCCAAACGTTTCCATCAAACGTACGAAAACATGTCATGTCTTGTATTTTATGACTGTTGGCTATTCTTGTTCTTGTTTAGAACACAAAATTCAAAATGAATCAAGGCTGGACATGATTAAAGAACCATCCTTAAAGATAAATTAGTCCCCATTCGTTGTTACTGAGGTTTACAACTAAGGTCATCCCAAGACCGGCGTCCTTATTGTCTATCTCTAAAATGGCCCAAAAACACATATCTACGAACCAGAGTATTTTGGCAGTTTCTAACACATAAAACCAAAAGAACTGTCAAAAGTATAAACAGGTAATTCCTGACAAAAGTTGGTTGCCCGGTTCCCTTCATGAAACAGGGCTTTGTAGCCGTCTTTTTTGGGTGGGAATTTTTCTTCAAAGATATTAGTTTGGATTCTTGGTTGCATTTCTATCTTCCTTATTGATAATTGATTTAACCATGTATCCTCTCTGTTTGCAGATTGGTCAATGGTTCCAGTTGCTTGTATTTTATTTTAGACAATAAGAAAGAAGGTGTGAAACTTGTTGATTTCAATGCATGTATTCTACTAAGCTATTACTCTTTGTTCCGTAACTTATAATGTGAACTTTGGCTCATTTTTCATTGTCCGGTAGATTCTCTGTTATCTAACCAACCTAAAAGGTTTGTTATAGCTAGAAAAATTTAGATGTGCCTGTTGAAGAATAATTCTAACCTAATGTTATTGTTGAACACAAAGATTTCTGTTGGTGATGTTAGAGATCCTCGGATGACAGTTTTAAGCCGGTTAAAAAGTTTTTCCTAGTCTCTAGGGAATGTTACAAGTTTGGTTTTGTTTTTTTTAAGTTGGTTTTTATCGTTATTTGTCTTCTTTTCTCTTTGTATTGATAACCTATTTCAATGCCCCTGGTTCATATATCAGACGTATCCTTTATTTGGCCAATAGCAATTGTGTGTAAACATGGGTAGGGTTCTCATAAAACCCCATTTGTGAAAACCTGAAAACCATCTTAATTTTGGTTAGTTTGGACGAAAAAAACACAAGGGGCGAATGTTAGAGAAAGTGAACTAAAGGGGCAGTTTTGGCAAAATGAAAAAGACAATATCGAAGGAGATCGAAGGAGATCGGAGGAGTTCCGTTCAATTGACCGAGTCGTCATCGACGTTATGCCTCCTTAGGAGTTCCGTTAATCATGATTCCCACAACTATCCGTTCGTCGTTTTCAATTGGTTATGTTTCGCAATTTTGGACGGAGAGAGTTCTGTTCCTGTTCGTCGTCTTCAATTGGACGGAGTTCATCGTCAGATTCCTGTTCCAAGTATTTATTAACTCAACCATTCATTCCTTCATCAATTCATTGGTTCATTAATACCATCTCGACTTGATCGTACATTTTCCTCTAATCTGGAGAAACTAGTTTGCTTTGGATTATGTATATAGAAGTAGGTTTTTGTTTATTAGCAGACTGAGTTTTCACTATCGTCATACATAGCATTACAATTTGAAAACCGATGGAAACAGCTAAGCAACCAGCTCATGGACAGCTAAGAGGAAAATCCCTATAAATAGGAGACCTCCACCACTCATCCAAATCAAGTTAACATAGGGTTAGAAACCCCTTCTCTCTCTTTAAAACCTTCTCCGGCCTGCAAACACACACTTATGCATGGGCGAGACCCAACGATGACGATGATGAAAACTGAAATGAAATACGTTTGTACGGATCTGAGCCGGAGGATCTCACTCTCCACACACTTGTAGCTACTAAAATACCACCCTCGCAACACACATTTTAAGAATTACTTGTAAGATTTTCACCATAAAAATTGAAACTAAAAAAATTAAAGACTCTCATAAGAGCTTCCAAAGTTATGTCAGGGCGATTTTACTCAATTTTGAGGTTTTCGTGTATGAAAAATAAAAAAAAAATTCAATTTGGCCTGAAACGTTAAAACGTTAAATAACTGAACCCAACATACCTTTTAGAAAAAGAAGTTCCATTGGAATCACATTATAAAAAACTAAAAAAGTTTGATAAGAATTCGAATTTCCATGTGATCCCTGACGAGTAAGCAAGAGCAGCCACGTCGGACGTTCCACGTGGGGATAAGCAGCTGGTCAAAATGCGCAGCGTGATGAAATTTACTATATTTGTTTGTTGTCTCGTTTCCCCTCTGATCTTCATCACTTTCGCCCCCACCTTTGCTACATTCTCAAACTCTTATTATATCCGTTCACTGGTTTTCGAACTTCAATGATTTGAGGTACGATCGAGCTTATGATTCTCGCTCATACGATACAAAAAGAGAAGTTGCAAAAGTTCCATCACCCGTAGTTTCTTATCAGGTACGTCAATATCCTTCTCAACTCAACAGTTTCCCCCCGGGAATTAGGGTTTTCAATGATCGCGAGTTTCTGATTGTTGTTCTGCGTGATTTCAATCGTAACCGTAACCAAAATCCCTACATGTTAATTGATTGTGATTTTTAGGGTTTAACTTGTTTTTGACTTTGTCTTCATAGTGTTCTCTTAGTTTTTAGCCTGTCACGTTTACTGTGAAATCCGAGAACAATGCACTGAATATGACTGTGAAATCCGAGAACAATGCACTGTTCTCTTAGTTTAAGCATCTTTTAAACCTCTTAACGGCTAAGAGACATTATACCATTAAGAGGTAGCATCTTAATGACCATTAAGAGACATCAAGAGGCTATCAAACAACCCCTTAAAATGTTTAAATAAGATGGTGATTAACTGATTATCTGTTGAACTTGATCCGAACACTTGGTTACTGTCCGTTGGGGTACAATTTACAGCATCCGGAGACTGCAAAATTCAGATCAATCAGACATGGTTTCTTTAGCCTTCAAGAAAATATAACACAATCTACTCGTATTATATTGAGCATCATTTAGATGTGATAAATTTCAATGAATAATAACCAAGTTTCTCAAGTGCTCCACTAAAGTCAAATTAAACTTTTAATGGAAGGGAAAAACAACTCAACTTTTATAATGTGTTTCATTGTTGTGAAATTTGGTATGTTTTGCAAGGTACCATGTTACTACTTGAGAAACTTGGTTACTAATGTGTGATTTTCCTCTTTCAAAACTATAAATCTGGAAAGAGAAGTTTAGTTGAACCATGGGTGTTAGCTAAATAGAAATTGAGCCCCTCTGTTATGCTAGCCATTCTTTTTAGGTAAGCTAATTCACTTTAATCATGTGTTGTAACAGTGCATTCCACAAAATGATGAGGCTTCAGACATACACTGGACTGAGTGTGGTTGCCACACTTGCGGTTATCTATCATGCCTTTAGTAGTAGAAGACAGTTCTATCCTGCAACAGTTTATTTATCCACTTCCAAAGTCTGTTTAGTGATCCTTTTAAACATGGGTTTGGTGATCATGTGCATTATGTGGCAGCTGGCAAAACGAATATTTCTTGGTTCGCTTCGAGAAGTGGAGGTTGAGAGATTGAATGAGCAATCATGGAGGGAAGTTATGGAAATCCTTTTTGCCATAACTATATTCCGGCAAGACTTTTCTGTTACGTTTCTTGCTATGGTTGCTGCTCTTTTATTCATCAAGTCCTTGCATTGGTTGGCTCAAAAGAGAGTTGAATACATTGAAACAACTCCAACCGTTCCTATGTTGTCTCATATCCGGATTGTTTCTTTCATGGGATTCCTTCTCCTTGTGGACTGTCTTTTTCTATATAACTCATTAAAGTACTTGATACAAACACGCCAAGCTTCAGTTTCACTTTTCTTTTCATTTGAGTAAGTTACTTAATCCTTAAGCCTTTTAGTGTTGTTATCTTGTTTCTCATAACTTTTCTTTCAACATATTTGTTTAATTTAGCTAGTTTTGGAGGGATCTTATTAATTGATTTTTTATCATGAAAATATGTTATCACATCTTTCAGAAACAGCCAACTATATATAACATTTTTGGTGCTGTATCCGCTTAATTGTTGCACAGAATGTATTTTGGATGAATTTGGGAAGTATCGTATGGATCTGCATTGTTTTGCAGAATATCATCCATTATTATCTTCTCAGAAAATCACGTGGTTTTTACCATCGTTTCTACAAAATCCAGTTTCATAGGCACTGAAGTTGAATGTTTAATAACATTTGTCATTTTCAGGTACATGATATTAGCTACAACAATAATGTCAACCTTTGTCAAATATGTTTTCTTTGTGAGCGACATGCTTATGGAAGGACAGTGGGAAAGAAAAGCTGTGTACACGTTCTATTTGGAGCTTATTCGTGACTTGCTACACTTATCTATGTATCTGTGCTTTTTCCTCGTAATCTTTGTGTAAGTACTTTAGTTTCATACACATCATGACTGCATTAAAAGATACGGAAGTCAACATGATTTGTTACTTGAATTCTGGCCACTTCTGTCTGTGTATTTATACGTTTATTCATGCTTTCTTTTATCAATTAAACTCATAACCTCTTTTTTTTTACATTTTGGTTTCTCCAGGAACTATGGTGTGCCTCTTCACTTGATCCGGGAGCTATACGAGACATTCAGAAATTTCAAGCTGCGAATTGCTGATTATATCCGTTATCGAAAGATCACATCAAATATGAATGATCGGTTTCCAGATGCAACACCGGAAGAGTTGAATGCGTTAGTTTTGTTTATAACCCTTAGAATATTGTCCACATCCATATCAGTGATGCAGTCTTATCATTTCTATATTTACTATATGCAGAAGTGATGCGACCTGCATTATCTGTAGAGAGGAAATGACTACAGCAAAAAGATTAGTCTGTGGGCATCTATTCCATGTGCACTGCCTTAGGTCATGGCTAGAGAGACAACATACATGTCCCACTTGCAGAGCACTTGTTATACCAAATGAGGGTGGGACAAGTGCATCACGTTCCCGAGCGGGAGCTCATCGTCAAGGTCCGAAAATTTCTACTTTTTTAATTCATGTTTTTTTAATCCTTCTGAAAGATTCCGACACATACCTGTATAGTTGGCAACTGCAATATATCACAAGCTTAACAGTTTGGATTGTGTTCAGGAGTAAATTCGGCAAATACATCATCTCAACATCGAACCGATGATGGTGCAGGAAATGGGAATATTAGCCGGCTTCAAAAGAGAGTCCAAGCTGCTGCTGCAGCTGCTTCTATATATCAAAAATCTTTTGTTTATCCTTCTCCAAGTTCTTTAGCATGGTATGTAATCAATGTTTGAATCTAAATAGCATGCCTAGGGGGGAGGCGCAATCTGGCGAAAGGGTCATCACTTCTGACTGCTTGAGTTGACGAGCAGCCTCTGGTACATGGGCAGATTTTGTGCATCAGGAGGTTGTACATACAACTTTTTAGGCTGTACAAAGAGATTATTCATATATTAAATCAAGGTTACTTATAGAAACCTATCATGAATATAAAATATATATTATATATATATATACCTTGTACCTGCGTATGCGATTCGCCCGCCTTCGCCTTGGCTCTGGGGACCCTATGGCCTTGGTGCATCTTATGCTTTTTTAAACTAGGATCATAATTAGAATTTGTGTTATGCGTGTTATTTACAGGTCATCTGGATATGCTTTACTTCCCAGAAAATCCAATCTTAACAGTGGCAAACATGACAATTCAATCCCAAACAACCCTGCAAACTTTCCATCGTTTCAGTACCCCCAAGTCGGTTTTATACCAGTTCATGCAAGTCCTAACCCCGAGGATGGATGTGGCACCAATATCCAGATGTCAGTGAAACTGAAGTCCCAGAAAAAAATAAATCAGCACCTGATTGAGGTATTACAACAGAGCACTTGATCAGTTGATCTTTCATGAAAGTTTATTTCTTAGAATGTTTTGATTGTTCTTGTTTTTCCCTCAACCTGTATTTATCACACTACACTAATATTTTTTGGATCAACCCTCATATGCTCACATCATCCAGGAAGGTATAGAATGCAATCCTACAGTAGGGGGATAAGAATGATATAATGAATTTCACGCCCTTTGGACATTCTTCCACTCATGTTTTAAATAGTTGACATATTGGGCATTACGAACCTGTGGGACTATTAACTGGCCTTCTTAGCTTCCCACCATTTCAAAAAAAAAAAAAAAAAAAAAAAAACCTCCCTTCTTAGCGTATCCATGATTAGCTTGCGCTTTGTGGATCCAGACCTTATTTATCAAAATTCAACCCACTTTATTTATCAAAAAAAAAAAAAAAAACTCCCTTCTTAGCGTATCCCTTCTTAGCGTATCCAGACCTTATTTATCAAAATTCAACCCACTTTATTACCTTATCTTTGTACGCCTGTACAAGACTTTTCATCCATGTGCATGATTTGTTCCCCTTGATTATTGTCCGTGATAAGTGGGCCTTAGAGCTGATCAAACATAAGGGGTAGATGTGTAAACGAGCCGGCGCTTGCAAGCTACCCGAGATCGGCTTTCAAGTTGAGCCGAGCTTAGACGGGCATGAGCCTATATTGGAGCTTATTTAATAAACGAGCTTAATCCCGAGCTTCAAATCTTAACCTTGACTAGGCTCGCAAACCTAAACAAGTGTATTATCTATATAATTATTTAGTATATTAAATATGTACTTACAATCTTACCTAATAATATTTTTATAATTAAAATTATGATAAAAGTAACCAAATAATATATATTATGTTATTTATAAGTTGTAATTATAAATATATATATAAATAACTATAAGTTTATTAAATAAAATAATAATTATATAATAAACAATCCAAGCTCAAGTTTCGATGGGCTCGATTACACCCTTAATAAGGGGTGTGTCAAGAACATTTTAGGAGAACGTATATGATTGGAAATAGAGGTGGCAAATTGGCCGGTTGGGTTGCGGATTACATTTAGTAGTTTTTGGTTCTGGTCAGGTTGAGTTGAGTTGAGACAACTGTCCCAAGAATCTTGAGTTTATCATTGTTAATGATGTGTTAAATATGTTCCAAAAGTTTATATATAACAAGAGTAAATAACTCAAAACTGTCACTATAGAAAATATATTTGGCCTTATTGTTTGTTAATGCACCCTTTGAATAGGTTTTGCAAGAGAAAAGCTCAGTTGGAGAAAGCAGCAGCAACAACAAAAGTAGCTGGAAGGTGGATTTGCCTACAACTAGTTCGAATAGCAAAGAGAAGGTAGTTTCACCACCATCATCATCTTTTTCAGTTTCGGGTGTTGACCAAAGTCAACACGGGGTGGACGATATCCAAGATGATGTCAACAATTCACCGTTGTAGATTTTGTTTGTACCCAAGAACTCTTTGTTTTCAACACACCAAATGAAGTTGCAGAATACCCTTGATAAGGCACACTAGTTTTGTGCTTCTATTACCCAATCATCATAGAAAGTTCGCCAGATTTTTCTAATTTGTCTTTCTTTGGGCATGAGATAACGTGAGGCATGTAAGTTTGGATCGTTCAAAGCAGTTCTTGTGTAGTGCCCAGCGTGAAACAATTCAAGACAGGTAGGTAGAAAGTAGAAAGTTGCAGATCCTTTCATCCCAAACTGCCCGGTTCATTTTTTTCATGGTTGTCTTGCAAGTGTAAACTGCAAACCAAACCAACCAGTATCATGAAGATTTCTAAACTGACTGGCCAAAACTTCTAAAATAACCTGACTGCAGAACCAAACAGTTGGCTAGTTTTAACGGTTTTACCAGTTTAAGATGAACCATAAATAACCTAGGGTCCTTGGTATTTGTTGTAGAAAGTTTTCGGTTTTTTCCTGTATGTATTGACATGAAATCTAAATCTTATGTCCTAACCATCATTACAATATGGAATGTTATAAAAAAAAAGTATATTTGTTTTTTCAGAAATAATAAATACAACAATGATAGAAGAAATTTTTATACAAACAACAATAGCTACGCAAGATTTTTTTTTTTTGCAAATTTAATCATAATTTAATTTATTAATAGGAGAGAAATGAGTGAGGAGAATGATGGATATTTTTAGCTTTCGCCTTTTAAGTGAAGGCATACGAGGGAATTAGGGAAAGACAAAAAAAATCTGATGTAACATTTATATGGATAAGAATAAGATATGATGTGAATGAAAAGAATGAGTGGAGAGTGGAGAGTGGAGAGTGGAGTGATGACTGTCCCCAGCCTCACAATGATCTTTGTCAAGAGAATTGGATTGAAGCAATAGTTTTTCACATGTTTAGATCAACATAAAACTTTCCCAGCTCAAGATCATCTGATCTTAGGAGTTCATCAAGTGTGTGCTAAACTCCATCAGTACCCAAATAGTCCATTAAGTCATCATAAATATTAGATTGGTATCTTCAAAAAACATCAAATCAAACACATGCATCTTATTGTAGTCTGCTTGCAATTCAGTGTTTGTAGGCTTGTTTACAGAAAATGTTACAAAAGGTGAGCTTGGTGTCATGATAGTGCTATTATGATCTCAAAATCAACCCTACCAAAAGGAGAGAGATAGTAGTATGTATTTGAGTTTGAGTATATGACTTCAATCCAGCATTGTTCTTGCAGTCTATATTCCCAAATCCTCAATTTTGTTTTGTGGTTCTAGAATTCTCCATAGCTGGTTTTTAGTCTTAAACCGACGGACTAATACTTTTAGAAAAACCGATTGTGAAATCATTGTTTTAAAGTTAAAAACCGATATATAAATAACTCTAGTAGCAAACGTAAGATCATACATAAAGAGAGGACTGCAATCATGCAGGATTATGATATGTGACAACCACCTCTTGGCCCCCTTAGATTTGAGCAAAATACAACCACTGGTAATCACGACTCGCAAGTGAGCTTCCTCTCTTTCCCGCAATCTTTGTTTCTCTGTCTCTCTTATAATTTAGCTAATTATAAATAAAATAAAAAAGATAGCAAGTAATAACTATAACATAGGCGAAAATGAAATTAAAAGACAATGTGACAATAAGATTAATAGAAGAAACATAAAAGCACACCGTTACGAATAGTCTAATAATTTTTTTTTTACAACCATTAAGATATGTTTATACTAAGTTATAGAGAGAGTTTGGTAAATCAACATCCATCAATTTGGTATATTTAAATATCCGTCAACTAAAACGTGTTATGGGCTCAAATCTTTCTTACAGCAAATTATGGTTATTTTCTCTTACAATTCTAGAAGTTGCTGTTGTAAAAATTATCAATTATCAAATTACAGTAAAATACATGTAATAACCAAACATCAAAATGTTATGCACCAACGATTATTACAAACATAAAATGTAATAAAAGTAAAATAGTAAAATGTAAAATCTGTTTTATCTTTTGTGAATTAAGAAATCACCAACCAGATTGATTCATCACAAAGATCATAAGGTATGGTCAATCAACAAAGAACTTTCCCATATCAGGATCATCATCAACTCTATAGAGTTCATCGAATGTGTACTCAGCTCCATCTGTTTTCAAATCCTCCAGATCAAAGAAATTCATTAAATCATCATAAAAACCATCATCTTCTTCAATGGGCACCATGGTTTTGACTTTCTCCAGGTCAGCAGCCTCCATGATTAGATCAAAATCTTCTAAAAACATCACATCATCATTGGTAGGCATCTCATCAGTAGACAACACGGCACCAGATGTACCTGGTTCGGTAACAGACACGCCATGTGTAGTTTGAGGCACAGTTACATTCATCTTCGCCGAACCTTTCTGCTCGCAATTGAGCGTGTTTGTAGGCCCGTTTGCAGAATACGTGATGAAAGAGGAACTAGATGCAGTCATGTCCATTGGACCTTTCTGCTTGTAATTCAGTGAGTTGGTAGGCTCGTTTTCAGAAAATGTGACAACAGACAAAGACGAACCTGGTCCAGTCACATTTGTTGTAGCTGGACCCTTCTGTTTATGATCCGTTATGTTGGAAGCACCAACCGGACCAACAATGACTGGAGAACGAGTGCAGCTAGCTAAATCATCCTCCTCCCAATCTTCTTCATTGAAGGGTGCACCATATTGTTGACCATTTTTTGGCCCCGACCCGCTTTTCTTGAAGATCTTACAAAGCACATATGTATCCTGAACAACTCCTGTACTAGCCAATTGCTCGTCTTCCATTCGGTATTCATGCATCACCCAGTCTGTCCTTTCCCCTTTTCCAGCATGTCCTCGATAATAAACCAACGTCTTGATTTTTGCAACGATTCTTTCATTATATTTAACTTCTCTGTCTTTGCCAGTAGCCTTCCAGAAACCAGTTTCAGTGGCACGCTTAGCTCTACAACCAGTGGAGTACTTTTTTGCTTTAGGGCAGAAGAAATACCACTCGAGATCTCCACTCTTCAAAGAGGACTTATCTGAAAAATGGAACATATTAATCCGTTAAAGAAAGATCTTCTATAGAAATAAACCCAGTTTTATTTCTGTCATATTTACTAAAACAAATCTGATTAGAAATTTAAAACTTTTACTTTATATTTACTAAAACAGATCTGATTAGCTAAAAGATACATTTTTGAAATGAAATCTTATTTATGCTTTTATTATGTTTTAATTCACAAGTTTAATTCTGCTCTAAGTAATGTGTTGAACTCAAGTATTTAATATGTCAATGTCAAATAGGAGTAATAGGAATATTCATAAAACTACTTCTACACGGTAGACTATCATACATACTAATGAGACTAAATTAGTTCCTGTTCAGCATTCTCAAATATATAACTACCATTCTACCAAAATCTTCATATTCAGCCAAATTAGTTACTGTTTAGTATTCTCAAAATATATAACTACCATTCTACCAAAATGTTCATATTCAGCCAAAAACAACATAATCCGAACACAAGAAGAGTGCAATTACCTTTAAGCATTTCAATGTTGTTTCATAAAGATAAATTGATTACAAATTTTAGTTGGCAGTCAGTCTTTATAAGTTGTTTTGGCATTTTCAAAGGCTCGTATTATTTGTGACAGTTTTTTTTTTCATGTCAAAATGTCAAGGTTTTGAAGGGGCCTATAATAAAGTAAATGCAAGCAGTATTCTGTAAATTTCAGGGAAGATTAGTACCTGGAAGATCCCATGGACAGAATTCATATATGTTGACCTCCGTAACAACATTGACATTGATTTTCTTCCCCATTAACTTTTTCTTGAGGTAGAACATGACGAGTTCTACATCAGTAGGATGAAAGCGGAATCCCGGAATGAGTGATGATCTTGCCATGAATAACTAATCAAGCGTCCAACAATCAATACTTTATCAAAACCAACAATAATCTTGCGCGAATAACTAACTAGCTAACAAACAAGACGAATATCCTAATCGATATCAAGTCCAATGGCGGAAATGGATCCACCCAGAGCTGCCAAGTCTTCCCCGGTTCATCAAGTGCACATCAAAAATTAACCACTTGTGTGCGCAGGAGGTGTCAAAAGACATTTGCGTCCCCTGTATATTGTCAAAAGTTAATTATCTCAAACAAAATAACAAAAACTGGAAATATAAAAGCAATCAAACCCCAAGAAAGTATAAAATAGATAAACCAAGAATCATCCAGTTTACAAGCAGATAGTTTAACCATAATTAGCAAACATAGAGAAAGAGTACAGGTTTAAACACTTCAGATTACATCAAAACATTCAAACAAACAGTACAAGAAACCATAATAAATGTCAAGATTCACACTGTTCTGTTCTTGATCTCAAGAAAGATCTAATCATATAATAATAACCTTAAAATTTCATACTGTTTTTGTTTGGTCCTAAATTATCAACAAACAAATGTCAAGTTTTCACAAAAGTTCTGTTTTCAATAATGTTTTAGTAAATCACAAATCAATTAAAGCTTCTTCACAAGTAGAACAGAACTAAAAAGATGAGACTCTAAAATCTGTTTTCAACCATTAATGATTCGATCGGTGTTAATTGGCCAAAGATTTAAGTACCAAAAGTCAACCATCTCTCAATCGATTAACATACATGATTCGATTTCGAAGAAAACCCTAGATACGTAAGGGGGTTTGGAGTGGGAAAACCTTACGAACGAAGAAGGAAGACCATTGATCGTTACAGTATTGGGATTTGGGGAAAGAAATTGTAAAGAAGAGATGATTTATTATTAACTAATTAATAAAGAAAAACGGAAGGGGAGGGAAGAAGATGGATTACTTACAGGGGAAGGATCGAGAAGACGATGAAGGGAGAAATTTTGTGGAAGCAGTGCGGTGAAAGTGAGGGGTGAAATCGGAGAGATTTGAGGTTTAAAGGTACAGACGTCTGAACTCTACTCTGAAGCTGGCTGGAACTACATCTGGCCCACCCGGCCCACACCAGTTTCCATCAATTTGGGCCTGCCTATCGAATATATGTTCGTTAGTTTCAAATAATGGAGTTATGGAGCCCCTTAAATAATTAAGGAAAACTAGATTTTGTGTTGGTTATATTTTTAGACACATTTTATCATGGTTTTAATGTTTATTTTGGTTACAAGTGAACAGAGTTTACTTTGGAATGCTTTTAAATGTTTTTATAGGTTTGAATCGATTGTTACTTTTAATAAAATGAAATGGATGAATGGAGAATAGGGGTTATGATTGAATGATATTTCAACTAATTTTTATGATGAATGGTGTTTCAAGTGTTGGTCTCTAGAAGTTAATTCAAGTCAAAATGTGTGTTGAAGAGTTTCGGTTCAAATTTATGATATTGAATAGTGTTACATATTTTGGTTTTATGATCTTGGTTTAAGCTTTCGTTTGAAAATGTATTTTCAAACACTTCTAAATCATACTTTAGAGAAATTTTGTAAACTCTCTAAAGTTTTTCTTCTACCATGGTTTCAAGAGACTTAGGATACTCTCTAAACATCATATTTATCTCAAATCCAACAAGATTATGATGAATTTTAAACTCGGTAGTCATCTCCGATAGTACAACAAACTGCTTCTTATTGTCGCATCCTGAGAAACAAGTTCGTGAGCGAACGAATATTGTTTTAAGGAATCGTGTCAAACATGCTGCCTCAGTAAAAACCACAAATGGATTTATTACTCGAACTTCTAGCAGTGGATGATCACGATGAAGAAACTGTAAGTTTTCCTCTTTATTAAATATGATTTGTAATGTATTATTCTATATAGTTTCCTTAAAATAAAGAGAGTATATTTATTATTTTAATTTAAAACCCATTGTGTTCCTACAAACTTAAAACATTATAATTATTCATATATTGTTCATACCAAAAAAAACATTACAAAGATTTGGGTTAATAATTTTTAGTTTTTATTTTTGAGATTGTTCTAACAATCTTTAAATTAAAGTTGCGAAATATTTGTGTGATCCGCATGGAATATTAGATTTTAAGAAAGATTAGAGTAGAATCTTAAATTCTTAGTATTGTATCTTTACTACCATATAAAGCATTTCTTTAAACTCTTAATGTAAACTCTTAAATTTAATAGGTACAAAAGGATTAGCATAATGTACAACAAGGAGAAGCATGCTCAGTTCCACATGAACGATAAGAAGTTCTTGTTGAACCAAAATCACCCAATTTGAACCAGAAGGAGACACTGACTTCCGCTTTTTGTCTAAACCTACCTCTGCGCTTCTGAACCTGAACAGGAGACATCGTCCTATCAAAATTTGAAATTCAAATCTGCATCTCTCAGCTTTCTCTTTCCTTTCTCCAACCAGTTACGTGGTTTTCAAGCCTGCCTTTAATCTCTCTTATTGCATTCTCTCTATCATAGCCACCCCTTCTCGATCGACCATCTTCTACGTGTTTTCCCTTTCTCCATCCAGTTAGGTGGGTTTATTCATCTTCTTCGTGTTTGCCCTAAACCCTAGGTTTATGTTTGTATCAAATGTATCGAATTCTTGATTTTTGCTTTCCGTTGCATTTTATAGAAATTAATTAGTAGTCCGATGCAAGTTTTGACATCAACCTTACTTGCTTTGAAGTGACATGGACACAAATTACCTGATTTCATTACATTTTGCTGATATTTTAGCTCTTGCTGTAGATACATTATATAGTGACATGGACTCATCATGCTCTAGATTAGTGAGTGTGTGCAATATAACCTAATTGTTCAGTTTTTTTGTTTTGCATTAAAGATCTGCTCTTTTCTCAGTTTATTTGCAGCTACATGGAACTGCCTCGAAATCAAACAGTTTAGGGGCTGTTGTTAAAGATCGTCATCATGTATTATGAGGGTTGTCTTTCTTTATTTTGACCGCCATTGAAACTTGGTAAGTTCTTCTCATGTCGTTCTTCCTTCTTCAAGCGTGCTTGCTTCTGTGATTTGTGGATTAATTAGTGATTTTGAAATTCGATTGTACATTTGAAGGTACAAAAACTCATCGGGGTCCTGATCTCGAATATTGTATGGACTTTGGTTGTAGGTAGAAAATGCAAATTCAATTTGTGCTGATGGATACATATTAAAAAGCCAAAATGATACTAAGTTTACTCCATTATACATCGAAGAATACATATACAGTTTGCTTTTACTTTTTCTTTGCTGATAGTTATAACGATAGTCTGAAAGGTTTATACAACAGGAGTTACCATTGCAACATTGGAATCAAGGTTTCATTATCATGAACAAAGATGAAGGAAATAGAGCTTAATGGGAATATCCTTTTGCTGTAGCTGGATAAGGCAGGTTGATGTTATGAGTAACTTGTGTTTATTTTATAGTTATAGCAGAAACTTATGATTATATAAATATGTTTAGAAAGGGTTGGTATTTAGAATGTGATAAATGAGGCTATAGCTTGATTATGTATATGTTGGCAGTTGACCCGTTCTCAGAACAATAGGCTCTTAATGGGGATGCTTTAGGTACTCGATTTGATGATAAAAACTTAGATCTTCAAGATTGGGCAGTTTCTGGTGCGTACAATCAATTAATTTTAATTTGACATGAAGATCAATTTTGAATTCATATAGCTTCTGAGGTACTGATTTTTATTACTATTTAAAGTACTTGGCTTTTGATTTCTTATTTTTGGCTTCATTTGATGGATTTTAAGGTGTAAAAGAGTAATTGTTTCTTGATTAGCTAATACGTAAAAGTAAATGACGCTCTCCTTCTACAAATATTATGGTTTAATCGAGTAATCGAATGTTTTTGTCCTTCGTCTTTGAATATGCAGGTGTTAATTTTGAAATTGGGGAAGAAGTTGATGTTAAGGTGGTATTGATCTCCTTTCCTGATTATGCTGTTAATGTTAGATTTGTTCATTAATATATTGACTGCTTGATTGATACAGGGATGTTTGGATGTATTCTTGAAAGTTATTATTTAACACTAAGCAAACATAATTAGATAAATAGTTGCAGTTAAATACATTGCAAGATACAATGTTTGGACATCCTTTATTGAACGTGTAATAATAATTTGTTATTGTGTATAGGAATTTGCAAATCAGGATTATCGTAATTTTTATAAATTTCTTCAAGATCTATTTTGTTGATGCGGATTTTTTATGGGTCATCCTTAATTTTATCATTTTTCAAGACTACACAAACTCATGGTAGAGTGTCAACTAGATTGCTCTTCCGCAAAAAACAGGCACATATGTGTTAGAACCCTTCACTATCTTAGGAACACGTTGTGCGTACATATGAATGGCTTCTTTTATTCATCCACAAATGAATATGGATTCATATGAGTTGATGTTCTAAGTGTTGTTTTTTTTTTCTTTTTCTTTTCAGTTTTGCAATCAGGATTTTGTATCCATTGAGAGCTTTAGAAGTATATATTTTGTTCGACATGGATGCTATGATGGGGCGGCATATCCTGTGCTCAGGTACACAAGCATGTTGAATATGAACGCGCTACAGTTTTATGCAAGGATCTCTACATATAATTACGAAGGAGCTTCTGATATGCAAGGAACTTTAAATATAATTTTGGTTGAAGTACTTTGATAATGAGTTGTTAATTTGCTGCCTGTTTTGGAATGGTTACCAGTTTTGTAGAGGCACAAGTAAGGATTGCGATGGGAGAGTACAAAGGCCATGGATGGGTGATCAATTGATGCTACTCGATCTTTATTTTTGATTTTTTTTTTGAAATTGTAGTGTTTTTTGTAGTGTTCAGCATAATTAAAATTTTAAAAAAAAAACACTTGAGTTTAATTTTAAAAAGTTATAATTTTGAGCTTTTGATTTTATATCATGTCTGTGGTTTAGACCGGCTGATTTTTAAATTTATGTTAATTTTATGTAAAATTAAGGTTCTATTTTTACAAACACCAACTTTAAAGATTAATGTATAAAAATTAAAGATTTGAAAGCTATACAAGTATAATGACTAAATATTAAAAAATATTTATGACTCTTAAATACCTTTAACAATGATAAAGAATATTTAGTTCAATATATTATATTTTAAACCACATGACTAAAATTCATTTTTATAATCCGTCAAGTTCTCAATCCAAACAAACAAGATTAAATGGTTGCTTTTGCTACATCGCGTCGTTATCAACTGTATATTGGTTCATGACTGTAAACATTTGTTGCACAGCTCCTGGCTAATTATCACCGCCGTTGCATCGTGTGGGTTTCCTTCTTGGTAAAGCTTGCTTTTACTTCAATATTTGCATTCATCACATATAACAATCGTATACAAACTTATTGATTTTTTTTATATATCTAAGCGTTTAAACACATGGGTTTTTAAACAACAAATTAAACTCAAGTACCGCGTTGGTTCTCTCATACAATACAACCGCGTATTGTTACCGTCAATGAACGCGTATATACCGCATTATAAGTTGACACCGGACCGCATCACGCTAAAAAAACGAATACCGCGATGCAAATTGTCGAGCCGCCATAAGAAACAAACAAATGACGAATAATGTCCTATAAACTGCCGCCGCCGCAACGCGCGGGTATACCCCTAGTATATATACAATAGAGAAAGCGACATATGCTTTCGTGCCATTCGATCCGGATTCGGATCCGGATCCGGATCTACCCATCTTCAACCCATTTATACGTAATCTTCACCTACTTCTCTCTCCTCGATCTCCCACCCCCACATTTCTAGATCGATCGATCCCTCTCCAAAAAGCTTCTTCTTTCCAGGTAAACAAACTCTTTCTTCCAAACTTCAGATCTTAAATCTCAATCTGAATCTTCATTTCTCATTAGATCTTATCGTTTATACGTTCCGATTCAATTTTCGTTTTTGATTATCTGATCTGCAAATCAATTGAACGAATGAATCTGTTTCGATTCTATAATTTGTTGCAATTTAGAATTTGTTTGTTGGAATTCTCTTACGTATCTGAAATTCCAAGGGTTTGAACGTTTTTTTGTTCGAGATTGGTGATTTCTGTTCTGCGTGTGATCCGGATCCGTATCCGGATCTACCCATCTTCACCTACCTCTCTCTCCATTGTTTTTGCCGCTCTCTCTCTAAGACGATCGATGTTCAGAGAACGTAATTCTCTATTTGCTCTCCGGATCGAAGCGAAGACGTCTCTTTATGCAGCAGGTTGTTGCAGATGGTATTTGTTCCAGATTAGGCTTCATTCTGCTTTGATCTACAAAATATCGGTCAAAAGTGATTTGGGTTATGATGTGTATGCTTCATTCTGCTTTGATCTAGGTTTTCCCTCTACTTTCTTTGTTTTGATTTTACTTAGAAACCCTTAATTAGGCTTCATGTTTTGTTTGAACAAGGGCTTTTGAAAACCTGTGTAAGGAACTTGATTTGTATATCTTCAGTTCGCAGGTTCTTATTGATGTTCGATTCGGGACTTCCTGCTGCCAATGCTGATGCCTTTGTTATTGACAATCCAAATCCAAGGCTTGGAGATTCGGATCCACCTACAAATCTACAATTTTGTGAGCTCCGATGTGAGTATTTTTTTTCCAGTCTGATTTGTTATTAGATGCATTCATCCTTAACGTTTTTTCGAGTTAGTTTGAATGGTTTAGAGCAAATGTATTGTGATTAATGATGTTATTAGATCATGTTATTTAGTTTTCCAATGCTGGATTTTGTCATTTTGAGAATTGTATATGGTAGTTCTATTCTTGTGCCATCTGCATTAGTTACTTATTCACCCGTTCTTACTGAGTTAAATCTTGTACCTTCGTCTGTAGACAACTTTTGAGGATGTTTTCCCGGCTGAGGCTACAAGCGTTGAGGAATACTTACAGCAGGTACTTAACCCCTCCACTGTTCCAAATTAGTGAACTAAATATGCCAATACTATATATATTTATACTTATGCTCTCCAAGCCATTCATGAAATTTCAACTGTTACTAATTTCATGACCTTTATGTCACAATTTTATAATTTCAGGTGCATAAAATGGCAATGATACCTGCTGTTCAGGAAGCTCAGAAAGACGATCTAAGAAATTTCAGCGACTACATGATGACGGTTTTAGAAGTTACGAATAAGAAGTATGTGACAAGGATTCATGTTATGAATTGGATACAGTTTTTGTAGGTATCAAGTTATGTATGGTTATTGGAATCTATTTGCTTTCTATGCAGAAACACCTAAACACAATTTATCATTTCAAACATATCCTAACTTTTTTATTCGATGCAGGAATAATGGGTGCGGGTCAAATGAAAGTTTAGCTATGATACCGGTTTTTTTTACATATATTCTTTACGCGAAGACGGCATGTCTTCACCTCCAAACAAGTAAGATTAGTTATTGAAAACATCATAGAAAAAAGATTGGTCAAATTTTATAATCTTTGACCATGGATTCCAATAATAAACAACAGTTTAAGAACAAATAAGTTTCGTGAGGCAATTGATTTCCGAATAACAGAAGCCATACACTGACCCTGCTTGCCAGGCATCGTATTTGAATATTCCCTTTTTAAGGACTATAGTTCAATATGCCTTTCAATGGTTAATTTTTTTTGTGTGTGTGCAACTGTTACTACAATTTAGTCAATTCACTTAACGTTTGAAGTTTCATTTAGACTCAAATGGCAAATGTCTGTAAACAGCAAAAGGATTAACATTTGGCATCTCATATGAGACATCCCCTGCAAAAAAGAAGTCAGATGTGTAGGTAGTGGGAAGGTTTTAAAGAGCTTCCAAAGATTTACCATCTCAAGAAAAGGTTAATTCGACTCTAAAATATGTTATTTCTGATGTTTTCTTGCAGGATGTTTTGTCCAAGTATTAGTCTTTTGGTTAGAATTTTTGGTAGCAACCAGCACAACTCTATATTCTTTGAGGACTTAGTAATTTTAAAAAAGTTAAGGTGAAATAGCAGTCGAATGGTGCAAAAAAGGTCTTTCAGCACTTTTATAAATGGTCCATCAAACCCATTCAGAATGTATGATATTGATGAGGAACCATTTGAAGCAACATGTGAGTTTATGTAAATAAAAATTGAAAATAAGTGTTAAATGAGTTTTAATCTATGTTATCTAGCTAATATGATTGTTATCTTCAGCGCCAACTCATTTTTAATCGATATCGTTCCGAAGGAATCTGAGGTTCATGTTCTTATTCTTTCATTCATTTCACTTCCTGTTTCAGTTTGAGAGCTTTTGTTTTTCAGGATTTCAGGCAATTTGCATCGAAAATCAACTCAGCTGCTTTTGACAACGAGCTTCAAAGGTGAGTGTTGCCTTTTAATTGGAATTATCTTTCATTTTCTCAGTGCTCTCAATTTGGATCCAATCTAGGTATTGAAACTGAATTTTTTCATTCTGAATGCTTCAGCTGTGATGATTTCAGATCTGAGCTCCCGACTAATGGTTTAACTTGCTTTGGCTATGACGAATTATCATCTAAACCTTTGTATTGGCTAGACTTCCAAGTATCTTTTCTTATTGTTTTTTGGCTATACATGTTCCAATGATTTTCTTTGTACTCTCTGCTTTTTTTTTTGTCTCTGTGTAGGTAGTTGGAATATTAGACAGGTTCTTGCTTCACTCTACATCAACAGTTGCAGGTGATTTGTTTTCTTTTTGCTGTATCGGATTTCGTAAGAGTTTAAAAGGCTTATTCTCCTTATATATAATTTTAAACATCTTGGGATTAGATTTGATTATAATTTTAAGGTTCATGCTTGCAGGTTTTGGGATATTGTTTCATGCTTGCACATATTTTTTACTTTATCAAGGGATTTCTCTATTGGTTATATGCTTTTTGTATGGTTCATGTGTATGTACTTATGTCGATAACTTATATACTTCGGTTTACTCATTTTTATTACCAATTTATACAGAAAATTTGTACGGCCGTGCCAACACACGGTTGATCTCTATTATATCTTAATATACGAAACTCATAAAGTTACAATTATATTCAACCTCAAATACCGCAGCAACGCGCGGTCGATCTCTAGTTGGTTACATTTATAAATTCTCTTCTACCCTGAACCCTCCCCTTAGTTTTTCTTATTATTTTAATGTGTGTGCTAAATAAAAGAGTTTATTTTAGAAAAATAAACTCTAGGAAGCACTATGAGTCTATGATTTTTTGTGTCTTAAACTCTTAATTATGTGTTAAATGGCCTTCATGGTATGTAGTAGAAAATGTTGAGTTTGATCTAACGTGCGCGTTAAAACTTAAATGTTTTTTGATATTCGTGTAGGTGTATTTTATAAAACCAAATGAAACAGTTTTTAAGGACTATTTGCCATTTAAATGATTTATATAATCATTTATTTCTAATATCTCGTTATAAATAGTTTTTATTTAAAATAAAATGGCATTATAATAATTTGTTTAATCATAATTTCAAACCATTTTGGCATTATGTATTAATATGATTTACGTAATTACTAGATATTGACTCGTCCGCGCGTTGCGGCGGATCAACCCTTTTGTGTGTGTGCGCTGCAATGTTAGTTATAGTTATAGCATTCCATATTTACTTTCAGCAGGTTTGACATTGTTTGTTTACAAAATATATGGATTTACAAAAGGAGGGTGGTGTTAAGCAACTGAGCATGACTTTAGCTACAGAAGTTCATGCAATTTTAGGCTACTATCTTCATTCTTTTCATTCGGCCTTATCCAAAAGACTGCACCAAAATTAGCATGACTGAGCATGACTTTAGCTACAGAAGTTCATCCAAAAGAGTGCACCAAAATTAGCATGACTTTATCTATAGAAGTTCATGCATTATCTTCATGTTTTTCATTCGTTTTTCTCCTTTAGCTTCTTCCATGATAGTAACCCTTCACCTGTGTTAAATGTCGTTGTTAGTGTTATTGTAGGTAACTTATTGTTGTATTGAGATTTTGTTGGTACCTGTGTTTGTGTATTTGCGACTGGATTTTGCTGCTGGTGTCTTTGGTTCTGTTGGTGCTGCAAGCAGAGGCATTTGTTCTTCTTGTTTTTCCTGTGAGTGGGACATGTGATGCACCATAGCTGGGAAATTTGGCCTGAGTTTTAAGGTGTAGTTGTTTTGGACTCCTATCAATGTTAAGATTGCTGGTGGTATAGTGCTGTGGTCATTGAATCCGTGCTTTAGTACTAATTCCTTGCAGGAGACTTGAATGGCTGCTTCCATGCTTTCATTGAAGAAGATGACTGCCTGACTGGCATTGTTCATGTATCATCTTGAAGTGTAGCATTCACATAGTACCTAGTATTTTTTTTTATTGATTAAACAATACAAATTAGATTGTAAACTACTTGATAAGTGATAGATGAATAGAATTAGTGAACCTGTTACAGAAAGAATACATGTTTTCAATTCTATTAGATTAAGAATATTTAATAAATGATGTTTATATATGTATGTCATAAAATGACAGTACTTAATTTAACACATGCTACTTTAAATTTAGTTAACACAAATTGTAAACAATATATCATCTAAAAAGTCATGATACAGTTACTGATGCTGCAGTACTTGATCACATATTTTATCATGTTTGCAAGTAATGAATGTGGAAAAAAATGCAAAACAATCATATATGTATGCACTCAAACTAACGAATTTTGGTTTTTCTTGTACAATTGATTTGAAAGGTTTAATGCTACGAATGCAATGTAAATAAGCTTTATAAGGCTTCTTTTTCAGTTACTTTACTAAATTGTTTTCCAAATCAGCAGGTAACCATTTTATTTTATTTTATTTTTAGAATTGAGTTCAAAGCTCATGTTTTATATACATTCCCACATTCTTACATATAGAATCTAGAGCACCTGCAAAAAAAAGTTAATTACATTCACATATTCGTAGTAGGTATCATATAACCAATTGAAAAGTCAAACGATTTATGCGCAACATATTTAAACTTTATTATAAATCCTAATTGAAATGTAAGCTTTAAACTCTAGGCTGCAGATTTAAAGAGTGAAACGGAGAAACAGTGAAGTAACAAACAAATATGCCCTCAAGATCAAGCAAAAATATGTACTTTTGATAAGTATATCAATGGAGTAAAATGGGGTAAAATATGTACTTTTGATAAGTATATGGAGTTAAAATATGTATTGTTTCAAGACTTTTATCATATCCATTTAGGATGTTTAATTTGTCTTAGGTGATTTATTGACAAAATAATGATTAAAGGTTTTTCAATTTCTTTGAGTTCTAATTTTAATGTTCTTTTTTTCAGATTTCCTTTTATGGATTTCTGTTGTGTTAGAGATGTAGTCATTGTTAGAGATGCAGTCATCTAATTAGTCTTCTACTGATCTTTTTGCTATTCTATGTTCTAATTAATTAACATGGTTAATTAAGCAATTGTATTTTACAAAGCAGAAGCCCAACAAATATATGTACTTTACTGTGCAAAGTTAAGATTTAGTTAAGAAGTAATTTTGAAACATCTTTGAACATATACCAACCTGTTCAAACATGTACTGACAACTTCAAGCATCCATACCAATTAATAAAATGTTAAATTGAAATTGAAATCTGGAAGTTATGAAACATAGTCAAACATAGCAAGAATAAAACTTAATCTTCATTGAATCCCTAAATGTAAACTTAATCCTTATTCTATTGTAATATCGTTCCCTTAGCTAGCTACTAATTCAACCTCAACTCTCTGTATGATTATATATTCTTTCTTAAACACAGCTTGACTTTTATGAGGTCAAACTGATTTTTTTGTGATTCAAAGTGACTATATCAAATTTATTGTTTGCGGGCTTCATCTTCATCCTAAGATACTCCATAGTTACTAAATCAGATTAGTTGTTTGTGGGCTTGATTTTCATTAAAAAAGACCTCAGTACTAACTGTTTGACTGTTAAGATTTAAAATTGACCAAAATTTATTTACTTGTATTTAAAAGATCTTTATGTAAAAGTACTCTAAAGAGACGTCTTGAAAAATGCATCTTCAAGTTGCTGAAGCACAGAATAATAAACTAAGAGGAAAGGTTGTAGGCTGGAGACTAATAGGATATTGAAAGGAAAAGACTTTGATATGCGCATTCCATAAACCAACTAAATCTAATATGTGTTCTTAATGATTAACATGAATTATTTCTATTACTAGTGGGTGACCCGCCGCGCGTTGCGGCGGCCTCACCATTTTTGTATCATGTGTCACCATCTTTGTTTCGTGTTACAGCGACGGCTTCACCAATTACAATAAAATGTCTATCTAGTAAAATGTTACATGTCTGTCTATAAGAAGATATAATAGTTTCTTGTTTTCTCTCTTGCTCCGTTCATCATATTTTCTGATGATACGTATTTCCAAAGGAATAGGTATCTCGTACGGTTTGATGTTTGCGATGCCGTCAGCACCCATCTGTTGTAATGCTGTGATGAAAGAATCGAGTTGTTAGTCTTTAATTTTTTAATGTTACATGTATTCTAAATATACCTTCAACAAAGAATTGTGAACACCTTGAAAATCATATCGATTCATCAGAATAAGCCGGTAAACAATTATGAATACTTTGGTACTAAAGACCTATTTCACTTAGAAAGTCTGTATAGACTATGTTTCATATCAAACATGACCAAATTCTAATCAAGTAAAACTAACCTGTACCAGAAGAAGACATCGATGGACCAAAGTAAACCTTCTAAAACTGCAAGCAGAAAAGATAAAATTACTCTATTAATGTAATGAATAAGTGATAAGTTAAGGTAAGGCAAAAGACTTGTCAATTATAAACATGACTAAAATCTTGAAGAAGATTAAAGGCACACATCAAACACTCAGACTTCTCTTGGGTGATCTATTTTAGCAGTTTACACGTCTGTACTATGGCAAGTGAACTGTTGATAATGGAAAGCATTCGATGAGAATCCAAAAACCAACCGTAATCAATAAAAGAAAGAACCCATAAATGATATTTTTAGCATGAATGAGGAACACTCATTGGGTTTATATATTATAATCTGGAAAAAAATCTCCACGGTTGTATTCATATTCTTTGAAAGAAGGTTTAGACCAACCTGCACAAATGACAAAAGTCAAAGTTGTGCACTTTGTGATTCATAACCAAAAACAATGTGTTTTTTTTCTATTAACTTACTCTTCAAAGAGAGGTTAAGAGGTTAAAGCTGGCCATGAAAATCCAATCCAACCCAACCAAGCTCCATGACACCACACTGTGAAGCAAAAGGAGGATTAATATTATTACCATGCATTGATCCAATATATTGGACATAAGCCTTTACCTTTAGGTGCATAACTTTATGCTTAAAAGAAGTCCACCATCATAATTCTCTTCACTTCCTCACCTGTCGTCAGCAAATATAACACAATATTGTTTAACAACATCAGACACATGCATCATGACGTCATGTGATAGTTTAACATCTATCCGTTTTAAGTATTCATAATCATTTCTATGAGGTCATCAAGAATCCGAGATAACTATGATTCTCTGAATACCTTCTGATGGAAGTTGTTACTACTACTAAAGAGTAGAAGACTGAGCCTCAACCTATACAGCAACAAAGAAATTTTGATGGGCAGTAGTCGATATATCATGTATCTGTATTGCGTTTTATCTGAAATCCGCAACTGTAGAGTTAAATTCACTCAACCTATTATAAAAGGTAGAACTGAAACACTATATTTCCTTAATATAATTGTAAAAGACTAACTGAATACCTTAAAAAGTCAGCCAATTCAAGAGAAGACAAACGACCGTTTTGTTTTTATTCAGAAAAAACATGTAGAAAGTGGCTTAAAATTTACTTGGATTTGTAAGCAACACAACATATCCAATTCTATTAAATGAAGTAAATATATAAAGAAGCTTAAGATATGTACATGAGGAAGAGATTAGGTTCACGGGAGCTCACTATCTAAAAATTCCTCTGCCCTCAAAGGACATCAATAGGACTCATCTTGGTAATTCTATTTTTTTTTTGGAAAAACGCCAATTTGCAGTTTTGTTGACAAATTAATTTATTGACGTTTTAATGTAAACAAAGTTGGGCATCGAAATGAAATTACAAATACATGCCTTTGAAATTGAAACTTTGATTTATATCACCAGATGGGAACAACTTCATCTAAAAACCGAGATCTCAAATTAGTTCCTGAAAGGCAAGGCATCATAGGAGGTACAAATTAGTTCCTCAATTCGTAATCCTAAATGGATTTCAAACCCCTGAAATCTCTAATTCAGTTTACCATAATCAGGCCATAAAATTATAGATCTAAGAAACTTACCTTGATGTAGAGATCATTGAACCGATTTTGAAGATGATGTTGATATCTAGACATATTGTGAAGGAAACTGGCCTTATCTTGTAAGGAAATTGATGAGTTCGTCTCCATAGTCATTCACCATCATGTTGATCTTCTTCATCGTCTACTTATGAAGAAAACAACCTCGTAATCTAGCGAAAAAAATCAAAAGCGGGAGGAAATAAACGCTCCTGAAAAAGGCGAAATCAGGGTTTAAAGATATGTCACCTGATGAAACCGTCGTCCGTCGGGGTTTTGAGGAGGAGCACCGAGAAATCGAGGTTATCATAGGACAAATCTGTAACGCCGTCATCACTGATTTATGAAAATTGGATCAAGAAGACGACGCTGGTTAGGTACGACCCGCAGTGGTCGTGATCGGAGATGATGGCTGGAGCGGTCGTAGACCAGCGATTAGTCGGCGGTGGTGGTAGGGATGAAGAGAATGGATGCGTGTTTCACTGAGTGAAATGAGAGGAAATTGACAGGAACCAGGGTATGGAGGAGGGCATTGATGGAGTAGGTCGTTGATAGGAACCAAGGTATGGGGAGGGTACTGATAAACGTGGTGTCAGGGGTTATCATCTATCATCTCTCATCTAACGCCGTTAATAAGATGGAGGTGTCAAAATGTGAGAATGTAAGATTTATGTGGCAAAATATGAAAACCATAAAAATACACTATTTAAGGATTGGTTTATTATATTTAGTTAATTGCTAGCTTAAAGTAGGAGTAGTAGTGTGTGTATAAAACATGTAAATGTTCCCAACAGGTAGCTTAGCAATTCATGAAACTCATATGTCTGTATAACAAAAAAATTAAACTTAGCAAGAGAGGAAAATAACCTTTAAGCAGCAGCTGCTGTAAAATCACCAAAATACAAACAACTGCAAAGAAAATTAGAAGAATATGATGAATAATGCAACATTAAAAATCCGTAGTCTATAAAGCTAAGGGTACTATTACTAACAATTGCCATGCTGAAATTACCACATCACAATAAAGTAATGTCTAGGTCATATCCATTTAACTTTTTAACAGCATATTGGTTTTCTAATCATTTCATACCACCTAATCATATTATCAATAAGAAGCAAAAGTACTGTTGTGGTTGTTAACTTGATTGCATCCTACATCTAAACATGTTTAGATCAACTTAAATTTGTTTCAAACAATTATGAAGGATAATAGATATTAAAGCAATATCCAAAGTCAATAACTTCTTAACCAAATCGTTCTCATGAACTGTATCTACATATAACCATATCCAGATGACATAACACATAAATGCATAGTGCCTTCAAAATTTAGTAGAACTCTGTTTAATCCATAATTTATATATGAGCTGAACATACTACTAATTTCAGCTCATATATAAATTAAATGTACATTAACTACCATACACACTTCACAGAGAACTTAATACACATATTTGAAAGCAATGGTGTTCTAAGAAAACTTATTTTAAGTCAATAACCACCTAAAAGAACATTTACTGAACCGAATCGTATAATGAGTAACACTGGTTCTCATAAACAGTACCTACATCTAAGTATATCTACGTTAATCTAAATTTATTTAGATTGACACATTTTAGCTCATACATACATCAAAAGTAAACTAACTATTATAGACACTACACAAACAACCTTATGTTTGCTGACATTTGAATGTAAAACTACTAACTGGATCATATAATGAATAAATAGATACAGCTCTTTTCTGATGGTCAACTACAATGTTTCACTACCACACAAACAATTTCTTCAAAACCCACATGCATCAATTGAGAGAGGAATATATAGACAATAGAAATTCTCATAAGTAAACTACTCAAATCAACAACAAATTAAAGCAACACACAAAGTTTGGTTCTCAGCTTCACAATTTCTTCAACAACCACATGTATCAATTGAGACAAAATTGTATAGATAATAAACCAATAAGACAATTGAGAAGAATCGCAAATCACAACTCCAACCAAGAACCAACAAATGTAGCGTATGAAGTTCACCCAAATTACAGTAAGGAAAACGAAAAGGAAGAAAAACCCTAAATTATATCTCATCGTCATACCTGATTCACAATGTAGATGGATCAAGCAGCAACGACGAAAGAAGAGCTGAGGAAACCGAGAACTAAAACCACAGGATTGAACGAAAGATAACCACCGTAAGAACAAATTAAAGGAATCCAATAAATAAAACTACATAAACTATCCATTATACTGGAGTGACGATAGTGTACAGTAGCAAAACTTCGACTATCAAACAATTGTACAGTTAAGCTTTAAAAATCGACATGCATCAATTGACTTCAAAGAAGAATCAAACTGAAAAAGTCAATAGCAAAGAAAGACGAATTAAATTGCCCTAAAAACCCTAAAATTACAGTAATTCCACCGTTCAAACATAGAAGAACAATGCGACTACAGAATCGCACCTGATTGCAATCGAAGGATGGAGTGAAAGTACAAAGACGACTGAAGAATCGCAGTTGATTGCGATCGAAGGATGGAGCGGAAAAGCACAAAGACAATCGCAAGTTGCAGGCGTAATAAGAAGAGAGAACCAGCAAAGAAATACGTGTACAGGTTAGGTGTAAACGTGTAAAACATAGAAAAAGAAGAGACAGACTGCGAACACGTGTGAAAGCACAAACGGGAAAAAAAGAACAAAAAACACACTCCTAAAGATTCGAAACTGTGACCACTGAAACGGAAACCAAGCAACTACCAACCAAGCCAACACAATTTAGTTTTACAAAACAGAAACAATATATTTAACAATGAAAAGAGGCTGATAAAGAAAAAAAATATAAAACAAAGATAGCCAAATGGCACAAAGCCATTGGCAACAATATCAATGTGTTAATAACTGATTGGTCACAAAACGTAACAGTCAACAAACTCAGGGAAAACTATGTGATTTGTATATATATATATAATTTACTTTCTAACATATTTGTTAGAAATGATTTATATTATAACCCATTTGGTATTGAAATTATTTATGTAATCACTTATGTGTTAACAACGTTTACTTTTCTAGCATGCGCGCTAGAGGTTAGTCATGAGGTTAGTCATGGTCTAACTTGCGAGTTAGCTTGGGTGAAACTTTTTAATGCCCAAAATGTTAGAAACCTATTATTTAACAAATGGTTTGAAATGATTTATGTAACTGTCAAGTCATTTAACGTGAAAGTTAAATATGATTATGAAAAGGTATTCGGGTGGCGACGGTTAGTCTATTATGAAAAGGTATTCGGGTGGCGATGGTTACCCGAGGAACTAACTTGGTT
>JBCNJP010000010.1:92880027-93075201 GCA_039602395.1 Deinandra increscens subsp. villosa | reverse complement strand
GTATGTCACAAAATGTTGAGTTAAGTGATCATTTTACTCTGCGATCATTCTCGTTCGAAGAGCTTCGTAAAGCCACAGATGATTTTAAGGAAGTGATAGCCAGAAACTCTATTGGGGAGGTCTGCAAAGGGTTTATCTCTGAGGGCAAGAAAGCGGTTGCTGTGAAGAGACTGCATATGGGGATGGTTAAAGGAGATGGAGGGTTCAGGGCAGAAATTACTGCTATCGCACAAACTCATCACCGGAACTTGGTTCGCTTACTTGGTTTCTGCATACATGGAGCTACAAAGCTGCTTGTTTATGAGTTTATGAGCAATGGGTCACTGGCAGATCTTCTTGGTAACCCAGAAACACAACCTGGCTGGAAAGAACGTATCAGCCTGGCACTTGATGTGGCGAGAGGAATCTTGTATCTGCATCAAGAGTGTGAAAATCGTATAATACACTGCAATATAAAGCCTCATAATATTCTTTTTGATGAATCTTGGACTGCTAAGATCTCTGATTTTGGGTTATCAAAGCTATTGAGGCCAGATCAGAGTGGAACCATCACTGGTGTTAGGGGAACAAGAGGGTACCTGGCACCTGAGTGGCACAAGAACACCATAATATCTACCAAGGTGGATATTTACAGCTTTGGTGTTGTGCTTCTCGAGATTTTGTGTTGCACCGGTGATAAGGAGATAGACATTTCCATGCGATGACAAAATGCCTTTTTTCACTTGGGTTTACAGTTGTTTTGCGGACAAGGAGTTAAAGAGGCTGATTGGAGATGAAGAAGTTGATATCAACATGTTTGAAAAAATGGTGAAAGTTGGACTTCTGTGCATTCAAGATGATCCAGAGGCAAGGCCTTCGATCAGAGATGTTATCCTAATGTTAGAAGGAACAACTGATATACCAATCCCTCCATCACCTATACCTTCTTTAATTTAGTTTGATTCTTACCTTCTAAATTTTATTTGCAACATAGCATGTAATCTCAGATACCATGTGCATTTATGTAATATATATGGATTATCGTACCTAGCTACAAAATCTTACGAGTTTATGTTTTGGGTAGCCAAGACGTTCAAACTTTTAAATTCGAGCACAATATATATGTGTCCTCTGGTAAAGTTGTGTGAAAATTTATGTTAACGGCGACAGAGTTGATGTTTGACTCAAACCAAAGCCGGTAAGTGTCCTGTAAGTGTCCTGCATCCTTGTAGCTTGGTTTTAAAAAATCATGCAGCACTCCAGTGCGTTTTGATCCCAAAAGTTGACGCCAGGTGTTCTTTATTAAAAAAAAATACTAGAGAATTTATATATAGATCCAGTTTTAAATTCTTAACTTTTCAACATAAAATATGAGATATTCTCATCATTCCAGGTTAGATTTGTTCAATCTATGTTCCAAATTGTTCAAATACTCGAACCCATTTCTCTTTGACGGTCAGATTTGTTCATTCACATTTGAAAAACTCAATACCCACCTCAATTGGCAGTGTAATTTGTTCACACACCGGTCAACGGCATAATGCATTGCATCAGACCGCATCATACATCATACTGCATCAGCTGCATATCGCATGGCATCAACAGCAGCAATACGATCTCATCACCCGCATGATGTGATCCGAATGCATGCATTTTAAACCAAGGCTTGCAGCAAGTCCACTTGTTATTATGCCTATTAATGATTCTTTCAGCTTGATACTGACAGGTGAGAAAAAGTTAAAAAACAAAGACTTAAAGGATGGCTTGTTGTTTTTCAGTAGTCTTGCATTTGAATTTACCTGGTTTATGAATAATAATCGTGGCCAGCATCGACTGGTGTTGATTGACACTACTGCTCATTAATTTCCACGAATTGATGGTCAATGCTCCAAGTCTTTTGCTCTCATTTTTAGCATCTTATCTTCATAACCTCACAGGTACCTAATTAACCTGCAACTCACAATTTACTAATGATTTCTTTCATGCATATGATGGCTTCATTACTGTTTGCCTTTCTCTTTCTCCAATTTATCCATACCATGGTTGATGGAGCATCCTATAAATCGATAAGCTTGGGAGATTCGCTTGTAGCTGGTCCACAATCTAGTGATGCATGGTACTCCCAGTCTGGTCTGTTTGCATTTGGATTTCGTCAACAAGGCACTGGGTATAGGGTTGCAATCTGGTTGGTGAGCTTTGAAGAAAATACGGTGGTGTGGACTGCTAATCGAGATGATCCACCTGTTCCAGAAAATGCCACTCTAAAACTTACTGAGAAAGGAGAATTGGTTCTATTCTCTAAGCAGAATGGTCTCAGTAAGACCTTTGCAACCAATATTTCATATGCTGTGATGGATGACAGTGGAAATTTTTTACTGTACAACAATGATAAGGGTGTAGTGTGGCAGAGTTTTGACCATCCTACCGATTCCATGTTATCAGGCCAGAATCTGTCTGCTGGGAGTCAATTGGTTTCAAGTGTCTCTAAAACCAATTACTCCAGTGGACGTTTTCGTATTAAGATGCAGATGGATGGTAATCTTGTTATGTATCCAATAAACACAAATGAGGTAGACACAAATTCTTACTGGTCTACCAATACCTATGACCCTACAACTAAGAATTCAAAGAACTACCTCTACCTAAATAATACAGGGTTATTTCTTATGAATGGAAGTAATTCACAAGTCATCGATCGTCTTTATCCTGCACCCCCGCGTTATCCTGAACCCCCGCGTTATCCTGAACTATATCGAGTGACGATTTGTGATGATGGAGTATTTCGTCTATATTCATTACAACCACACTAACTCCACCCCTTCCATAGTATGGAAAGCACCGCAATCAATCCTTGTGACGTGAAGAACTTCTGTGGATTTAACAGCTATTGCACTATGGATGATGAGCAGCCTTATTGTGTTTGCCTGCCGGGTTCAGATTTTATATATCCTGATCAGAAATATAGTGGGTGCCAGAGAAATTTCACGAAAGCAACGTGCATAGGTGGGAAGGAAAACATGACATATTATCTAATGTCCACGAAAGAGCAACTAGTGTGGGAAGACCATCCTTACTACCAGGATCTCGCTGACAACAAAGATGACTGCAGTAATTCCTGTTTGAAGGATTGTGATTGTGATGCTGCTCTTTGGCGGTCAAATCACTGTGAGAAACACAAGTATCCACTGCGGTATGTGAAAAGAGTTTATGATGATGGCACATCTATGGGTTTCTTCAAGACGGGCATGGTAAGCCTTTATAGCCAAGCCAACAAATCCTTCAATGCTGGTTCACCAGAGGCACCACAAATCCCTTCAAGTACAAGCAAGAAAACATGGGCTATAATTCTTGTTATAACAATCGGGTTTTCCATCTATTCATGCATTTCCCTTAGTTTGTCTGGATTTTTCATATTCAAAATCCGCCTTCTCAAATACAAGAGATTGTTGGAAAATAGAACCGTGGGTTTAGCCGAGGACCTCCTTCTAAGATCATACTCTTACAATGAGCTTAGAAAGGCAACTAGCGGGTTCAAACAAGAGTTGGGAAGGGGCTCATTTGGAACAGTCTATAAAGGGTGTGTTTACAAGGGTACTAAAACAATAGCAGTGAAGAGACTCGAGAAGGTGGTAGATGAAGGCGAGAAAGAATTCCAAGCTGAAATGCAAGTGATCGGGAAAACCCATCACAGAAATCTAGTCCGGCTGCTCGGTTATTGCGCAGAAGGTAAATCGGAGAGGCTTCTTGTTTATGAGTACATGAGCAATGGGACCCTTGCTGACCTTCTATTTAAATCAGAAAAGCTTCCAGACTGGCATGAGAGAGCGCAAATCGCACTTGACGTTGCGAGAGGAATCTTGTATCTTCATGAAGAATGTGAGTCACCCATCATTCACTGTGACATAAAGCCCCAAAACATTTTAATGGATGATTTCTGGACTGCTAAAATCTCTGACTTTGGAATGGCCAAACTACTAATGCCAGATCAATCCAAGACATTCACAGATGCTCGAGGCACTAGAGGGTACGAACACTACTAATTTAGTTTTCATGTTATCTAATCATTTCTTGAAATCGATACGCCATATTTTTTATTGTTATTATTTTTATTATTTTCTTTTTTTGTGTGTGTCATAGGTACTTGGCACCCGAGTGGCAGAAAAACATCCCAATATCAGTAAAGGTTGATGTTTTCAGCTATGGGATCGTGTTGCTTGAAATCATATGTTGCAGAAGGAACCTAGAAGTACACGTATCCAATACGGATGAGATTGTCCTTTCTAGTTGGGTTTACAAATGCTTTGAAAGCGGGCAATTGGAGCTGCTTGTTGGTCGTGCTGAAGTGGAGAAGGAGACGTTGGAGAGGCTTGTCAAAATCGGTCTTTGGTGCATCCAGGATGAACCTGCTCTTCGTCCCACTATGAAGTGTGTGGTGCTGATGTTAGAAGGGATCACAAACATTGCTACTCCTCCCTGTCCAACTTACACATGGTATTTCTTGCTTCTGCCTGATAAAGATATAAATCTTGTTTTTTTTAAATCCTTATCAAGCCAAACGTTTCCATCAAACGTACGAAAAACATGTCATGTCTTGTATTTTATGACTGTTGTGTTCTTGTTCTTGTTTAGAACACAAAATTCAAAATGAATCAAGGCTGGACATGATTAAAGAACCATCCTTAAAGATAATTTAGTCCCCACTCGTTGTTATTGAGGTTTACGACTAAGGTCATCCCGAGATCAGCGTCCTTATTGTCTATCTCTAAAATGACCCAAAAACACATATCTACGAACCAGAGTATTTTGGCAGTTTCTAACACATAAAACCAAAAGAACTGTCAAAAGTATAAACAGGTAATTCCTGACAAAAGTTGGTTGCCCAGTTCCCTTCATGAGACAGGGCTTTGTAGCCGTCTTTTTTGGGTGGGAATTTTTCTTCAAAGATATTAGTTTGGATTCTTGGTTGCATTTCTATCTTCCTTATTGATAATTGATTTAACCATGTATCCTCTCTGTTTGCAGATTGGTCAATGGTTCCAGTTGCTTGTATTCTATTTTAGACAATAAGAAAGAATGTGTGAAACTTGTTGATTCGAATGCATGTATTCTACTAAGTTATGACTCTTTGTTCCATAATTTTATAATGTAATTATGTAAACTTTGGCTCATTTTCATTGCCCGGTAGATTCTCTATTATCTGACCAACTTAAAAGGTTTATTATACGTCAGAAAAAAATAAATGTGCCTGTTGAAGAATAATTCTAACCTAATGTTACTGTTTTTTTTTTTAACAGCCGAAGTATTATTAAACAAAGAGCAGCTTCTAGCAAGAAGCTAGAAGGAGCACAACCCCCGACATAACCACCGATTACATGAAACAACAATTAAGCCAATCTATTCTAAGTTTACATATATTATTGATCCATAAACGAACATCAAATTATCTTTATTTCCTTGACGACCTTGTAAACCGTGGTCGTGGCACTTTGGAAGATGATGGCGGTACGCTCCTTCCAAATGCACCAACAAGCGGTGAGAATGATGCCGTGAACCAACTTTTTTTTCGTCGCCCCTAAACCTTTGTGTAGGTTGAGCAGATCATCTACATAAAAAGCATAGATAGGGGGGATTTTTGCACCAGCCCGAGACCCATTGCTAAACGACAGGGCGGATCAGGAGAAAAAGTCAGGGGTAGCGTTAAAAAAAAAATTTGTCGGGACTAACGGGGGTTCGGGCAGCGCCCAATTTTTTTTAGGTAATTAACGGACTTCTGATCATATTTTCAAGGGGCTTTTGATCATATATTTAGGTAAAAACCATAAAATTTCTTCCAGGGGTCGTGAAAAATTCGTTTCAGAGGTCGCGAAAAAACGAAAACTTGAAAAAAAAATATAAATTACACGTCGGGGTAAAAGTTCAGGGGCAGCGGACGCTACTCCTGGACCTTCTTAGTCCGCCCCTGCTAAACGACCGAGGCAAAGAGACACCCAGTAAAAAGATGCGAAACCGACTCCTCCCCATCGTTGCACAACCGACAAGCCGAAAAAGTAGAAAGAATATTCCGCTTTAATAGACTGTCCGAGGTCGGGATCCGATTACGTTGAGCCCTTCAAGCAAAAATATTGACTTTGCTAGGAATGAGAATAGACCTGTGCGGAATGAAGTTCCTTTGGGTCAAGTTCCTGTTAGAAATGATATTTCGGACGGCCTTAGCTGAATTCAGAAGCATCATTACCTCCAAATCCATCTCCCATTAGCCTCCGTTATCCACATTTGCATCCCCAAGTTTTGAGAAGTGAGCTCTCCATTCACAGCAATAATTGACTTCCACACACCTGTAACCTTGAGATTGCATGGAAAAAACAGATTCCTACTATTGAAATGGTGGATCTCATGTATGACTTTACTCCATAACTAATCCCTCCACACACACACACACACACACACCCACCCCCCCACCCCCACACACACACACTTTTAAGAGGCTCCTATTAATATCCACTAACCTAACAAGTCCATTCCCATCCTTTTCTTCCAATGCCATTTGTATAAGAGGCTCCTATTAATAAAACTTACGTTGTTTCCCTTCTCTTATTAAATGTTTTTCCATATTTGCGCAATTCAAATTGTAATCCTTAACTATCGAAAACTCACACAGTACACTTCACCAGTAAGAAAAGTTATTCCATGGATCCGCTTTAAAGATGCCTTTTCACTTTTTTTGTTATATTCTTCTGGATGTGTCACTTGCGTAAGTTTTTAGTAGCAGCCGGGAATACAATTTGGTACGAATTCATCAGGGCTCGGTCCTTGTCGGTGACAATGATGCGTGGCTCCATACACTCGTCGAGAATACCTTTAATCAGTTCAAGCACCCATGTGAAGTTCTCTTGTTGTTCCCTCCTTATAAAGGCGTGCGCAATACAAAACGACTTGGATGTCGATGTCACACTAACAAACTGGACCAAGGGAAAGTCGTAATAATTGGTCTTGTACGTTGTGTCAATCAAGAGAACATGCGGGAAGGCACGCCACATTGCATATGACTTTTAATGACAAAATAACATATCCTCCACGACATTAGGATCGGGATTCTCCCTGGTATTATACACGAAGTTGTTATGTAGCAGAAAGTTGTATCTGCATTGGGGTGTCACCTACTTTATCTGCTTTCTTCAGTTTAGCAACAACGTTGTATATGTCAATGATAACACAATAACTGCCGGGAAACTCATCATGTACAGCTAAAAGAATGTTACGTGGAGTCACGTTATGCTTGTTAACTCACCAATGAAACGAATCTGCTCATCGGTGAGTTTCTTAAGATGCGCGTGCCCCTCCTGAAAGACAATAGGATCATGATTGTGTGTCTTGTTTATGACCTTTAACCTCCAAGAATAACCTTCTCTGTCGCACCTCCCTTCGAGTAAAAAAGGACAATCCTTCTTCATGGTCGCAGTTTTCTTCACTGTGGCTTTACTCTTGAATACCCCACTACGACCGCAATGAAGTCCCACATAGTCATCCTTGGACCGTTTCACGGTAATGGTGCACCCATGCTCACGTCCTCTCTCCTTAGCCCATTTTACCAACTCCTTACGAGAACCAAAAGCCTGAAAGAAATATATGATCATATTTAAAACATATTAAATAAAAAATATATAATAAATAAGTTAAACTCTCAAATCTTGTCATACTTGTTTAGTTTTATAGGAAACTATCTTGGGACGTATGTAATCATCATCTTCTACGCCCTCTTTACCGTATTGTCGTCTTCCAAATGTACGGAAGAATCACTATCCTCCGTGTCATACCGTGGAAAGTATCCTGCACAAATTCAGTTTCTGGTACCGACTGGTAGGAGGGATGACTGTAATGCGGTTCTTGTTGAGGGTGGTAAGAGGGATGACTGTATTACGGTTCTTGTTGATACGAGTATGATGGTTCAACGTAACTCGGTAATGCTTGTGACCCGTAAAAGGCCTGATCGTAATCTGGAACCGACCTGTAGTACGGTTGACCTTGATCCATGTATGTAGTCGTCGGTTGCTTTCACCCGCCTACGAAGGGTAACTCGCGATTGCAATGGATTCCTAAAAAATAAAATTGTTACATATTTGGGTTATAAACTAATGACTGACAAGTTAAATAAAGAGGTGAGATGTTGTTGCTTGGTTAAAATATGGAATCTGTGGCGATTCATTCAAATCTGGTAGCGGCAAATTATGCTAATCAGCTACCGGTGAATCATTCAGATCTGGAATCTTTCGTGAACTAGACATTGCTATTCAACTAAGCAAGACTTTAAAACAACCGATAGAATAATGTGAATTGTAGAATTATAAAATGCCTAAAAATATTTTAATTTCAAAACCGTCGAATGAATAATGACCAGGAAGATAGAAGTTCTTATAGAAATAGCTAAATGGGGCGTTTAGACCTAACCCTGGCGTTTAGGTCTCATCAAGAGATTCGAGATTCGAGACCTAACCGCCACGGTTTGCCCTAAATATGGCGTTTAGGGTTTAGGTATCCTCGAATTCAGAGTATTCTCTGCATTATTCCTTCGCACAATGTCAACTCAAGACTTAACCGCCACGGCTTACCCTAAACACAGGGTTAATATCACGTCCCGTTTATTCCCCGTACTCAGATCGTACTGAGATTCTCAGTACATTGTCAAATCGAAGCCTAACCACCACGGTTTGCCCTAAACGTGGCGGTTTATTTCCCAATTATTGTTCTATGATCTATGACAAATGATTGTCCTTTGATTATTTAACCTAAACATGACGATTTGTCTTTAACACCTCGTTAAGATTGGTGTTTTCCAAAAAAAAAAGAGTAAATTACGGATTTCGTCCCTGAGGTTTGCACAAATTTTGGATTTTGTCCCTAAGTTTCATTTATTACGGATTTCGTCCTCAAGTTTTGCAAAAACGTATCGGATTTCGTCCTTTTAACTAACTTATGTTAAAATTTTATGTTAAAAGGATGTAAAAAGACCTTAATACCCTTATGTGTAAAAACAAATAAAAAATTAAAAGAAAAAACAAACTTAATTAAAAAAAAAAGAAGAAAGGCATTTCAGTTAACACCATCGTGAAAACCACCATCGTGAAAACCACTCATCGGGAAACAAAAACTCCGGCACCACCATCTCCGGCTATACCATCAGAAAACAACTCGTCGGAACACAAAAACTTCGGCACCACCATCTCCGGCTCCGTCACAACCATATTTGGAGGAGGTAGAGAACACTCGAATCATTACCATCGTCACCGGAATCGCGATTGATCTCGAATCCCTGCTCGAAATCATCGTCTCTTCACGGCTAAACCATCAAAATCATTACCATCGTCAACCTTACGCCACTCCAGGAGGTCAGCCGCCATCGATTCACTTAGGGCGGAACCCTAATCGAGTTTCTAATCGGCGTCGCAGGTGAGAACAGAAAAAGGGGAAATGGCTTCTGGGTTCGATTGACCATATCAAGAAAATCCACATATCTCTCAAAGCTAGTTAAAATCTATAGGTTCTTCTTCTTCAACCACCCATCTCCTAAAATCCTAAAATCTATACGTGAATGGCCTCCGCCGAGCTCCATCTCCAACGTTTCCAGCCAGCTCGAGCTCCGACACTAAAGAATGATTGCGGCAGGACGGTGATGGTTGATGGCCGTCTCCAGTTTAACAAGCAAGACAGTTGGGGTCGCCGGATTTGCAGGCGGTGGGCGTTGGGATTCCAGATCGGGGGGGGGGGGGGTGTTAGGGTTGGGGTTATAATTTATTTTATTATTATTATTAAAACAAAAAATGGTAGGGGTATATTAGGAATTCCATAAAAGTTAACAGATTTTTTTAACAGATGTTAGTCGTAGGGACGAAATCCGTAACGTTTTTGTAAAAGTTAGGGACGATATCTGTAATAAATGAAACTTAGAGACGATATGTGAAATTTGGGATAACCTCAGGGACGAAATCCGTAATTTACTCAAAAAAAAATAAAATGTTCAAAGATAAGGCTTTGAAAAAAACTATAGACTGATAGACTGATTAAAAAACTAAAAAAAGTTTGATAAAAACTCGAATTTCCATGTGATCCTCCCTGACGAGTAAGCAAGAGCAGCCACGTCGGACGTTCCACGTGGGGATACGCAGCTGGTCAAAATACGCAGCGTGATGAAACTACTATATTTGTTTGTTGTCTCGTTACCCTCTGAAGTCTGATCTTCATCACTTTCACCCCCACCTTTGCTACATTCTCAAACTCTTATTATATCCGCTCACTGGTTTTCGAACTTCAATGATTTGAGGTACGATCTAGCTTATGATTCTCGCTCATACGATACAAAAAGAGAAGTTGCAAAAGTTACATCACCGGTAGTTTCTTATCAGGTACGTCAATATCCTTCTCAACTCAACAGTTTCCCCCCGGGAATTAGGGTTTTCAATGATCGCGCGTTTCTGACTCTTGTTCTGCGTGATTTCAATCGTAACCGTTGACGAAAGTTCCTACCTGTTAATTGACTGTGATTTTTAGGGTTAAATTGTTTTTGATTTTGTCATCACAGTGTGTTCTCTTAGTTTTTAGCCTGTTACGTTTACTGTGAAATCCTAGAACAATGCACTGAATATCTCGAAAAACAACCTCGTGATTTCATGCTAGTTTATATACGTTTGTTCTTCATTTTCAGTTTTTTTGCGTGTTTGTTGTAAATGTGTAGACAGGTTTTCCCAAGAATCTGTGGCAAATCTTATTCTGTTGTTCAAATTCAACTGTTTATAAAATGTTTAAAAATGATGGTGATTAACTGCTTATCTGTTCAACTTGATCCAAACACTTGGTTACTGTCCGTTGGGGTTCAACTTACAGCATCTGGAGACTGCAAAATTCAGATCAATCAGAGACATGGTTTCTTTAGCCTTCAAGAAAATATAACACAATCTACTCGTATTATAATGTGCATCATTTAGAAGTGGATAAATTTCAATGAATAATATCCAAGTTTCTCAAGTGCTCCACTAAAGTCAAATTAAACCTCTAATGGAAGGGAAAAACCACTCAACTTTTATAATGTGTTTCATTGTTGTGAAATTTGGTATGTTTTGCAAGGTACCATGTTACTACTTGAGAAACTTGGTTACTAGTGTGTGATTTTTCCCTTTCGAAACTATAAATCTGGAAAGAGAAGTTTAGTTGAACCATGGGTGTTTGCTAAATACAAATTGAGTCCCTCTGTCATGCTAGCCATTCTTTTTAGGTAAGCTAATTCACTTTGATCATGTGTTGTAACAGTGCATTCCACAAAATGATGAGGCTTCAGACATACACTGGACTGAGTGCGGTTGCCACACTTGCGGTTATCTATCATGCCTTTAGTAGTAGAGGACAGTTCTATCCTGCAACAGTTTATTTATCCACTTCCAAAGTCTGTTTAGTGATCCTTTTAAACATGGGTTTGGTGATCATGTGCATTATGTGGCAGCTGGCAAAACGAATATTTCTTGGTTCGCTTCGAGAAGTGGAGGTTGAGAGATTGAATGAGCAATCATGGAGGGAAGTTATGGAAATCCTTTTTGCCATAACTATATTCCGGCAAGACTTTTCTGTTACGTTTCTTGCTATGGTTGCTGCTCTTTTATTCATCAAGTCCTTGCATTGGTTGGCTCAAAAGAGAGTTGAATACATTGAAACAACTCCAACTGTACCTATGTTGTCTCATATCCGGATTGTTTCTTTCATGGGATTCCTTCTCCTTGTGGACTGTATTTTTCTATGCAACTCATTAAAGTACTTGATACAAACACGCCAAGCTTCAGTTTCACTTTTCTTTTCATTTGAGTAAGTTACTTAATCCTTACGCCTTTTAGTGTTGTTATCTTGTTTCTCATAACTTCTTTTTAAACATATTTATTTAATTTAACTAGTTTTGGAGGGATCGTATTAATTGATATTTTATCATGAAAGTATGTTATCACATCTTAAAGAAACAGCCAACTATATATAACATTTTTAGTGCTGTGTCCACTTAATTGGTGCACAGAATGTATTTTGGATAAATTTGGGAAGTATCGTATGGATCTGCATTGTTTTGCACAATATCATCCATTATCATCTTCTCAGCAAATCACGTGGTTTTTACCATCGTTTCTACAAAATCCAGTTTCATAGGCACTGAAGTTGAATGTTTAATAACATTTGTCATTTTCAGGCACATGATATTAGCTACAACAATAATGTCAACCTTTGTCAAATATGTTTTCTTTGTGAGCGACATGCTTATGGAAGGACAGTGGGAAAGAAAAGCTGTGTACACATTCTATTTGGAGCTTATTCGTGACTTGCTACACTTATCTATGTATCTGTGCTTTTTCCTTGTAATCTTTGTGTAAGTCTTTACTTTTATACACATGAAGCCTACATTAAAAGATACGGAAGTCAACCTGATTTGTTACTTGAATTTGGCCACTTGTCTGTGTGTCAGCTCACATGTGTAAAAATATATATGTTTATTCATGCTTTCTTTTATCAAATAAAATCATAACTTCTTTTTTTTCCATTTTGGTTTTCCAGGAACTATGGTGTGCCTCTTCACTTGATCCGGGAGCTGTATGAGACATTCAGAAACTTCAAGCTGCGAATTGCTGATTATATCCGTTATCGAAAGATCACATCAAATATGAATGATCGGTTTCCAGATGCAACACCCGAAGAGTTGAATGCGTTAGTTTTGTTTATTAGCCTTAGAATATTCTCTTGTCCCACATGCATATCAGTGATTAATTCTTAATTTCTTATCATTTCTTTTTTTATTATATGCAGAAGTGATGCAACCTGCATTATCTGTAGAGAGGAAATGACTACAGCAAAAAGATTAGTCTGTGGGCATCTATTCCATGTGCACTGCCTTAGGTCATGGCTAGAGAGACAACATACATGTCCCACTTGCAGAGCACTTGTTATACCAAATGATGGTGGGACAAGTGCATCACGTTCCCGAGCGGGAGCTCATCGTCAAGGTCCGAAATTTCTACTTTTTTAATTCATGTTTTTTTTAATCCTTCTGAAAGATTCCGACACATACCTGTATAGTTGGCAACTGCAATATATCACAAGCTTAACAGTTTGGATTGTGTTCAGGAGTAAATTCGGCAAATACATCATCTCAACATCGAACCGATGATGGTGCAGGAAATGGGAATATTAGCCGGCTTCAAAAGAGAGTCCAAGCTGCTGCTGCAGCTGCTTCTATATATCAAAAATCTTTTGTTTATCCTTCTCCAAGTTCTTTAACATGGTATGTAATTCATGTTTGAATCTAAATAGCATGTCTAGGGGGAAGGCGCAATCTGGCGAAAGGGTCATCACTTCTGACTGCTTGAGACGACGAGCAGCCTCTTGTACATAGGCAGATTTTGTGCATCAGGAGGTCGTACATATAACTTTTTAAGCTGTACAAAGAGATTATTCATATATTAAATCAAGGTTACTTATAGAAACCAATCATAAATATAAAATATGTTATATATATACCTTGTACCTGCGTATGTGATGCGCGTGCCTTCGCCTTGGCTCTAGGGACCCTATGGCCTCGGTGCATCTTATGCTTTTTTTAAACTAGGATCATAAGTAGAATTTGTGTTATGCATGTTATTACAGGTCATCTGAATATGCTTTACTTCCCAGAAAATCCGCACCTGGAACCAATCAGAACAGTGGCAAACATGACAATTCAATCCCAAACAACCCTGCAAACTTTCCATCGTTTCATTACCCCCAAGTCGGTTTCATACCAGTTCATGCAAGTCCTAACCCCGAGGATGGATGTGGCACCAATATCCAGATGTCAGTGAAACTGGAGTCCCAGAAAAAAATAAATCAGCACCTGATTGAGGTATTACAACAGAGTACTTGATCAGTTAATCTTTCCTGAAAGTTTATTTCTTAGAATGTTTTGATTATTCTTGTTTTTCCCGCAACCTGTATTTATCACATTACACAAATATTTTTTGGATCAACCCTCATATGCTCACATCATCCAGGAAGGTATAGAATGCAATCCTACAGTAGGGAGATAAGAATGATATAATGAATTTCACGCCCTTTGGACATTCTTCCACTCATGTTTTAAATAGTTGACATATTGGGCATTACGAACCTGTGGGACTATTAACTGCCCTTCTTAGCTTCCCACCATTTCAAAAAAAAAAAAAAAAAAAAAAAACTCCCTTCTTAGCCTATCCATGATTAGCTTGCGCTTTGTGGATCCAGACCTTATTTATCAAAATTCAACCCACTTTATTACCTTATCTTTGTTGTACAAGACTTTTCATCCATGTGCATGATTTGTTCCCCTTGATTATTGTCCGTGATAAGTGGGCCTTAGAGCTGATCAAACATAAGGGGTAGATGTGTAAACGAGCTGGCGCTTGCAAGCTACCCGAGATCGGCTTTCAAGTTGAGCCGAGCTTAGACGGGCATGAGCCTATATTGGAGCTTATTTAATAAACGAGCTTAATCCCGAGCTTCAAATCTTAACCTTGACTAGGCTCGCAAACCTAAACAAGTGTATTATCTATATAATTATTTAGTATATTAAATATGTACTTACAATCTTACCTAATAATATTTTTATAATTAGATATATTATGTTATTTATAAGTTGTAATTATAAATGTATATATAATTTTTTTTTTGAACAGCGTTTGGAACTACTCCCCAAATCTCCAATACCCGAGTGAGCCTTCCTGAGACGGGATTGCAACCGTCCATACTGATTTTGACGCTCTAGGCTTGGCTCACCCAAGCTCAAGTTTCGATGGGCTCGATTACACCCTTAATAAGGGGTGTGTCAAGAACATTTTAGGAGAACGTATGTGATTGGAAATAGAGGTGGCAAATTGGCCGGTTGGGTTGCGGATTACATTGAGTAGTTTTTGGTTCTGGTCAGGTTGAGTTGAGTTGAGACAACTGTCCCAAGAATCTTGAGTTTATCATTGTTAATGATGTGTCAAATATGTTCCAAAAGTTTATAATTTAACAAGAGTAAATAACTCAAAACTGTCACTATAGAAAATATATTTGGCCTTATTGTTTGTTAATGCACCCTATGAATAGGTTTTGCAAGAGAAAAGCTCAGTTGGAGAAAGCAGCAGCAACAACAAAAGTAGCTGGAAGGTGGATTTGCCTACAACTAGTTCGAATAGCAAAGAGAAGGTAGTTTCACCACCATCATCATCTTTGTCAGTTTCGGGTGTTGACCAAAGTCAACACGGGGTGGACGATATCCAAGATGATGTCAACAATTCACCGTTGTAGATTTTGTTTGTACCCAAGAACTCTTTGTTTTCAACACACCAAATGAAGTTGCAGAATACCCTTGATAAGGCACACTAGTTTGTGCTTCTATTACCCAATCATCATAGAAAGTTCGCCAGATTTTTCTAATTTGTCTTTCTTTGGGCATGAGATAACGTGAGGCATGTAAGTTTGGATCGTTCAAAGCAGTTCTTGTGTAGTGCCCAGCGTGAAACAATTCAAGACAGGTAGGTAGAAAGTAGAAAGTTGCAGATCCTTTCATCCCAAACTGCCCGGTTCATTTTTTTCATGGTTGTCTTGCAAGTGTAAACTGCAAACCAAACCAACCAGTATCATGAAGATTTCTAAACTGACTGGCCAAAACTTCTAAAATAACCTGACTGCAGAACCAAACAGTTGGCTAGTTTTAACGGTTTTACCAGTTTAAGATGAACCATAAATAACCTAGGGTCCTTGGTATTTGTTGTAGAAAGTTTTCGGTTTTTTCCTGTATGTATTGACATGAAATCTAAATCTTATGTCCTAACCATCATTACAATATGGAATGTTATAAAAAAAAAGTATATTTGTTTTTTCAGAAATAATAAATACAACAATGATAGAAGAAATTTTTATACAAACAACAATAGCTACGCAAGATTTTTTTTTTTTGCAAATTTAATCATAATTTAATTTATTAATAGGAGAGAAATGAGTGAGGAGAATGATGGATATTTTTAGCTTTCGCCTTTTAAGTGAAGGCATACGAGGGAATTAGGGAAAGACAAAAAAAATCTGATGTAACATTTATATGGATAAGAATAAGATATGATGTGAATGAAAAGAATGAGTGGAGAGTGGAGAGTGGAGAGTGGAGTGATGACTGTCCCCAGCCTCACAATGATCTTTGTCAAGAGAATTGGATTGAAGCAATAGTTTTTCACATGTTTAGATCAACATAAAACTTTCCCAGCTCAAGATCATCTGATCTTAGGAGTTCATCAAGTGTGTGCTAAACTCCATCAGTACCCAAATAGTCCATTAAGTCATCATAAATATTAGATTGGTATCTTCAAAAAACATCAAATCAAACACATGCATCTTATTGTAGTCTGCTTGCAATTCAGTGTTTGTAGGCTTGTTTACAGAAAATGTTACAAAAGGTGAGCTTGGTGTCATGATAGTGCTATTATGATCTCAAAATCAACCCTACCAAAAGGAGAGAGATAGTAGTATGTATTTGAGTTTGAGTATATGACTTCAATCCAGCATTGTTCTTGCAGTCTATATTCCCAAATCCTCAATTTTGTTTTGTGGTTCTAGAATTCTCCATAGCTGGTTTTTAGTCTTAAACCGACGGACTAATACTTTTAGAAAAACCGATTGTGAAATCATTGTTTTAAAGTTAAAAACCGATATATAAATAACTCTAGTAGCAAACGTAAGATCATACATAAAGAGAGGACTGCAATCATGCAGGATTATGATATGTGACAACCACCTCTTGGCCCCCTTAGATTTGAGCAAAATACAACCACTGGTAATCACGACTCGCAAGTGAGCTTCCTCTCTTTCCCGCAATCTTTGTTTCTCTGTCTCTCTTATAATTTAGCTAATTATAAATAAAAAAAAAAGATAGCAAGTAATAACTATAACATAGGCGAAAATGAAATTAAAAGACAATGTGACAATAAGATTAATAGAAGAAACATAAAAGCACACCGTTACGAATAGTCTAATAATTTTTTTTTTACAACCATTAAGATATGTTTATACTAAGTTATAAAGTTTGGTAAATCAACATCCATCAATTTGGTATATTTAAATATCCGTCAACTAAAACGTGTTATGGGCTCAAATCTTTCTTACAGCAAATTATGGTTATTTTCTCTTACAATTCTAGAAGTTGCTGTTGTAAAAATTATCAATTATCAAATTACAGTAAAATACATGTAATAACCAAACATCAAAATGTTATGCACCAACGATTATTACAAACACAAAATGTAATAAAAGTAAAATAGTAAAATGTAAAATCTGTTTTATCTTTTGTGAATTAAGAAATCACCAACCAGATTGATTCATCACAAAGATCATAAGGTATGGTCAATCAACAAAGAACTTTCCCATATCAGGATCATCATCAACTCTATAGAGTTCATCAAATGTGTACTCAGCTCCATCTGTTTTCAAATCCTCCAGATCAAAGAAATTCATTAAATCATCATAAAAACCATCATCTTCTTCAATGGGCACCATGGTTTTGACTTTCTCCAGGTCAGCAGCCTCCATGATTAGATCAAAATCTTCTAAAAACATCAAATCATCATTGGTAGGCATCTCATCAGTAGACAGCACAACACCAGATGTACCTGGTTCGGTTACAGACACGCCATGTGTAGTTTGAGGCACAGTTACATTCATCTTCGCTGAACCTTTCTGCTCGCAATTGAGCGTGTTTGTAGGCCCGTTTGCAGAATACGTGATGAAAGAGGAACTAGATGCAGTCATGTCCATTGGACCTTTCTGATTGTAATTCAGTGAGTTGGTAGGCTCGTTTTCAGAAAATGTGACAACAGACAAAGACGAACCTGGTCCAGTCACATTTGTTGTAGCTGGACCCTTCTGTTTATGATCCGTTATGTTGGAAGCACCAACCGGACCAACAATGACTGGAGAACGAGTGCAGCTAGCTAAATCATCCTCCTCCCAATCTTCTTCATTGAAGGGTGCACCATATTGTTGACCATTTTTTGGCCCCGACCCGCTTTTCTTAAAGATCTTACAAAGCACATATGTATCCTGAACAACTCCTGTACTAGCCAATTGCTCGTCTTCCATTCGGTATTCATGCATCACCCAGTCTGTCCTTTCCCCTTTTCCAGCATGTCCTCGATAATAAACCAACGTTTTGATTTTTGCAACGATTCTTTCATTATATTTAACCTCTCTGTCTTTCCCAGTAGCCTTCCAGAACCCAGTTTCAGTGGCACGCTTAGCTCTACAACCAGTGGAATACTTTTTTGCTTTAGGGCAGAAGAAATACCACTCTAAATCTCCACTCTTCAAAGAGGACTTATCTGAAAAATGGAACATATTATACCGTTAATGAAAGATCTTCTATAGTAATAAACCCGGTTTTATTTGTGTCATATTTACTAAAACAAATCTGATTAGAAATGTAACACTTTTACTTTATAATACTTTTAGGATTCCAAACATTAGCTAAAAGATACATTTTTTAAATGAAATCTTACTTATACTTTTATTATGTTTTAATTCACAAGTTTAATATTGCTCTAAGTAATGTGTTGGTCTCAAGTATTTAAAATGTCAAATAGGAGTAATAAGAATATTCATAAAACTACTTCTTCATGGTAGACACTAATGAGTCTAAATTAGTTCGTGTTCCATATTCTCAAAATATATAACTACCATTCTACCAAAATCTTCATATTCAGCCAAAATTAGTTCCTGTTCAGTATTCTCAAAAAATATAGTTCGTCGGTCGGTCTTTATAACTTGTTTTGGCGTTTTCAAAGGCTCGTATTATTTGTGACAGTTTTTTTCATGTCAAAATGTCAAGGTTTTGAAGGGGCCTATAATAAAGTAAATGCAAGCAGTATTTTGTAAATTTCAGGGAAGATTAATACCTGGAAGATCCCATGGACAGAATTCATATATGTTGACCTCCGTAACAACATTGACATTGATTTTCTTCCCCATCAACTTCTTCTTGAGGTAGAACATGACCAGTTCAACATCAGTAGGATGAAAGCGAAATCCCGGAATGAGGGATGATCTTGCCATGAATAACTAATCAAGCGTCCAACAATCAATACTTTATCAAAACCAACAATAATCTTGTGCGAATAACTAACTAGCTAACAAACAAGACGAATATCCTAATCGATATCAAGTCCAATGGCGGAAATGGATCCACCCAGAGCTGCCAAGTCTTCCCCGGTTCATCAAGTGCACATCAAAAATTAACCACTTGTGTGCACAGGAGGTGTCAAAAGACATTTGCGTCCCCTGTATATTGTCAAACGTTAATTATCTCAAACAAAATAACAAAAGTTGGAAATATAAAAGCAATCAAACCCCAAGAAAGTATAAAATAGATAAACCAAGAATCATCCAGTTTACAAGCAGATAGTTTAACCATAATTAGCAAACATAGAGAAAGAGTACAGGTTTAAACACTTCAGATTACATCAAAACATTCAAAGAAACAGTACAAGAAACCATAATAAATGTCAAGATTCACACTGTTCTTGATCTCACGAAAGATCTAATCATAATAATAACCTTCAAATTTCATACTGTTCTTGTTTGGTCCTAAATTATCAACAAACAAATGTCAAGTTTTCACAAAAGTTCTGTTTTCAATAATGTTTTAATAAATCGCAATCAATTAAAGCTTCTTCACAAGTATAACAGAATTAAAAAGATGAGACTCTAAAATCTGCAACAAAAAACCATATACTCAATTTCAACCAATAATCATTCGATCGGTGTTAATTGGCCAAAGATTTAAGTATCAAAAGTCAACCGTCTCTCTATCGATTGACATACATGATTCGATTTCGAAGAAAACCCTAGATACGTAAGGGGGTTTTGAGTGGGAAAACCTTACGAACGAAGAAGGAAGACCATTGATCGTTACAGTATTGGGATTTGGGGAAAGAAATTGTAAAGAAGAGATGATTTATTATTAACTAATTAATAAAGAAAAACGGAAGGGGAGGGAAGAAGATGGATTACTTACAGGGGAAGGATCGAGAAGATGATGAAGGGAGAAATTTTGTGGAAGCAGTGCGGTGAAAGTGAGGGGTGAAATCGGAGAGATTTGAGGTTTAAAGGTACAGACGTCTGAACTCTACTCTGAAGCTGGCTGGAACTACATCTGGCCCACCCGGCCCACACCAGTTTCCATCAATTTGGGCCTATCCAATATATGTTCGTTAGTTTTAAATAATGGAGGCATGGAGCCCCTAAAATAATTAAGGAAAACTAGATTTTGTGTTGGTTATATTTTTGGACACATTTTATCATGGTTTTTAAATGTTTATTTTGGTTACAAGTGAACAGAGTTTACTTTGGAATGTTTTTAATATTTTTATAGGTTTGAATCGATTGTTATTTTTAATAAAATGAAATGAATGAATGGAGAATATGGGTTATGATTTAATGATATTTCAACTAATTTTTATGATGAATGGTGTTTCAAGTATCGGTCTCTAGAAGTTAATTCAAGTCAAACTGTGTGTTGAAGAGTTCCGGTTCAAATTTATGATGTTGAATAGTGTTACATATTTTGGCTTTATGATTTTGGTTTAAGCCTTCGTTTGAAAATGTATTTTCAAACACTTCTAAATCATACTTTAGAGAGATTTTGTAAACTCTCTAAACTTTTTCTTCTACCATGGTTTCAAGAGACTTAGTATACTCTAAACATCATATTTATCTAAAATCCAACAGGATTATGATGAACTTTAGACTCGGTAGTCATCTCTGATAGTACAACAAACTGCTTCTTGTTGTTGCATCTTGGGAAACAAGTTCGTGAGCGAACGAATATTGTTCTAAGGAATCGTGTCAAACATGTTGTCTCAGTAAAAACCACAAATGGATTTATTACTCGAACTTTTAGCAGTGGATGATCACGATGAAGAAACCGTAAGTTTTCCTCTTTATTAAATATGATTTGTAATGTATTATTCTACATAGTTTCCTTAAAATAAAGAGAGTATCTTTATTATTTTAATTTAAAACCAAATGTGTTCCTACAAACTTAGAACGTTATTCATAGATTGTTCATACAAAAAAAACATTACAAAGATTTGGGTTAATAATTTTTAGTTTTTATTTTTGAGATTGTTCTAACAATCTTTAAATTAAATTTGTGAAATATTTGTGTGATCCGCATGGAATATTAGATTTTAAGAAAGATTGGAGTAGAATCTTAAATTCTTAATATTGGTTACATTTATAAATTCTCTTCTACCCTGAACCCTCCCTTTGTGGTTAGTTTTTCTTATTATTTTAATGTGTGTGCTAAATGAAAGAGTTTATCTTAGAAAAATAAACTCTAGGAAGCACTATGAGTCTATGATTTCTTGTGCCTTAATTATGTGTTAAATGGCCTTCATGGTATATAGTAGAAAATGTTGAGTTTGATTTATAAGGATTGGATTACAATCTTAAATCCTAAAACCTTTAAAAGTAATAATAATAATGATTTGATTGAATCATTTGTGTTTTGTGGTTTGAAACGTTTTATGTATACATCGAAGTTTCTAACGTGCGCGTTAAAACTTAAATGTTTTTTGATATTCGTGTAGAGGTATTTTATAAAACCAAATGAAACAGTTTTTAAGGACTATTTGCCATTTAAATGATTTGTATAATCATTTATTTCTAATTTCTAATATCTCGTTATAAATAGTTTTTATTTAAAATAAAATGGCATTATAATCATAATTTCAAACCATTTTGGCATTATGTATTAATATGATTTACGTAATTATTTACTTTCTAACATATTTGTTAGAAATGATTTATGTTATAACCCATTTGGTGTTGAAATTATTTATGTAATCACTTATGTGTTAACAAATATATATATATATATATATATATATATATATATATATATATTTCAAAAAAGAACTTATGTGTTAACAACGTTGACTTTTCTAGCATGCGCGCTAGAGGTTAGTCATGAGGTTAGTCATGGTCAAACTTGTGAGTTAGCTTGGGTGAAACTTTTTAATGCCCAAAATGTTAGAAACCTATTATTTAACAAATGGTTTGAAATGATTTATGTAACTGTCAAGTCATTTAACGTGATAGTTAAATACGATTATGAAAAGGTATTCGGGTGGCGATGGTTACATTATTATGAAAAGGTATTCGGGTGGCGACGGTTACCCGATGAACTAACTTAGTTCCACTAGACAATGCTTAGTTAAATGGTTAAATGACAAATGTTTAAAATGATAATGGTTTAAAGGTTATATTTTGGTATAATGATGTTATGTTTTATACCTTATGCAAGTTTGTTAAAAAGGGGGCCGTTAGGCCCAAGCATTGGAATAAACTTTCAAGATAAAGGTATCAGAGCCAAGTCCGATGCGTGACCCCTATTAGAGCAAAGTCTGGGAGTTGCCATCACAAGTTAGTATCAGAGCGTTGGTTTTTAAGAGATTTAGGTACTAAATGCAGTATCTAGACTTAAACTAGGACTCTGGAAAGACAAAGTAAGATAAGATAGGATGCCGGCCATAATAGCTTGTGCCCATAAAGGACGAGGTTGTATTAGGAACATAATAAGTAGGACCTATGATATATTAATATGGTAGGTACCCAATTGCAATTAGCTACTACCGTTTGGTATTGACCATATAAATGTATCCAGGGTACTAACTGTCATGTGGCCAAATGCGAGAAGAAGTCATAGACCGTTTTGAATTAGAATTCCCGATAGAGGTCGAAATGAAAGAAATAGACACTAAGGAGGAATGTGATGAAAGTAACTGGATTTTGAACGCATCATGACCATATAGTTGTATGACGTCTGCACTTATCTAATTATCATGCCTTCAAAATTTAGAGACTCGATGTCACATGAATTATGAAATGTCTGTAGATCATGGTAAGAGAAGTACAAGGTGATAGAAGAGTCGATAGACCAGTCGGTTCTGGAAGGCGTACACAACCAGATCCTGAACTCAATAATGTGGAGGAGGAAACGTCTTTACTGAGGAGCAACGAGCCACTATGGCTGCGGAAGTAGCAAACGCGTTCCAGGCTGCAATGCCTAACCTGATAGCTCAACTTCAAGGAGCTGCTGGTGGAGCCATTGGTGGAAATAATGGTGCTGATGCAAACGCAGGAAACGTCAACCAAGAAGGTCAAGGTTGTTCGTTCAAATCCTTAGTGGATGTAAGCCTCCTTTATTTAAAGAAAAGAGAGATGCTGGTTTAACCGTCCGTTGGGTTTGAGAAATGGAAGCCGTCATTGGTATTAGTGAATGCCGTGCAGATCAAGCTGTGAAATATGCATCTCATTCCTTTGTTGGTGGAGCGTTGTTTTGGTCGGACTCTGTCTTACCGTCCCAAGGTGAATAAGCCGTTGCTACCATGCGGTGGAACGATCTAAAGACTCTGGTAATGAGTAAGTTTTATCCGAAGAACGAGCTTGAGAAGATTGAAGTTAACTTTCTGAGGCTGGAAGCTGGTAACTCAACTCATCAGGAGTTCACCACTAGGTTCGACGAGATGTCAAGGTTGGTGCCTAGGTTGGTGACACCGGAAGTGGAAAAGGTGAAACGATATGTGCAGGCTCTTCCTGCAGCGGTGCGGAAGATAGTAAAGACTCATGCTCCTAGAACGTATTAGGAGGCAATAGATCTTAGTGCTACAGTTTACGATGAAGAATACGGTGAAGGAGGAAGATCAGGAGAACACAGAAAAAACTGGTCTGAGGCAAGTGGAAATTCGAGGAAGTTTGATGGAGGTCATCGTAAGAAGCCGAGGAATGATTCCCGAGGCGACAAGCCAAAATGCCGCAAGTGCAACAAGAACCACTTTGGAGACTGTAGATTGGGAATGAGCAGCTGTTACAAGTGCGGAAAAGAAGGTAATTTTTCTACTAACTGTCCGGAACTGAAGAATTGTTTTGGGTGTGGTGAGCAGGGACACATCAAACAAAACTGTCCCTATCCGGAACCACTACGAGCAATCGAAATCCCGAAGGCTAGGGGTAAGGCATATACGATAACTGTATCGGAGGCAAAAGCGACACCTGACGGTGTTTCAGGTACGTTCCTCGGCAATAATGTGCCTGCGACTTTGCTATTTGATTCTGGTGCTGGTAAAAGATTTGTATCACATGAATTCCGTATACTACTCGATAGACCGACTAGTAGGACCAAGAAACCTTTTGAAGTCGAGACTCCTCAGGAAAAAGTTTTATAATTTCTCATATGATAGATGATTGCCTGAAAGAATTAGAAGATCTCAGGTCGATGTTCTTACATTTTTACTTGCACGCCCTTTTACTTCTAGGCTACATATGCTTATTTTTATCGTATTAATTTTTTCTGTAATAGTTTATTGATTCGAGGGTTGTAGATTTTTAAAGGAATCTAATATAAACATTGTCACTTTTAAACAATGCATGTGGCGAATCGTTCTAAGGTAATTTTATGGTATGAAGTATCAGTAATGATTATATACAAACTAATTTGATGGGGGTTATATTTTTTTTTGAAAATAGAGCAAAAAATATTTACAGTTAACGAGTATAATAATGTTATATATACTTAAACTTATTTATGTGAATCCTCTTTACCTATATTTCATCTAGATTTATAATCCAAAGTACGTAGAACTAATTATCCAAAAATAACATAGCAACCGTAACTATAATTATCCCAAAACGTTTCTCAAAACTCTATCTTGCCTAATTTCTTCAGAAGATCTTCAATTCCTATCCTGAAATTATTAAAAAGAGAAACACAAGTTGAGTCAAACAACTTAAGATTATTAGAAAAAAGTAAACTAAGAATGTTGATTAGCACAAACGGACATACAAACACAAACACACGAACAAATATAATTAAAAGTATTAGTGTTAATATTAATATTAACAAACGAACATACAAACACAAACGCATGATAAGAACAAACACAAACGAACGTTCACGAACTCTCTTACCGAATGTTCACAAACACTCTTACCGAACGTTCACAAACACTTTTACCGAACGTTCACGAACACAAATGAATGAATGATGGCTCTGTTGGTTTTTGTTTATTAAACTAAACGAACAGAAATTTTTGTTCGTGTTCGTTCATATAGTATATGAACAAACATAAACGAACTCCTATCTAGATGGTTCACAAATAGTTTGCTGAACGTTTGATTCGTTTAGAGTCATGCATGATCACAAATGATACTAGTTAAAAAAAAATCTTCTAAAAACACTCAGGTAAACCGGATATGAAACCTCAGTCCGGTTCGACTTTGCAATTCGGTTCATGCTTGCATCGGGGTTTTCTCCGGTTTACTTCTCCCACCGGCGGATAGTCAAAATCGGGAGGCATATACACATCGCTTTCATCAGTCGCCGTCTCCGGTCCGAATGAGGTCTCGCCTCCCTCCTCTTCCTATCCTCATCCGCAACCTCCATTCTTCCTCACACATGGCCGCCGCCGCCGGTGTCATCATCCGAACCGTCTCTTCACCGTCGCCCACGGCCTCATCCAAACTCCCATCCTTACCTTCCCTGGCCTCCTCCTCCTCCTCCTCACGGTCTAGCATTTCCTATTCCGCTTCAACTCCATCGTTTGGTGGTTTGTTTGCTTATGTTAATCGCGGAGATGGAGATTGGATGCACTCGAGAAGGTTGGGAGGGAAGGTCTATGCGTCGCAGCGAGGGTATAGGAAGGTGCGAGGGCGCCAATTGGCCAGGAAGAAGAAGGAGAAGGGGAAGGAGTTGGAGCTCGATGTTAAGATTTGTATCGAGGAACAGTTGCCCGATGATCCTGAAATTCTGGTTTCTACTCCTCCTTCCTGTTTCTCTAGCTTGATTTTACATATTTTCAATTATAGGCTGTAGATTTTGTTTGAACAGATGCATTGAGTTATACATGTTTGTGAATCATATATTCGTTTGAGTTACTGTCACTTGTTTTGGTTGTGTAACTGCTCCCTAATTTTGACAATTGATCAATTCAGATCTAAAGAATTGATGTACACTTTGAAACCTTGGATTATCGGTATGCTATAGAGAATTGATACTAGCTTTGAAACATTAGTATTCTTTGAAAGATAGAAATGACAAGCGAAAACGGATGCAATGAACACTAAACTGTCATGATCTTTCACATTCATACCTTGAGAGTTTATTTTATAAGTGACATACTGTGATTTATCAGTTGCATCATCTTATTCTAATAAATGTGGTATCTTGCAAAAGAAACGATAATAAAAAAAATTATAGCTGATTGCATATGTTCGAGTACCACAAGCGATGACCTCCTTTCAATTTATTGACCACCTAGTATTGATATATTGACTTTTTGTTATATTTTAGTTATGTAGTTAATAAATCTTTTTTTGAGGTATGCAAGTGAACAATAATGAAAGTTTAGTTTCTGATTTGTCTATTTATTTACATAACGGAGAGTCTTCCGTTGATTAAAGTACTATTCTTTCTAAATATTGCAGGATATTGCAGAAATGCTTCGTCTAAATGTTCCAATGGCTATGAAATTAGCTTTTGATGGTATAAAAGATTCAGATCATAAAACAAGAGATCCCACCATTGATGATGTTGGGCAATACGAGAGTGTTGAGTTATCAATACTTTTATGCAATGATGATTGCATCCGTGAGTTAAATAAAGATTGGAGGAACATGGATCATGCCACTGATGTTCTCTCCATGTCTCAGCATGTGCCTGAACTCAAGCTTCCGATGGTAAAAACTCCAACTATGATTAGTGAAATTGACATCTGATTTTGAATCTTAAATGAATTACTATTTAACTTCAAATTGATATGAATGTTTTGGTAGAGTGAAAAGTGGATGATGTGAAAGTATTAAAAGAAGTAATAAAAAATCATCACATTTTGTCCTTTTGAATTTGGAAGTACCAGGGGTTTATTTCTAAGAAAATAAAGTTTACTAAATAATGGGACTAATGAATAAACATGAATTAACATTACTTTCCATTCTGCAGCTAATGTTGGGTGACATAATAATTTCAGTAGAAACGGCTGCAAGACAAGCTGAGGAAAGAGGGCACACTCTTCTTGACGAGATACGCATTCTTATGGTTTGTCAAAACTTATACTTCAATTTGGAAGCAATTTTTAAGTTATAAAAAGACAATTGATATTTTTTTTTCATTCCATGTCACGTGTTCCATTTAGATATCGAGTCTGTCTTTGAATCTTTTATGTGCATGTCCATATGTGTGTGTGATTGTGTATATGCATATAAATGACTATCCATGACTAGTGGGAGTGTTTCTTGGTATTTCACAGTCAGTATATTCACAAGGATAGGCTAAGGAGACTAAACAAGATAGTTTAAGTTAATGAAACCCTATTCTATTAATACAATGGTCATTGGCATATATGAATACGTATCACATACATTTACATGCATATAGTTGTATGGGTCGTTTCTTTTTTTTTTTTTTTTTTGGGGGGGGGGGGGGGGGGGGGGGGGTAAATGTTCAAACTCCATGTGTTTTTAAGCGTAATTCAGGTATATGGTCATGTTTTCTTTTTTGCTTCTTGTGATGGGTGACTTCTGGTCATTTCCAATGCTTGAATTTCGCAGAATAATCATGTAAAATCTGTCATAATTGCTTTCACAGTCTACCGAAAATGAGACGGGGCACTTTTGTTTCTATCCCGACATTCAAGTTGCCAGTATTAAGCAAAAGCCTTTGTGGACCATATGTTGTTCAAGAGAAGGTTTACGATATTTTAGTCAATAGCAACACTCATAGCATGGCTTGAAAAAAATATTTTCTTTAGTTGAATGTAACGAATATGGCCTTTTTAAAGACTACTCTACTAATTGTTGCAACTTTGATTGATGTATTGCATCACATGTATCTGTTCACATTAGGATGATCTCAATTCAAAAGACTACTCTAATGACTGAAGCAATATATGTAGTTTGTGAATGATTAACAATTATTTTTATTGTATAAGTCTATAAGATTCATAACCATCAATTGGGTTTTGAAAAAATCTAGATTTAAATTCTAACTAAAACATTATAGGAAAAGAAATCAAATAACTTGCCTAACATTAACACAGGAAAAAAGTTATAATTAATTTATATGTTGTAGCTTGTATATATGTATACCTTCTTAGGTTGTACAATGTAGTAAATTTTTACTAAAATTAGTGTACGTATTTAGGTTGTACATACAGCTTCTTGGGGTTCTACAACGTAGTAAATATTAGCTAGAATTAATTTATAAATATTATATAAATACCCGGCGCCTTGCGTATGTGAAGATTTTGTCTCGCGCCTTGGCTTTTGGGACCTAAGCGTCTCATAGTGCCTCCCACTTTTTAAAACCAAGGTGCTGCTGATTAGATCGATTAGTGTAAAACAGAATTAGAACTTCATATAATCTTTTATGAATATCTTTTTAGGTTCATGGGTTGTTGCATCTTATGGGATTTGATCATGAGCTCAGTGATGAAGCTGAATCAGAGATGGAGGATGAAGAGGAACGTCTCCTGAAGAGTCTAGGATGGAAAGGTAAAGGATTAATCCAGAGTGCATCTAATGCTGAAGATGATGAAAACCCTCTACCATACACTCCTAATGAAGGTATTTACTCTTGAATGTTCTTTGTTACTAAAACAGTTTCCCCTAAGCATATTACTTCCGTTTAGAGGTTGAAATATGGGTGGGACGGACCGCTAACAGGTTGGTAAATGGGGCAAAACAGGTTTTGGTTAAAATTTGTCTCTTTTCAAATTACGCTGGGTTGACCGGACCACATTTTTGTGCATTTTTCCAAATTTATGATAAATGGTCGAGGCATTAAATAGTATCATGCCAATTTTGAATGTTTGACGCATAAGACCGAAATGGGACGTTCCCTTTATTAACTAAACCTCTTCATTTGACCTGTTTGGCAACTAAAAGAACCCAAATCAGCCCATTCATAAGTAAATATGTCGAAATTGCCACATCTGATTTTGTTGTTTAAAGTAACTTTTGGTAGACTCTGCTTATGTTTGAATTGTCAAAAGGAAGGAAGAAAGCAGGCAGTCTTAGATTCTACAAGCCAAAGTTCAGTTATATCTTCTGTGATATGGATGGTAAGATTGACCTCAAATGTTTCTTAGACATTTTTATGTTGGATAATCCACATATGGTTACTAGTGTCATGCATTTCAATGGACATAAGGTACACTGCTGAATAGCAAAAGTCAAATATCTGAAACAAATGCAAAGGCTTTAAGAGAGGCTTCATCAAGGGGTGTAAAAGTAGTTATAGCCACCGGAAAAGTAAGAACAAAATTGAATTTTGGGATAGCTTTTGATATTGATTGTTTCGGTTCTGTCGTCTGTGTTGGGAATAGGACGGCAAGTTCGACCCACTTACTTATGAATGGGTTGGAATTTGGATTGGGCTTTGGTTTATATCTAGCAACTTAAATTGGTCAGATAAAGTTTTTACTTTTTACCTAAAGGGAAATTGGTTTAAAATTGCCTGAAGTGTATTTTTAGTGCTTGCCACCGCCTAAATCATTTTCTTTTAAACAAGTAGAGTATCATTATAATAATATGTTTTCATGTACAAAAAATGGTTAAAAACCGTATGTGGGACAACCCATACTAGAAACAGTCCACTTCAACCTGACCCATCTTGGCATGTTACCCAACTTGCTAGCCGCCCATTTTGCCACAACTGGTTGGCGATTACTTGAGCTCTCACTATTTTGCATGTAATAATTGGGAACAGACCCGTCCGGCTGTTCTTACTCTCTTGAAGAAGGTCGATTTAGCAGGAAGGGATGGAATTGCCTCCGAGTATTCACCTGGTGTTTTCATTCAGGTTTGATATGTTTGCATCTCTCAGTCTCTGATTAATAGTATACGAGGTATTTTGAGTTTAGTTATCATCAAAATATTTCTTTACAGTTCTTAGTCTGAACTCTCACTTCTAAGTCTTTTAGGGTTTGCTTGTTTATGGTACACAAGGCCGGGAAATTCACAGAAGAAATTTGGATATAGATGTTTGCAGAGAGGTAACATCTGTTAAATCATAAATAAATGACAGAGAGTTTGGTAAACATGTATTTATGGTTTTTAAAATTTTTCTCCTTTAAATTTGAATGTCAAATATGCTGCAATTGTTGCAGGCATTTCATTACTCTGTTGAGCACAATGTTCCACTTATTGCGTTCAGTGAGAATCGTTGCTTGACCTTATTTAACCATCCGCTTGTGGACTCGCTCCACACCATATATAATGAGCCGAAGGTAGCTGACTCAATTATACTCTTACATTTGTACAATCGCGGCAAGTTGAAATCTGTGGGCCTCTAATAATATAAACTTTTGACAGGCAGAGGTTATGGCGTCGGTGGATCACCTCTTAAGTAGTGGTGATATACAGGTACTTATTTATATTACTTTTATTTGGAGAAAAGTTCAAGTTTTGCCTTGTCCCTAAAATCTCATTAAAGGTGGCGAATTGGGTAAACCTGCAATATCTGGTACAGGTCGAAAAAGGTCCAACACTGTCAAAACAATTTATTTATAAATATTTGATGTGTTAGATATGGTTACAAAACTTATATCATTTTCAAGGGCTAATTGCATATAAGTGTAACCAGCTTTGGTATTTTTCGTTTTGGGTAAACCGACTTTAAACACAAAGATTCAAAGTAATCAGCTTTCGTTTTTGGGTAGCTTGAAACATGTAACTAGTTTGCCAGCTTGATGCATGTGGAAATGACAAATTTATATATATTCTTTTGTGTAAAAAAATAGTTGGTTACCCAAAAAAAAGACGGGAAATAGACCAAAGTTCATCAGCTTTTTATTCACTTAGCTATTAACCGTAATTCAACCCCCTTTCTTTCACCAAGCTTTGATTTATCCTTATGACCAGTCAGAGATAAAAATAAGGAGATAACTTGAAATCAACCCAATTATTGTATTAACCCATATGTACTAACGTTTTTGTCTTGTTTAAATGTTAAACTGAAACTACAGAAGGTGCTATTTCTCGACACCACTGAAGGGGTGGCTGGTACACTGAGGCCATATTGGTCAGAAGCAACAGCGGGTCGTGCCTCGGTTGTCCAAGCACAGCCAGATATGCTTGAAATCGTGCCATCTGGCAGTTCAAAGGGCAGTGGAGTTAAAATGCTGCTTGACCATTTTGGTGTAACTGCAAACGAGATAATGGCGATAGGTGATGGTGAAAACGACATTGAGATGATTGAATTGGCTTCCTTAGGGATTGCTCTCAGTAACGGATCAGAGAAAACAAAAGCTGTAGCTAACATAATTGGTGTCAGCAATGATGAAGATGGAGTTGCTGATGCGATTTATAGGTACGCATTTTAAACTTCACATTCGAGTCGAGACTCAAAAACCCGAGATCTGGTATTCTTTTCCATTTCCATTCTATTTTAATCAATCAATTGTGATTCTTGTTAATCGTTATTGGGTTAGTTGGCTAGATATCACTGAATAGCAAAAGAAAAAGAAAACCCTAGTGCGAAAATCGCCATTCCTTTGAGTCCATTTAATATAAGGTTTCTGAAGATGTTTCAATTACAATGTTGTTCAAATGAATCGTCGTTTGCTCGTTAGCTCATGTATTTCAATGATTAACTCCATATATACACAGCCAAATATAGAGTTATTTATAATATGTAAAGTTATATTTACCCATGGCCTTCTAGCCTTGTGGTATGGAAGTTGGCCTACTATATAAGTGGTCAGGTGTAATTCATGGAGAAAAAAAATATGTAAAATTATATTTATTATTTTAATTTTTAGAAATATTCCATTATCAACTAAAGTGACGTTCAACATGTAAAAAATATATATATTAATACCTAAGGTTAACAAGTTATTATTAAAAAGAAAATCAAAATCACGTGTATTATAGATAAATTTAAAAGACTTAAATATATAAAATTAAGTTTAATGAAGTTTAGTTTTGTGTATACATCGATGGATTGTAATATATTAATGGGACATTTACATAATGTTTTTTATGAAAAATAAGAAGTTTATTAGTTATTTATTTATTTAATTTAATCGATTATTGATCTTTTGAATTTTAATTAGATATATATAAAACTAAGAAGTATTCCTTGTAAAAGTACAAGGTAAAAATTATTTCTATAGAAAATATGATTTATTTTAAAGAAAACAATTAAGAATATTGTACTAGTCGATTTTTAATCGATTAAACCCGTTAACTATCACATTTTATGTTATCTTCAAAGTTGATACTTTTATCTGTATTTCACATAATCATAACGAATTTCATGACAAGATGTACAAATCTTCCCATCTCAAGATTCACGTATATATGATCGGTCAATCATATAAAGACTCACCTTCCGGTCTAACCTATACTTTCCATGATAGAAACTATAATTGAATTCCCTATATACATGCGTGTTACAAAGAGTAACACAAGACGTTATGAAAATGAAAATTAAGAAGAGCCACCTTCCGGTCTAACCTAAACTTTCATTATAGTGGTTTGCGATGGTTGCAAAAGTGGTGTGAGCCTCGAGGAAAATATCATATATTAAGGCTAATACCTTTTTCGTGCAACAAGGACTTGAAAACACGCGTAACATGCAACATTTCAAAATGAATATCGTTTTGATTTTTAATAGGCCAATGAAACAAGTAATGGTAACAAGTGATGCCTCATATCAACACTGGACCACTACATGTACTTTGATGCATAGATAATGTTTAAGTACGCATCTCATCTAAAACTGTTAAAAAAGTTGCATACGAAGATTTATTTATCGTAAATTGATGGTAGTGATGAAGTATGCAACATGCAACGCGCAATGGATGATGTCTCATTGTCTCAACAAGAAAAGTAAAAACTGAAACTAAATGAGAACCTTGGGTGGACACGAGAGAACAACTCATGTTCATTTGGAAAGCTACATTTAGCATTGTAAAGAAATCGTGTGGGGCAAACATCTCAAAGGATAAATTGTCTTTTAGTCAATAGTTATGTTACTAGTACTATTCAAAAAGGAGGCATTTTCAACGCTAAATTTAGCATCGATGTGGAAGTCTTACTACGGCTTTGATAAGACGCTTGAATTTGTCGGACGACGCTTGAATTTGACTAGAATCGAGAACAAAGCTTTGATGTCAATGTTGGTAGAGAGGAATTTTAGAGAGAGAAAGAATCGAATTGGGGATCAACAAGCGTAATTTCTCATTAGGCCCTTAAATGGTATTAAACTAACTACACAAATTGTTAGTAATTACAAAACTAGCCCTTGAACTATCAACAATTACAAAAAGGACCCTCAAACTTCTCAACGACCTAAACACTTGTAACATTGCAATTCGTTTAAGACCATCATGACACAAACACTAAAAACACTTATAACCTACGACATTAGATTTTAACATATATTTGAAAAAACGTCATTTTCTTTAACCCAACAAACATCATTACAAATTTCTAAATTTTCACATCATTAGTACCTTTTACATATTTTTTTCATAATTAGATTGTTTTTATACCAAATCAAATTATATTAAAATATTTAATTAACTTATTATACCAAATAAATATGACATTGTCTGTTGGAGGAAGGTCCAGTTGCAACATTTTCAATGATGGTGCCACTATCACACATGATAAAGGTGGTCTCAAATGCTTTATAGTCTCACTCTTGAACCGTCTAAGAAAAATTATCCTATTAGCTATCAATTTGTTTGTCTTAGTTTCATAATAGTTTTTATGGGTGAAAGTTGAAAAATCATAAATCATAATCATTCACGTTTTAGATTAAAAGTCTACATATTTCTATCGTGAATACACAAATATAATCTAGAATCAAACAAAATGCACAAAAACCCATTAAGATATGTTTAATCAAATGAACTTGTCCACTTTATTACACCATTGTGACATGATACAAATGGTTTCACCTAATCCTTCCGAGGGACACAACACATTACAACTAAAGATTTACATATACATATATAACATTATCACACTACTTTCATCATTCATAACAGTAGAACGATTTAGATTCCACGAACAAGAAATGAAACCAAGTTGCCATGAAAGAGACACCCGTGTGCGGGTCAAAGAATGAATGGACTAACTAGTATACAACAATTAAGATAGTAAGAAAAAGAAAGACAAATCATACATTAATATCATTTCGTTTGGACCTAATCGTGTTTAATTCTTGAGCTCCACTCAAGTTGAATCTCGGTATGTTGTAGGTATAGATGTTTTCAGGCGTCAACACCGGCTGCTGAGGACAAAGGGTCGGAGGTGGGGTCAGATTCCGTTGAGCCGGAAGTGGTGGAAGAACATTGTACTTGTAAGGATCACCAATTGTCCTGTAATATTAGACAGGTTTAGTTAAAACAAAGTTACACAAAAATTTCCAACAGGATAACCTAAAAAAGTAACAACACTTTTTACTTTCTAGAACGGAGTTGGTTACAACAATGGAACTAATCTCTTTAACCATCAAACTAGCCAAACCATACATATGTTTTGGTTGTTGGTTTGACCGGTTTGGTTGAGATCACTAATTCAACCAGGGGTGTAAACAAGTTGAGCAATGGGGAAGCTACTCGACATCATCTTGCTAAAAGCTCGAATCGAGCAAAGCTCGGAACAAACTGAGCTCGAGCATTAGAAATAAGGGTTAGGTTCAAATGAGAACTTTTGAGAACCAAATCTCAACCACTAATTTCAGGTGGGGGGGGGGGGTTTCCATATATATAAACTAGTGACTTAGAATGGTTCTCAAAAGTTCTCAAAACCGATTAGTTTTCAAATGATCCTCTCCCTTAGAAATAGAGCTCAAAACAAGCCAAACTCGAGTTCTCTGATTATGTGATCTACAAGATATGATTTTTGACAGAAAAAAGGGCATAGGAGATCATACCTAGTACCGGTATATGATTGATCTTCCTCAATCAAATTGTCCTCCAGCCTCTGCAACGGTCTTTGTACTGAGGTAGACCATGGGCTTGTTATAGGCAACTCATCTGAAAAGTACCTTCTTCTTACCAACTGGAAAGTTAAACTTTAGATCATTGACTAAGTTGACCATATTCAATATAAAATAAATATAATAGTAATAATAGTTGCATACCGTACGGAAAAACTTCAACACAGACTCCTTGTCATATCTTGCTTCTTTTGCAGCCTGAAGTTTTTTTTTCAGGGTTAATGAAGAGAAACAATAATGAATAAAATTTGGTACAAATTATTGGAAACAATCACAAAATCTGATTTTTATATGAAAAAGAGACAAAGATAATCCATCACGCCATCTGTTTAGCACTAGAGGTTACAATTTTGAATCATTTACTTATGTATGGAGCTAGTTGGGGTACATTTTATCTATAAGTGTACGAAATGGGTAAAAACAAAAACAGTTTAAAAGAAAATGGGTTGAAAATGCCCAAACTGTAATTTTACTACATAATTTCATAAATCGTTAGATTATAACCGAAATAATATAAGCGTCGTATCATACTTGAAGCATCATACTTATAAAAGTTTTAAAAAACTGAACAAAAAGTGTACTGGTTTAACATTTTGAACCAATCTGCTTTAAACAGTTACCCGAGCTTCCCATTCTGCCACATCTACTTATACACTATTAACGCACCAAAAAACTTTTACAATAAGCGATTTTTTTATTTTTTTAATCTCAATGATCAGTTTAATAGAAAATTGACCAACATCCTGATGATAATTCATTAAGTTATGCTTGATGCAAATCTTACCGCCATAAGTCCGCCACTTCCCGGAAAACTGTCAATCAGAGGTAGTTCCTCATTTGATGAAAGCAAACCTTGCTTCTCGACCCACTGTCGTGCCATGTCAACAAGATTGCCACTGCTACCTCGTGTGCCGTCTTTGGCAGCCACATCTGCTTTGTTACCAATTACAATATATGGTACAGGAAGGCCACCTGGACCACCATTTGCTAGCGGGGCCGAAAACGTCCCTGTTGCTGAAATTTCCACAGCCCATTTCTTCAAACTTGTTTTTGTCCTTCTTTGAGAGAGGTCATGTACAAAGATAACACCTGCACAAACCCATCAAATTTGAAAATAGCAACTTAAAGTTAGAGGTGCAAATTTAACCACATATGGAACACAATACTGATAAGAACAAGATTATAACTTCACTGAAAATAAAGAAAATACTAATGAAATACAAAATTCAATCTGCCTTTGGGAGGCAGCCTCCATTCAACCCTAATTTATTTGGATCAAATCAAGCAAGATCCCATACTTCTCCTAGTCTTTATTTATAGAGTTGCTTCATAATGAAAATAATATATGTTGACCTAACTAGCTTGCGTGTGACAGATACAGGATGAGAATAAATGACAACACAATAATCAGATATGGCAAAATTGATTAGAATATAATTTTGTGAATTTTTTAGTGAAAATATAATCAGATTTGGAAAACCAAATATGGAATTCTTGCAAGAGAACCAGTTGAGGATAAATATATAAAAAAATACATAACTATATTTAGGTCATAATTCAAATGATTTTGTTATCATTAAATCTCGATTCTTAAAAATACTCATACTATCACATATGGAATAAGTCAATAAGAAAAAAAAAAGTATTGCAATGTATATTACTAGGTTCCATATCACAATAGAACAAAGAAGTAAATTTATAACAGAAGGTACATTTAATCAAACATATGATATAATTCTCTGAGAACATAAATGAGCAAGTGTTTCAAAGGTTATTATAATAAAACTGATCACGATTACACTTTCCAAGTTTGCACGGCAAAATAGTTGAATTTGGAGGAGATGTATGTTCTGCAAGAAAACTAGTTATCAAGGATAAATGTAAAATAATAATTATCCCTAAGTACCTAAAACACACAAACACATCTTCTATCGGAGGTCACACAAATATTCAATATAGCATCGGAATAGCACAAAGTAAAAAATAATCAAGCTATCAAATTCTTAAAACCATGTGTATTCTGGTTGTAGTTTTGAAGCAAGGATGAAGTTTGAACAAATAAGAAGTTTCAGTACGTACCATTTATTTGAGAATAAAAGATGGAACGACAGTCTGTATAATAGTCATGTCCAGAGACATCCCAGAGTTCAATGAAGAATTCCCTATCCTTGTCACCTTTACCACTATCTAAAGAGCTACCAGGACTTCCATAAGTAAAATGCTGCACCAAAACAAGAAATTACTTCATAAAAGCGATTAGTTCTTTGGTGAAACTTAAAAGCTATATATGATACAAAATGATTTGTGGCAAACCTTCACATCAACTACACACCCAACTGTTTGAGGAGGATGCTTTGTTATTGTACCTTTCACAATCAGATTCACAAGAGACGTTTTCCCCACACCTATAGATGCAGAATAATACATTAAACAAGGCACAGAAGACTTGAAAATATATATACAAACAAGAACAATAAAAGGAAACAAAGTAGATAAAAACCAGTTGTACATGCATATATGATGTTCTAATTTCAAGTTTGATGCAATGAAATTGCATAAACAGGTAAAAGCAGTCATTCCATGGGATGCAATGAAACATCAAGACATTCTTGAAGCTCTAAACCTATCAAGATTTTAATAACATAAGCACCACTGCATCCAACTCTAACCCTAAAATCCTCTGGTTATCACTATGATTACAAAATGCTGATCAGATTGCTTATAACAAATATAGTATTCACCTAGAAACAGCTAGCGTTTGATTAAGTAATCGCATTACATATGTTCTCCAAGCTGAAAATTAAAAGCCTAATTGCTGTTGAGTAATGAACAGTTCGAATCTCTACACAACATGAACCACATCAAATCTGGCAATTCAGTAGAAGAAGAAGAATAGGAAGAAATGCAGAGCAGAGAATCAGTTACCCGAGTCTCCGACAACAAGAACTCGAATCTGACCACAAGAAGAAGGACCTCCAATTTGATCTTTGCTTTCGCGTTCCCTCCAAAACATGTTAACCGTTTTCCTCGCCGCATTAAACGCGCCGGAGTTTTCGTCCGGCAGATCTATTTATATCCAGTTCGTGAACTGAAATTTAGAGTGATTGCTGACATGCGATTTCTTCGGTGATATCAAAATTCAAGTTCCTGTTCAAGTATTTAGATTTAGATCAAAGTATATTGATTGAATATGTGGTGTGGTGGGCTCGGATTTCGAAAACCGAAGATTGTGAAAGTGTTGATTAATTGGCCCGCCTTTAATAAAACTTAAACATGTTGCTCTCTCCATCCTTATTTTCAAGGAGTCCAGAATTCACAATAGAATTCCTAAAATTTTGTGAGTGTAACCCCTAAATTTTAGGATGTGTTGGTAAGTGGTTGTGAGTGGAGGAGAAAGAAAAAGTTACTGTTCATCCTTAAATTTGAGGGAAAAAGTGATTTTGTAAAATTTAATGTTTGATGTGATTGAAAAAGAGAGAAAATGTAATGATAAGAGTATAAAAAAATATTATTTAATTATGGTTGTGAGTGGAAGAAAGAGAAAAAGTAATGATAAAAATATAAATTATAGGGATGGGAATGGGGAAGCTGCTGTGAATGCTATTATCCTTATTTATAAGGCTATATTTTAGTATCATATATGTACATTGAATCGCCTCGGATCGGATGATGAGTTTTATGGTTACGTAAATCTTTGAACTTACCAGAGGCACATGCTTATCGAAATTGGATGTCAGGCACATGACTTGCTTCTTCTCTTTCTCCATCCTCATCATGAATAAAACTGATCAATTATAGAATGTTCTTTATCGGTTATAATCGTATCATGCAATTGATGTGTGTGGGTTTGAATATGAAAATATAACGGGTTTCGGGCCAAAAAACGTCAAAATAAACTTGAAAATATTAAATTATATTTATTTCTGATGATTATCGTGAGTTTTCAGGTTTAAACGATGTTGGCACGGAAAACGAGGCGAAAAACGGAGAAAATAGTGAAGTTGAGAAAACGCATGACTTGGAAGTCATGGGACCCCTTTTCATGACTTGCCAAGCCATGGGAACAGGAAGCTCAAACGGTCACCAGTGATCGGAAGTCATGGGACAAGCTCCCATGACTTGAAGAGTTGATTTTGGCCAGCGCACCACTTGCCCAGGCCGTGAAAGGGCCTCCCACGGCCTCCATGCCATGTGCCGACACTGTCCCACGCCCTGCAGCCCAGTTACCAGGATCAGAGTTGATTTGCCGATGGCGCACCACTTGCCCAGGCCGTGAAACCCCCTCCCACGGCTTGCAAGTGGTGCGCCGGACCAGAATTTTTTGGAAACCCTAATTCTCGAATTATTATAAATAGGGGACCTCCCCATTCACCACAAGTCGTCCAAGGAAGCAGAGAAGAAGCCTAGAGTGAAGCCTTTTGAAGCATTCGAAGACTTGAAGCTTTCGACGAGTCGAGAATCTTCAATTTTCATCATTTCGAGCTACATTTCGGTATTTGTTTGAGTTTGATTATGCATTTCAATTTGAACTTTGTTTATTTATTTATGACTATGAACATGCTTGGCTAAACTCATAAGATCGTTTAGGCTAAGACGAATCCAACTATGGTTTGATTATGTTTTGTATCGGTTTTCGTTTATGATTGTGTTTTCAAAGTAAACGTTATGTTCTTATTGTTTGGTTGATGAAATTGAATTCCATTTTGAATCTAGCCCATTTCTTAACCTTGTGGAAACCTAGCTTTAGTGTGCAATCCATCTTGAGTTAGGAATCTATCGTATAGCCGAATCACAGAATCTGCGGCGTACGCACGAACTAGAAATAGTCGTGATCGTTAGGAAACCCTAGTATCCAATTAGGAGTCCAACCCGTAGGGATGAGTGAGAAATCACCTACCCTCTGCTAGTAGCCACCCTTGGTATTGTCTAGTAACCGATTAGTCACCGATAGGTCGGGTCTACCGCTGCTCAGTCGTATCCAGGGCCTATTAGGTCAACCTTGCAATAAGAACACAACCGCTTCACAACCCTAGAACCGTTAGGACCATACCTACCCTAACCCTTCGACCAGTTGCGAGTTGAGTCACCGATAGCTCGGGACTTAGCCTAGGGCACCTTGAAACACAACCAACTTATCAGTCCTTAACCATGGAACAGTAGTAACCGTGTAGGGCGTGTCTATAACCCTAAACGTGAACCTATCCATAGGAATTAGGTAGCCTTGTCTTAGGACCCTGATTCACCATAACGATAAGGCATAAACGTAACCTGTGCGTCTATCAAACCTAGGTGGAGGAGTCAACGCCTAAGCGATCCTCTCCCAAATACTGAATTTTCTCCGCTACTTTCAATTGCTTCATTTTAGTGATCTTTATTCAATTTCATTTTAATAAATCCAAAAACCCGGCAACAACTATTAATAGACTGTTTTCAACAAAATCCGTGTCCTTGAGGTTCGACAACCCGGTGTTTACCAATACTGTGCTACGCACGACAGGTACACTTGCCTTAGTGTGTTGGTATAGTCCCCTGGTGAATTACCAGTTTTATAAATTTAAAATTTGATAGTGTAGAACCCTACTTTTCATATACACTTAACAACACATCAAGTTTTTGGCGCCGTTGCCGGGGACGCGGTAACGTTTTAAATAGTCAAAATTTGTAGTTTAGCCAAAATTTCTAATCCTGCAACGCGCTGGTGTACGCGACGAAGTTCTCAATCTGAGCTACTTATACCTTTCGACGAACCTGAACGAGAGTTTCGACGCAGACGTCAGCAGCAGAGGCAACCGATGGGCGACGCAAATCCGCCACGACGAACACTTTCCTCCTACACGAAGCCGAGCTTGGCGGGAGCAAGCCCGAGCATCGCTGTAACCGCTGGGAATGAGTCATACACCATTCCACCTCAGGTCATCACGATGATCAAGAACTCAATCCAATTCGATGGATTGACAGACGAAGACCCCAACGCACATATTAGGGCCTTCATAGAGGTGTGTGACACATTCAAGCTCCCAGGTCTGAGCGGTGACGCAGCTAAGCTACGCCTGTTCCCATTCTCACTCCGATCAAAAGCCAAGGCGTGGCTCGATGGACAACCTGCCGGTTCGATCACCACATGGAACGACCTAGCAGAAAAGTTCCTCTACCGATTCTTCCCTCCTGGCAAGACAGCGAAGCTACGACTCAAGATCTACGCGTATCAGCAGGACCACGGAGAATCGTTCTTTGAAACTTGGGAGCGTTTCAAAGAACTACTGAGAAAATGTCCTAACCACGGGTTGGAGCAATATCAACAAATCCAAACCTTCTACAATGGGCTCAGCCCCCAAACCCGTCAGTTAGTGGACATTACTGCTGGAGGAGCACTCGGCGAGAAGACTGCTGAAGAAGCCGAGACACTACTAGAAGAAATGGCTCTCAATGACTACCAATACCCCTCTATCCGAAGCAGCGTTCCACTCAAAGCAGGGGTGCATCAGGTGAGTCAAGACACAATGGTGGCCGCCCAGCTCGAGGCGTTATCAAAGAAGTTCGACACTCTTTGCCAAGTGGTCTTACCACAGAAGAAGGAGCCACAAGAATGTGACATATGCGGAGAATCGCATAGTACTGCTAGCTGCCCGCACAACACAGAGACGGTCGATTTTGTGGGTCAAGGACAGAGAGGTCCAGTCTACGGGGATCGCTACAACTCCTCCTGGAAGAATCACGCCGGATTCAGCTACAAGAACCAGGCAGGAAGCTCAAACCCACCGGGGTTTGCAGCCAAACCTCAGCAGCCCCAAGGACAGGAACGAGAACCCACGATGCGAGAGATGATGACAGAAATGTACTCCTACACAAAGAAGAGGGATCAAGAAATCAACTCTCAATTCCAGAAACATGACCAGGAGATGGCAAAGATTAACCAACAACTACAGAATCAACTGGCATCCCAGAAGGCACTCGAGCGTCAAGTGGGTCAAATCGCGCAATCACTCTCAGGGAGACCACAAGGCGGACTGCCATCTAACACCGAAGGAAACCCTAAGGGGTTCGCAAATGCAGTCACAACGCGCAGTGGGAAGTCAACTCAAGAAACGCCAGTGACTCAAGACAAGCCTGCGGAGGACCCAAAGGAAGCCACTGAAGTTACTCCTGAACCAGAAGAGCCACAGGCCACAGCAGCAAAGCCGAAGCAAAGAGAATACAAGCCTAGGATACCGTATCCTGAGAGGCTTGAGAAGGAAAAAATGGAGGAGCAGCACGGAAAATTTCTCTCATTATTCAAGCAACTCCACATCAACCTTCCGTTCGTGGAAGCTCTGGCATCAATGCCCAAATATGCCAAGTTCCTGAAAGATCTTCTTAGCAATAAGAAGAAACTTGAAGAGCTATCCACAGTAACTCTCGATGAACAATGCTCTGCAGTTCTCCAACAGAAGTTACCTGCAAAAATGCGAGACCCAGGGAGTTTCACAATTCCCTGCCTAATAGGTAACACATTAATTTGTAACGCCCTGGCTGATTTGGGAGCCAGTATTAATTTGATGCCATATTCAGTCTACAAGAGACTGGACCTGGGGGAACCCACGCCTACTCGCATGACACTTCAGCTCGCTGATCGATCAGTGAAGTACCCCAGGGGCATAGTGGAGAACATGTTGGTGAAAGTTGGCAATTTCGTCTTTCCGGTCGACTTCGTCATCCTGGACATGGACGAGGATGAGCATATTCCGCTGATACTAGGAAGGCCATTTTTGGCCACTTCTCGTGCCATAGTCGACGTGTATGATGGAAAGCTCACACTTCGAATGGGAAATCAATCCGTCACTCTCAACATCCACGATTCTATGAAACGCCCAGCCAGTCAGGATGACACTTGTTACTTCCTCGACTCTATCATGACCACCGTCGGCAGCATGCTACACAATATTTGTGGCAAGAATCAAGAAGACTCCCAGACCCTCAACAACGTTTATCAAGAAGTGGAGATGGTAGCAGCAGTCAATTTCAACGAGGAAGCAGAATCAGGACAAGAGCACAAGGAGACAGTTGTAGAGGAGGCACCACTCGAGCTAAAACCACTCCCATCGCATTTAGAGTACGCCTTCCTAGATGACCAAGGTAAGCGGCCTGTGATTATAGCCTCCCACCTCAAAGACGATCAAAAGCAAAATCTTCTAGAGGTTCTGAAGAAGCACCAGCAGGCCATCGCCTGGAAAATATCAGACATTAAAGGGATTAATCCAGCTTTCTGCACGCACAAGATTCTGATGGAAGAAGATTTCAAACCGGTGGCGCAACATCAACGAAGATTGAATCCTAACATGCAGGAGGTCGTAAAGAAAGAAGTTATCAAACTCATGGACGCAGGACTCATCTACCCGATCTCAGACTCTAAATGGGTGAGTCCAGTACAAGTCGTGCCTAAAAAGGGTGGCATGACAGTCGTCACGAATGAGAAAAACGAGTTGGTTCCCACCCGCACAGTGACTGGGTGGCGAGTATGCATTGACTATCGAAAGTTAAACGACGCTACTCGCAAGGACCATTTCCCTCTCCCCTTCATCGACCAGATGTTGGAAAGGTTGTCAGGAAAGCAGTATTACTGTTTTCTTGACGGTTTCTCAGGGTACTTTCAGATCCCCATCGCTCCGGAGGATCAAGAAAAGACAACTTTCACATGCCCTGTCGGAACTTTTGCTTATAGGCGTATGCCCTTCGGGCTCTGCAATGCGCCTGCGACCTTTCAAAGATGCATGGTCGCGATCTTCAGCGAAATGATAGAAGATTCCATGGAGGTCTTCATGGATGACTTTTCTGTCTATGGGGACTCATTCGATACTTGCTTGAAAAACCTTGACAGAATGATGGCCAGGTGCGAGGAAACAAATCTAGTGCTCAATTGGGAAAAGTGCCATTTCATGGTCACTGAGGGCATCGTACTTGGTCACAAGATATCCAAAGCAGGGATTGAGGTTGATAGAGCTAAGATTGAAACAATCAGCAAACTCCCTCACCCCACCAATGTCAAAGCTGTCAGAAGCTTTCTGGGTCATGCGGGATTCTATCGCCGCTTCATCAAAGATTTCTCTAAACTCACGCGTCCCATGACCCAATTGCTTGAAAAGGATGTCCCTTTCAACTTCTCCGCTGACTGCATTCGTGCCTTCGATCTGATAAAAGAAAAGTTGGTGAATGCTCCCATTATGATGGCGCCTGATTGGTCGTTGCCATTCGAACTCATGTGCGACGCAAGCGACCATGCCGTCGGAGCAGTACTTGGGCAGCGTAAGGATAAACGATTCCATCCGATCTATTACGCAAGCAAAACCCTTGATGATGCCCAAGAGAATTACACCACGACCGAAAAGGAGCTTCTCGCTGTGGTCTACGCGTTTGATAAATTCCGCTCCTATCTCGTTCTGTCAAAAACAAAAGTCTTCACTGACCATGCAGCAATCAAATACCTATTCAACAAGCAAGATGCGAAGCCTCGTCTGATCAGATGGATCTTGCTGCTCCAGGAATTCGATATCGAAATCATCGATAAAAAAGGAGCTGAGAATGTCGCTGCAGACCATCTATCTCGTCTGGAGAACCCTGAAGTCCAGAACAAGGAACCTAAGATCAACGAACAATTCCCTTGTGAATCCTTGTTCTCCATCTCTATTCATGGAAGCCCTACCAAAGAGAATGGAACCCCCTGGTTCGCAGATTTCGCAAACTATTTGGCCGGGGGTGTTGTTAGGAAAGGCATGACGTATCAGCAACGCCGTAAATTCTTTACGGACGTTAAATACTACTTTTGGGAGGATCCATTCCTCTATCGCACTGGAGCTGATCAAGTCATCCGTCGTTGCGTCTTCGGAGAAGAGGCGCATAGAATTCTGCGTCATTGCCATGACGGGCCAACCGGAGGTCACAATGCCGCCAACAATACGGCGAGAAAGGTTCTAGACTCCGGCTTCTACTGGCCCACAATCTTCAAAGACGCCCATGAACTAGTGAGAGGTTGTGACGCATGCCAAAGGGCTGGAAACATCTCAGCCAGAAATGAGATGCCACAAAACCCCATTCAGGCTTGCGAAATATTTGACGTCTGGGGTATTGACTTCATGGGGCCGTTTCCGTCATCATATGGAAACAAGTACATACTCGTCGCTGTCGATTATGTCTCGAAATGGGTAGAGGCCCAAGCCCTCCCAACGAATGACGCACGAGTCGTTACAAAGTTCTTGAAGAAGTTGTTTGCGCGTTTTGGTACACCAAAAGCCTTAATCAGCGACCGAGGCACTCATTTCTGCAATTCCCAAATGGAGAAGCTCTTGAAAAGATATGGTGTTAATCATAGGCTAGCAACGCCCTACCATCCGCAAACTAGTGGACAGGTCGAGGTGTCCAACAGAGGAATTAAACGTATTCTGGAAAGGACATGCAGCGTTAATCGAAAAGACTGGTCCGAGAAGCTTGATGACGCATTATGGGCTTTTCGCACAGCCTATAAGACACCAATCGGCACCACTCCCTTTAGACTCGTATACGGAAAGTCCTGTCATCTGCCCGTTGAATTAGAACACAAATCGTATTGGGCGATGCGCGCAGTGAACATAGACTTGATGAAATCTGGCGAAGAGCGCCTTCTGCAACTGAACGAGCTTCAAGAATTGAGAGACGCAGCATACGAGAGCGTCAGACGATACAAGGACAAAACGGCAAACACCCACGATCAAAAACTCAAGGAGAAGAAAGAATTCAAGTATGGGGATCGTGTGCTGTTATACAATTCGCGTCTGAAGTTATTTCCAGGAAAATTACGCTCTAGATGGAGTGGTCCCTACACTGTTACACAGGTATTCTCATATGGCACAGTGGAGATAGCAGGAGAGGATGGAATCCCATTCAAGGTAAACGGGCACAGACTGAAGCATTATATCGAAGGGCCCGTTGGCAGAGCTTTTGTGGAAGATCTGAGCTTCCAAAAGCCCCCTGAATAATTCACAGGGGCCGAGTCGAGCTAAAGACTCGTTAATAAATTAAGCGCTTTGCGGGAGGCAACCCGTGCTTTTGTATTTCTTTATTTTAAATTTTCTTTGATTTCTGTGTGGTTTTGTTAATTTTTGTTTTGCAGGAATCGGATTAGCAACCAGGTGCGTACTTCTTCGATAATTGAGCTTATATGATAACGTGCTAGGTTGTTAGAAAAATTTCTGTTAGTTAGAATTTGTGTGCTCTTTACTTTTAATTATTTGCTTTATATATTAAATTTAATGTGCTATATTTATATATGTATATATACATATTTTCTTGTCACATGCACCGAACTTTTTAAGTATATATATATAATAAGTATAGTATATTTAATTTAAATAAAAAAAAAAAAAACGATAATAATAGCATTTTTTTTTCACGGCTTCCAGCCCCTGCGAGCACGCCACACAGCTTGCAGGCTGTGCGGTTTTGTCGGTCACCATGGACAGCCCAGCGACCAAGCTGAAGCCCAGCGCATGGCTTGGGTGGCCATGGAAGCCCATCCCATGACCTCCAAGTCGTGGGGCCTTCCAGGCGGGCCCACTTGTCCCCTTCTTCTCCAAGACATGCCAAAAAAACACCTCCACCCTAATTTTTTTTATAACCCAGCCGACCACACCCCCTTTCTCACGGCTTGGACCACCAACTCCCTCCCTCACACGACATTCAGCTGCCATCGTGAAGAATACGTCATCCCAGCATCATCATCAGGTACTCGCCTCGAATCTTCATCATCTTCTTGAGTTCTCTTCACTCAAAACCCACGAACAAACATGGGTTTTCATCCCATTCTCTTTTCTGGTCCGAATCGTTTCCAATATTTGTTGTGGGATGTGCCTCGAGTGTAAACAAACAAGTTCCAGAATCAAATCTTCATAAAAACCCAAGATTTTTTGAAAAAATTTAAAAAACCCGCTAAAATTTTTTGACCCGATCTGCAAAACTAAGTATGGGGAAACTTTTCTGGGTTCAACCCGAGCATAATGCAACAAACCGCACTTGATTTGGTGAAAAAACGAAGATTCTGGAGCGATTTGAAGTTTTGTTCGAATCTGATGAACCCCACGGCTTGCCAGGCCGTGGGGGAGCTTCGCACCACTTCTGAGGCCGTGAGCCATCGAGACCAGCAGCGACCTGGTCAGCGACCAGTCCGTCACCGGTGACAGCAGCCCCACGACTTGGTCTGACCAGGCCCATCCCGTGAAACCCTCTGTCACCACTTACAAGCCGTGAAAAATCACTGTTTTCAAAAAAAAATTTCCAATTTTCAACCGAGGCTCGTTTTTATCAATTATTTTCACACGTAAGCCTCGGTTAAGGGTTTTTAAGGCTCTGGTCACCCCCGGTTCGTCCAATTTATGCTTACACATCAAATCTATCATCTCGGTTGCAATATTCTTCATTCGTTCATTAACTCTTGTTTGCAGCAATGGTTCACAAGTACCTAGAGTTCGACGGGCCTCGAGATGCCCGTTGGAAGGCCAATTATGATCGGATGACAGAGCGGAAGCAGCTGGAACAGAAAACTCTTTGTTTTGACACACTTGAGCTCCTTGGACAACGGGAGCGGGCACTGTTTTACCTGAGACCCGCATGGCTGCGTTTGTTTGATTTAACTCACCACCAGTATTCGGAGATAGTTCGAGAGTTCTACAGCACGCTCACCTTTTCATATCCGTGCGAGGATCTTTACCAGGCCAACACTGTGAAATTCAGACTTGGTGGTGAGTGGAGGCACATGTCTGTGGCTGAGTTCGGAGTTGCAGCGAACTTGTATTCGGATGATGAAGCGAAGAGTTCCTATTTCTCTTCAGGGCTACATGATTTTGCAAATAAGCAACAGCCGTATGACTTTTGGCAGATGATCGGCGTCGGGACCTTTAGCACACGGAACACAAAGAGTACTCAGATTAGGGACCCGCTGCACCGCTACCTTCATAGAGTCATTGCTTCCTCCATCTCTGCTCGTCATGATAGCACCGGCTCTGTCTCCAAAAGGGATCTCTTCTTCCTTTACTGCCTGATCACCGGTAAGAATGTTAACTTTGCACATTGCTTGCTCCATCTCTTTACCAGGTGCCAGGGGCAGCGATTATCTGTTTGGCTTGTGGGAGGATCCTTCATCACCGAGTTGGCCTATCATTTTAAAGTGAAAAAAGCGAGGTTGTACCAAGGGATTCCCGGTTCGTCCGTTCGACCTACCGCAATGCAAGAAGATTGGTATTATCACCAAGACAGGACCCCCTTTGATGATGGATCGTTGGGAGCGGGTTTGGGACCCCGATTGTCCAGGGCCAGATCCAGAGGATGACTTAGAAGCAGAAGAAGGAGAGGAGACAGAGATGATAGATCAAGAAACTGAAGAAACTGCGACAATTGAGGCTTCGGAGAGGGGTGGACCCTCCAACTTCGGAGAGCTACAGGGTGATTGGGATCATGTGTTCCAGGACTTCCCCACACAGACCCCACCACAGTGGGGATACCAGGGGAGTAATAATTCTGACTTTCACTTCGACACCCCCCCGTATGATATTCCAGTTCAGAACGAAGGGCCACCTGCCCCCGCTTATGGATACACTGAATTGATGGGGCGCATGGAGCAGCTACATGTTCATGTGGACTCGCGCTTTGATGTCATTACTGCAGAGCTGAGAGAGATGAGGCAGGAGAGCCAGAACAGTTTCAATCGACTATTTGATCTATTTGGTGCAGGCACTTCAGGACGTGGGACTCCACATCGCCCTTACTATAGTCCCCCACGTTCCCCTCACACCTTTATGCCACCTCCCCCATGAGGGCTCGGTTTGGCCGCCACTCACGCCTTCTGTCTTTATTATTTGCATGTTTGGACTATTTTGAATTTTTTTTAGACATTGTTTGTTGCTTTTGGGAATTTGACATGGCTGAGTGTGCTTTATCTATCTTCTTGCTATTATTATCATTATCTTGTGTGCATTTGATCTTTTCTTTTCTTTTTGGTTTTTGTTACATGTATATTTTGTAGTTGTGCATGCTGAATCTGGGTTTGAATAATAATGTTTGATGTGTGGATGGTCGCAACATGCAAAAACAGGGAGTTTACTTTATCCAACCCTTTGTGCTTGAATTTAATTTTTCTGCATTGGGGACAAGCAATATTTAAGTATGGGATACCAGGGGAGTAATAATTCTGACTTTCACTTCGACACCCCCCCGTATGATATTCCAGTTCAGAACGAAGGGCCACCTGCCCCCGCTTATGGATACACTGAATTGATGGGGCGCATGGAGCAGCTACATGTTCATGTGGACTCGCGCTTTGATGTCATTACTGCAGAGCTGAGAGAGATGAGGCAGGAGAGCCAGAACAGTTTCAATCGACTATTTGATCTATTTGGTGCAGGCACTTCAGGACGTGGGACTCCACATCGCCCTTACTATAGTCCCCCACGTTCCCCTCACACCTTTATGCCACCTCCCCCATGAGGGCTCGGTTTGGCCGCCACTCACGCCTTCTGTCTTTATTATTTGCATGTTTGGACTATTTTGAATTTTTTTTAGACATTGTTTGTTGCTTTTGGGAATTTGACATGGCTGAGTGTGCTTTATCTATCTTCTTGCTATTATTATCATTATCTTGTGTGCATTTGATCTTTTCTTTTCTTTTTGGTTTTTGTTACATGTATATTTTGTAGTTGTGCATGCTGAATCTGGGTTTGAATAATAATGTTTGATGTGTGGATGGTCGCAACATGCAAAAACAGGGAGTTTACTTTATCCAACCCTTTGTGCTTGAATTTAATTTTTCTGCATTGGGGACAAGCAATGTTTAAGTATGGGGATGTTTGATGTGTGTGGGTTTGAATATGAAAATATAACGGGTTTCGGGCCAAAAAACGTCAAAATAAACTTGAAAATATTAAATTATATTTATTTCTGATGATTATCGTGAGTTTTCAGGTTTAAACGATGTTGGCACGGAAAACGAGGCGAAAAACGGAGAAAATAGTGAAGTTGAGAAAACGCATGACTTGGAAGTCATGGGACCCCTTTTCATGACTTGCCAAGCCATGGGAACAGGAAGCTCAAACGGTCACCAGTGATCGGAAGTCATGGGACAAGCTCCCATGACTTGAAGAGTTGATTTTGGCCAGCGCACCACTTGCCCAGGCCGTGAAAGGGCCTCCCACGGCCTCCATGCCATGTGCCGACACTGTCCCACGCCCTGCAGCCCAGTTACCAGGATCAGAGTTGATTTGCCGATGGCGCACCACTTGCCCAGGCCGTGAAACCCCCTCCCACGGCTTGCAAGTGGTGCGCCGGACCAGAATTTTTTGGAAACCCTAATTCTCGAATTATTATAAATAGGGGACCTCCCCATTCACCACAAGTCGTCCAAGGAAGCAGAGAAGAAGCCTAGAGTGAAGCCTTTTGAAGCATTCGAAGACTTGAAGCTTTCGACGAGTCGAGAATCTTCAATTTTCATCATTTCGAGCTACATTTCGGTATTTGTTTGAGTTTGATTATGCATTTCAATTTGAACTTTGTTTATTTATTTATGACTATGAACATGCTTGGCTAAACTCATAAGATCGTTTAGGCTAAGACGAATCCAACTATGGTTTGATTATGTTTTGTATCGGTTTTCGTTTATGATTGTGTTTTCAAAGTAAACGTTATGTTCTTATTGTTTGGTTGATGAAATTGAATTCCATTTTGAATCTAGCCCATTTCTTAACCTTGTGGAAACCTAGCTTTAGTGTGCAATCCATCTTGAGTTAGGAATCTATCGTATAGCCGAATCACAGAATCTGCGGCGTACGCACGAACTAGAAATAGTCGTGATCGTTAGGAAACCCTAGTATCCAATTAGGAGTCCAACCCGTAGGGATGAGTGAGAAATCACCTACCCTCTGCTAGTAGCCACCCTTGGTATTGTCTAGTAACCGATTAGTCACCGATAGGTCGGGTCTACCGCTGCTCAGTCGTATCCAGGGCCTATTAGGTCAACCTTGCAATAAGAACACAACCGCTTCACAACCCTAGAACCGTTAGGACCATACCTACCCTAACCCTTCGACCAGTTGCGAGTTGAGTCACCGATAGCTCGGGACTTAGCCTAGGGCACCTTGAAACACAACCAACTTATCAGTCCTTAACCATGGAACAGTAGTAACCGTGTAGGGCGTGTCTATAACCCTAAACGTGAACCTATCCATAGGAATTAGGTAGCCTTGTCTTAGGACCCTGATTCACCATAACGATAAGGCATAAACGTAACCTGTGCGTCTATCAAACCTAGGTGGAGGAGTCAACGCCTAAGCGATCCTCTCCCAAATACTGAATTTTCTCCGCTACTTTCAATTGCTTCATTTTAGTGATCTTTATTCAATTTCATTTTAATAAATCCAAAAACCCGGCAACAACTATTAATAGACTGTTTTCAACAAAATCCGTGTCCTTGAGGTTCGACAACCCGGTGTTTACCAATACTGTGCTACGCACGACAGGTACACTTGCCTTAGTGTGTTGGTATAGTCCCCTGGTGAATTACCAGTTTTATAAATTTAAAATTTGATAGTGTAGAACCCTACTTTTCATATACACTTAACAACACATCAGCAATATAATACATGCATACATTATATTGTTTATTACATTTCTGTTATGTATTCTTGCTCACGCTCATTTAACTCCCCAACGAGATTGAAGGACATCGAATGTCTTCTTCACATCCTTTTTACTGACTCATAACTTGCTTTGAATTATATCATATATGTGAAGCTTTTACAAGTGTGACCCGCTCAGGATATATTACGTCCGCAAGATAGTATCTCGTGTGTATTTTGTGTTATCTACCATGAAATTGCATGTGGATGCATTACCCTCTAGCACTTCATTGAATATATCATTCATTGTTTTAAAAACCAGTTCAAATAGGCCGGTTCGATCTGGGTCCGGTCTTCGTGCCAGTTTTTTAAAGTCCGGTTATTTTGATTAACCGGTTTCGCTTTCAATCGGACGGTTTTGGCGATTGAACCGGTTTCACCATACCGCCGTTCTTGACTTTTAAAAAAAAATTCTCTAATTGTTTACCAAGATCCTTCCAGCCGCCCCTTCTTCCAGATCTGGACCCATCGTGAAACCCTTCTTCGGAAGAGAGTATTATTGAAGAACCGTTGCCCTTTCTTCTAGCAACCACCGACCGCCTCCGCCTTTACCTCCGCCTCTACCAGCCGCCAGCCTCCGCCTCTACCTTCGCCTCCGACATCCAATAGCAACCTCAAAAAAATGTCTTAGTCTTAGGTTAACTTCTGTTCCTTGTTGATCGTTTAACCTTATTTAGTTTTTAATCATCTTTTGTAGTAGACTGGTTATTATGTGATTCTTAATTTTGTGAATGAAATCTATATATCTCGGATTTGGTTTATGTTTCTTTAATCCGTCATTATTGCTTTTCTTTGTAGAATGTGGATCATAAATCTCAATCTCATTCTACAGTCCAGTCAAGTATAAGAACAAAAACGGATAAAGTTTGGGACTATTTAGATTCACATAAAGATGAGAATGGGAAAGTAGTTTACATATGTCTTTTGTGTGAAAAAATTATGTGTGGTGTTGGTATACATAGAATGAAAATAAATTTTGTACACATTAAAGGTGATGTAGGACTGTAAGTCCAGAATCACGGTCCAAACACGATATCAATCTCTAGTGAGTGTGCGGAATCCAAACACTAGAGTGATTCAAGAACAAAATGAGATGAAATAAAGAATACGATAAAAACACAAATTAGAACAAAATCACCTCGTTAAACGATGCACACGATTACATGAAACCGTCTGGTACACCTCCAGAGAATCTCGAATTCTCTCTGCTCTCTGGTCCTTCTCGAAATGGCCAACCTAAAACGAAATCCTACATATGTTTATATAGACACACATGTAGGTTATTACAAGGCCCTAAGCCTAGCCCATTAAACCTCACACTTCTTATTAAAACCTGAACAGTAAACCCAGCCCAATATATTTAATATTACAAGCCTCTAAATTATTCCCTTACAAGGACCTTGTAACAGGTACCGGCGGATGTTAAGTTTACTATGCAAGGTATTATTAAAGAACAAGAACAAAAGTAAAAATGAAAGACTAGTAAGCTTGAAGATAACATTGATATCTTGGATGAAGATGAAGAAGGTGATGAAACACAAAGAAAGAACCAAGCAAGAAAGGGGAAAACCGGCCACATCGAATTTGCATCCTTTCTTTACAAAAGGTACAAACGATCCTACTCAACCCTCTGTTAAAAAGGCTATGCAAACTAAGGAAAGATTGCATGACATTGACTTGGCCCTTGCAATGTGGTTCTATGATGCATGTATACCAATGAATGCTTGCAACTCTCCTTATTTTCAAATTGAAGTAGATAAAATTACTACCAATGGTTATGGTTACAAAGCCCCTTATTATCATGCTTTGAGGGTCAATTTGTTGAAAGATGCAAAAACCCATGTTTCATGTTTAATAGATTCGTTTAAAAGTGATTGGATTGAAAGTGATTGCACAATTATGAGTGATGGGTGGAGGGACATTAGGCAACACCATCTGATTAATTTTTTGGTTTACTGTGAGAAAGGGATTTCATTCATTAAATCTGTTGATGCTTCTGATATAGATAGCAATTCTTCTAAATTGTTTGCAAAAATTGTAGAAATAGTTGGGCCAAAAAATGTAGTTCAAATCATAACGACAATGCTGCTAACTACAAACATGTTGGTGAATTGTTATGTGATAGATACTCTTCTATTACTTGGCCCCCTTGTGCAACACATTGTCTCAATCTTGTCATGAAGGATGTTTTTGAATTAGAAAATATGAAAAGTTTGATCACTCTTGCATCTAGGGTTACCGTTTTTATTTATAATAAGTTAAAAATTGGCCTTTCAATTGGTTAAGACAAAGACCCGGTTGGACAGAAATAATTAGGCCAGGTAGAGCTCGTTTTGGTACATCTTTAATTGAATTGAAGAGTTTGGTTGATCACAAAAATGATTTGCAAGCTTATAGTTGTCTCTAATGAGTTTAAAAAGATGTTGAAAGTGAGAAATGCATTTGAGTGTAAGTCGTTTGTGATGAAAGAGGAATTCTGAAATAATTGTTTGATCACCGTGAAAGTTATGACCCCTTTGTTAAGACTTTTGCTTTTATGTTATATGGATGAGAAACCCTCTATGGGGTATGTTTATGATGGAATGTCTCGATTGAGGAAAGGGATTGAGGCATTTTTTAAGGGAAGTAAGCGTTATACAAGCAATATACGGATATACTTGACCGTCATTGGGAAAATATGTTGAATGCTAGTATTCATCGAGCGACATATTGATTAAATCCCGCTTTTCAGTATGATCCAAATAGTTTTCGCAAACACTTGTTGTTCGAATATTAAGTCAAACCGCATCTTTCTCGGGTTGTGAACGTAATTGGAGTGTGTTTGAAAGGATCCACACCAAAAGTAGAAATAGGTTGGAGCATCAACGAGTAAATGAGCTTTGTATTTGTTCATTATATAGGAATGATCAAATAAAAACAAGATGTTATTGCGAAAACACGAAAATAAATATTAAAATCTCTATAGCTTTTTTATACGTTAATATTTTTTTACAAAATTTGCACCAAAATCCTTAGAATTATGTTATCTTTAGTTTTGGGAAAAAATTAAAAAAAATCAAGTTTTTATTATTTTTTTATTATTGCACATGCGCAATAATATTTTTTTTATTATTATTGCTCATGTGCAATAATATTAAAACCTCTATAACTTTTTCATACGTTAAAACATAAATCTTATAATTCTGTTATCATTTATTCTAAAAAAAATAAAAAAAATACACGTTTTATTTTTATTTTTTTATTATTGCACATGTGCAATAAAAATATATTATTGCACATGTGCAATAATATTAAAACCTCTACAACTTTTTCATACGTTAATATTTTTGATAAAAAGTTGCACCATAAATCTTATAATTATGTTATCTTTAATTCTAAAAAAATATAATGTTTTTTTAGTATTGCATATGTGTAATATAATTAATACTTAATAATAAAAAAATCACGAAATTTTGTTTAATTTTTTTTTCCAGAATTAAAGGTGACATAATTCTAAGACTTTTGGTGAAATTTTTTTATAAAAAATATTAACGTATGAAGAAGTTATAGAGGTTTTAATATTTGTTTTCGTGTTTTTGTAATAAGATCTTGTTTTTATTTGATCCTTCCCCTATATATATATATATATATATATATATATATATATATATATATATATATATATATACTTCCGTTTTTAACATAATAATACGAGTAACTACTATATGTATTTCACTTGTTTTTTAGGCACCAAAGCTCTAAAAGGTCATATGATCCGATTGATTATGAGTGCATCGAAGATGCAGATTTTTGGGTGGTTGAAGAAGAGCCCGAATGAAACTTAATATTAATGATATAGAAGACATGCTTGATGAAACCGAACCGGCTACTCAAACGCAAGGTTTGACTCTAATATATGTTAATAAGTGACTCTAATGTAGTATATAATTTTTATAGTTATTGCACTACATTATTACTTCTTATTTGGTATTGTAGAAAATGATGGTGATTATACTCTTGTTGATGAGGATGGAGAAGATGATAGTGAATTTCATCCATTAAGCGATCGCGCACTTGACGAATACAACACTCCTATGTCTAGCTTCATGATGGTGCTTATGCTTTTGTTTGTGTTGGATTTGAACTTTCTTATTTCGATATTCGTATGGTTTCATGTACTTTGGTATTGTTCAAAATTTGAATTTGTACTTTGAAAATTTCGTATGGTTGAATGGAACTTGCAAAGAAATGGTGCAACAAATAGTGAAAATGGTTTTTATGAGGTTGGAATGCAAGTTTATAGGAAAAGAATGCAGGTTGTACAAGGCCATGGCTAAAATCCCAAGTTTTAGAAGGTGGTCGGTTGAATCGGCCGGTGCGACCGTTTCTGGGCAGTTTTCCGGTTCAACTAAAAACCTAGTTTTTAAAACATTGATATCATTGATTTATGACATTGATATCATTGTTCGATCCCGGTACTCCAAAATAGGCATGTCTGTTCCATAGGGCATACAATATGACTGTCAGTCTCTAATATGATTGTGGAATGTCCATCGTCACCTTGTCTATGTTGACCTCTCTATGCAATTGAAGATTTTTCCATGCCCGTTCATACAATCAAGGCTTTCTAACATTATGAGAAAACCATGTTTATGTTGGATTTTGATGTGTCCGACTATCGATTACTTAACGTAACCATAAATGTACGATCCAAGAGTTACACTCTGGGCGGCGAACAAGTTATAATGTTTGAATATTATATATTTAAATATTACTGATCACAAAACGAACATTAGGCGAATCATTATTTGTCGAAATAATGATTATGATTAATTGTTTGGAGAAACGATTAATGGACAAATTAAAACGGTGATCGTTTAAGATGTAAACAAAGTTAATCTTGTTAAGGCGATTAACGATTTAATCAGGTAATATTATTACGTCAAAAGACAATTTTGACTAATTCTAGGATAAGACGTTATCCCGCAATTATATAAACGAGAGAGATTTAATTAACGAGATAAATTAAATATGGATAAAATAAATATTACCAAAGACGTTAATAATAAATTATCCGGAAAAACGTTTTAGACAATTAGTTAACTAGAACATGGAGGTTAATATGAAGCAATATGCATGATTGATGATAAAGTTGGTGTCTTAATGATAACTTGCATGAAAAATAAAATATTTAAATAAATATATGTTTTTATCATACGAAACGTGATCGTAGGTCAATGTATGATGCATGCATGTGTTAGCGAACACTTGATACGACTTGAAGTATGTTAGACGTAAATTCCTTATGCTTGACGTGTGATGAAAACATGGCTTCAACGTGAACTCTGATCATATGCGATAAATATATATTTTTCGGTTAATTATTTACTACGTGACGCATGTGTATGAACCTATGATTGGTCGACTAAGGTCAAATTAATTGTTGGTGTACACGTGTACAAATCCTAAGTCTCTTACCTCGGTGGTAATGACAAGATTTTGTAAGATCGCCCTGTCGATCTTACATCGTATACGCAGGAGAATAAATAATTAATTGTGACACATGAATATTTATTGCTATGTGACATATTATATGATGTATACATGTTAGGATAAATATTTAAAAACATAATTTAATCACCAATGTGTTGTCGAGTCAACTTGTCTGTTGTCCGCGTTTGTCGGGACAGTCGGTTAACACGGTCAAACACTTACACGATCATGTGTCTTACGTGAAGTTAAGAGTTCATGATTCATTTACTTAAACTCTACATTATCCGTTATTAACTGTTTTACTTTTGGGCACTATGGGCACAAAACATTTGAACTTATTTTATTGGTTTTACGCTTCGGCAATTTTGAAAACATTTTGTTTAAACTTTTGGGTTGTCGGACTTTGGTTTTAGATGATTTGCTGTGCATATAGACTGTTCTGTGTGTCTAATGACTGAGATCCTGGTTCGTCATGCCTCCAATGCGGTGTTCTCCGCTGGTAGATCTTTGAGGGTGTGACACGCTATCCATAACGGCTCGTTGCAACCTATTTTCTGAAAACCCTAAATTGAGCCTATAAATAGAACATGTTGCCAATGTTGTCAAGAGTTCACGAATACAGGACTTTGGAGGCTCCTGATACACTCATAGACGTCTGTTCCAGATCTTGAGAGAGTTCCAAGTGTTGAAGATTCATTCCAGGAGGTCTAGAAACCTTCTAATCGAAGATCCGTCACGCTTAACGTTTCGGTTTGCTATGTTTATGTTTAGTTTCTGATTTCATATGATTTATTACTGTATTATAGCCATGGTAGGCTAAACCTATTGATATCATCGACCACGGTTCGGAATGAGTAGTTTTGGACCGGAGGGGTTTGATCTGTCATGCAGATGTGATTAGCAAGTTGTCCGAAGCATGCTGTGAATGAGAGCATTTGTCTGGTTCGGCCACATATAGTTCTGCTAATCGGACCAAACCGTTAGACAAATCTGGCAGGTTATCGATCTACTAGGGGGCGTTTGGTATGATGGAATTCGTGGGAATTCATTGGAATTGGAATTCGAATTCCATTCCATAGTGTGTTTGGTTCGCGGACTTCAATGGAATTGGAATTTAAATTCCATATTTAATGTGTTTGGTTAATAAGGGAATTGGAATTGAAATTTGATTAAATTCCATCAAATTCCATCATTCAATGGATTTTATACTACTACATAATAATAAAAGATTTCACATTCTTTCCACATTAAAGACAACTACCCGACTGGACCCGACCCGTGGACCAAACCAATCGGATCTGACCGGACCCGACACCTGGACCGACCGACCCGACCCCCGAACCGGACTGACCGGATCCGACCCCCCGACCCGACAGACCAGACCCGAACCCCGGACCGGCCGGACCTACAGACCGGACCGAACCCCAGACCAGACCCCCGGACCCGACCCGACCCGACCCCCATACCAGACCCCCGGACCAGACCCGACCCCCAGACCGGACTGGACCGACCGGACCCCACCCGACCCCGGACCGGACCGGCGGACCCCCGAACCCGACCGGACCCCGGGACCCGACCGGGCCGAGCGATCAAACCAGACCCTGGACCCGACTCGACCCCCGAACCCGACCGACCGGACCCGAACCTCGGACTGGACCGACCGAGCTCGAGCGATCGAAACCGACCCCCGGTCCCGACCAACCGGACCCAAACCCCGGACCGAACCAGACCCGACACCTGGACCGACCGGACCGGACCGGACCCCGAGACCCGACCCCCGAACCGGACCGGACCCAACTTGACATCGGACCGGACTGGACCCCGTACCGACTGAGCCAGACTCCCGGACTCGATCGACCGACACGACCCCCGGACCCGAGCGACCGGACCCGAACCCCGGACCGCATCGGACCCCCAAACCGGACCGGACCCCCGGACCGACCGACCCAGACCCGAACCCCGGACTGGATCGGATCCGGTCGGTCCGGTTCGGCGTTCCGGTCCGGTTCGTTTGGTCCGTCGGAGGTCGGGTTCGGTTTGGGGGTCGGGTCGGGTTCTGTTGGTCCGGGTGTTGGGTCGGGTCGGTTCGGGGTCGGGTCGGGTCTGGGTGTCCGTCTGGTCCAGGGTCGGGTCTGGTCGGTCTGGGGGTCGGGTCGCGGTCTCGGGATCTGGTCTGGTCGGTCTGGGGGTCTGGTCGGGTCAGACTGGTCCGTGAGACGGGTCTAGTCGTGGTTTTGTTGAATTTTAATTTTAATTTCAATTCCTTTGGATTGCAATTTTAATTCCTTCAAATTCCAATTCCAAATCCAATTCCAATTCAAATTCCAATTCAAATTCCAACAAATTCCGCAAACCAAACGCCTCTAAGGTGGCGTTTGGTTCACGGAATGTAATGTAACTGGAATTGTAAAGTTTTCTTTCTAAAGTTGTGCTTACGTTGGGTAAAGAAGGAGTTTGAAATACAATGAATTCCTTTAATCAATGGAATTTAGAAATCCTTCACTTTAACCAAGGAAAGTTACATGACCTCAAATTCCATTGATTAAAGGAATTCATTGTATTTCAAACTCCTTCTTTACCCAACGTAAGCACAACTTTAGAAGGAAAACTTTACAATTCCAATTACATTACATTCCGTGAACCAAACGCCACCTAAGTGTGTTTGGATCGTTCAGCCCTTGTATTGGGACTATTTGGTCCGAACATAGGATCACTTTTCTTTTTTTACGTAAGTTATAGAAGAAAAAAAAAACACGGTACAAAACCAAGCCTAAGATATTTTCAGCAAATATTCAATCAACGGAAGGCTTTAAATCTATGAAATTGAGATGGGAAACCAGTGGCCTACAGCAAATTGATGATGCCACCTAAAAACTAAACAAAACCCAAAAACTCAGACTGTTTATCATCTTCATCTTCATCTTCATCTTTTGATGAAATCTCGTCTCTCATGGGTCTGGGTTTCAGGCTCAATCTGAAATGGGGCCTCTCTCTACAACCTCCTCTGTCTTCCAATTCCTCATATTTCCCCTCAACCACATACGCATCCTGTAAGTATCATCACCTCAATCTTCACTCCGATATCTAACTTAACAATCATCAATTTCAATTGTGTTTATAGGTTCGGATTCTGATTCTGTCACTGTAATCCAGCAATCAACGATTTAGATTGAATTGAGTTTATAAGTTCGTTGCAATTTCGATTAGTTCCTGTGCCCTAGAGATGATACTCTGTTTGAATTGAATTGAAACGCAATTGATGATTAATAAACTTAATTTGGTAATTAACAGTCCAATTTCTGACTTAAAACCCATGAATTTCAATTGCTTTCATGGATTTGATTCTGTTATACTGCAATCAAGGATTTAGATAGAATTGGATATACGGGTTTGTTGGATACTTTGTTTGCACTATTTGAATTGAAATTTAATTGATGATTAGTGGATTGAAGTTGCTAATTAACACTCAAGTTTTGAACTTTTGATCTTATTGGCACTTACTTTATTCTGCAACCTGTGAGTTTGTTTGACAGTTAAAAGCAAGGTTATCAATTATGATTTGGGGAGGGTATCTCTGCCAATGGAAGGAGACTCTGCTTACAATGATCTTATAAATGGAAATACATGTTCATCTACTTCCAGAATATTAGACATTGATTACTTGGAAACCGGCAATATTAAGGTTTCTTGTTTATGATCCATAACATTTATTCTAGGGGTAACTTTAGACGATGCTAACGAAGTTTTACAAGTCAGTCAAGTTTTTTTCTCTCCAAAATCACTCAAGTTTTGTCAGGTGTTCCAATTTTTTTCTATATATTTATTTTTTAAAAGAAATTGAGAAAATGAAACATGTATGAATATTGGTTACTATTTACTAGTTTTTCCTCCAATTTGACTTGAGTTGAACAATTATGAAACTTGTTATTGTTTAGTGCATTTTTTTCTTCATAATTATCTCAGATTTCAAGTTGATTTGAGAAAAATAGTCACTAAATAGTAACCACGATTCATTTATGTTCCATTTGTCTCACTATATGGGAACACTTAATGAAAGTTAAGTGACTTTGAAGGACCAATAAAAACTTTAAGTGAAATTAGAGGAACATTTCTAAAACTTGGTTACCATTGGGTGAAGTTTCCCATTTATTCTATAATACAACAATAAGTGACATGTGTGTGATTTTGAGGTCAAGCATATTCCTCATCAAAGTATAAATTGTTAACTTTGTGGAAGTTAATCGGCATTAACATTTTTCTATAAGTAGTAACATTGAAGTTTAATGTGATTAACGTGGTACTTGTCACGTTATCGACAACCTCTTGTAGATTTTGAAGTTGAATTATGTATGTTTATTAAGCTGACTTTATGGTTTTGATCAGAGGAGTGTCCGGAATTTGTTACGAGACGATAAATTAACATTCCTTACAAGCCTACAAGCAAAAAAGATATCACAATATAGGTTACTCTTGGAAAATCTTCTTGTGTTGGAGGATACATTTGCTGATTCGGATGTGGTAACATTAGAACAAGACATACTGGTTCAATTAGGAAAGATTGGAGCTTTGAAGTTTCTGCGTACGTCTTTTTCTGAAGTTCCCAAATGCCCGTTTTCAAAAATCCCTATAACTGAAGAAACTGTCAAGCCTATCGTGCCTTCTACAAGAAAGTTTGAAAGAAAGTCAAAAAGAGAACGAACATCAAAAAAGGTCAATGAAGTTTGTACAGTGGAATTTCGCTCACAAGCAACCCACCATAAGAATTCTAGACAAGTCAACTTTTCTTCAAGAAGAGTGTCACGTTCGAAAAGTGGAAAACTCAAAATCACCAGGAATGAGGCGGAGCTATCACGAGGGGTTAAGGTCTCATACTTCCATCTAATTGTTTGTAACAAATACATGATTTTTTTCACTCCAATCCCTAAAACGACAAACGAATCCATGTTTGACTTTTCAGGGTGTTTGGATGAACCTTTTGAGAGTGATTAACTGATTATGTGATTTTGAATAATTAAAATCACATAAAAATTATGTTACACCGGCTATTGGTGATAGTGTTTGGATGTGCTTACTATTTGAAGTTGTAATAATAAGATATTTAGGTGTCTCGTGTCCGAGTCTTTGACAAATTATGATTAAAAAACTAACAAGAATATTCTTGTGAGAAATGAAATAATGTCTATGGTAATAAAATCTCTAAAAAGATGAGGTCAATAGAAGGGGTAATTAGGTAATTTCCTAACTTTACCATTTGATAATCAGTTTTTGTTGCAGCCAGTATGAAGGTGATACTAAACTCGTAAATGATTAGAAACAGAACTATTTTATTCAAACATGAAAGTGTACAAGTTGCAATAGTTGAAAAAAACAGTTACATAACTTTTCACCTTCCAGTTTCAAATTCCAAAGTCTTTTGAGTTTGATCATTTCTCATGTAGCTTACCGGTTATGTAGATGGTTGCTAATTTGGAGAGGATTAGGATGATGTTAGAAGAAGAAACAGGCCCCATGGTTAGTTTTAGTAGTTGGGCAGCAGCCGCTGGAGTAGACAAGAAAGTGTTGCTTGAAAACTTGCAATTCGGCTGGCATTGCAGGGATGAGCTTTTGAGAAGTACACGATCGTTGGTTATATACCTAGCAAAGAACTACAATGGTCAAGGAATAGCCTTCAAAGACTTAATCCAGGTTTGCTTTAATTAGAACTTGTAAATTGAGAAAACAAGCTTCTTGTTCACTAACCATGGGATATGAAGTCTTTGTGTCGGGCGGGTTGGGTAACATTATGTCAAAAAGATTACTTATTTAATCTGACTTGGGTTGGGGGTGACCCAAGACATTTTCTGGTTAATGATTACAAAGCTTACTATTATGCTTATGTTTTGAATAAAATGATTTAGGAGGTTTTATGCTATTAAATTAAATATATGGGAGACGTTTGACCCATTTTAAGTTTTTAACTCGAACTGACCCGTTCATAAACAACTGAGCCACTCTGGATCATTAAAGATTAAAGCCTTGTGCATCAAGGCATCATATGCAATCTTTATTTTTTATTTTAAGACTTGGTTATAGACCTGTATATTATGTATATTACGGGGTTGAATAAAGTAAATATTAAATAGTTGGTAATGAAGATTTAGGAATTATAAAACAATATTTTGAGATAGATACGATTGAAATTAGTATAAGCTACCTAAAATAAAGCAATAAGAAGGGGTGAAATAAGAGACACGTGGCGTAGCCAGTTACTTATTTGTATGTATAGATATGGCTCAAATTCACGATGCTTGAATCATAAAAGAGTAAAAAGGGTGAGGCTTTGACTGTATATCCAAGATTGTTGACCACGAGTATGTGGAATAAGGGAGGGGTACATTTGGTATGTTTCATCGACAACTGTCGAAATGAGAATTCACAAAACCAAGGCAAAAAATTCCTAAACTTGCAGGCAGGAAACGTTGGCGTTCTTCAAGGCGCAGAAAGGTTTGACCGCAATAGAGGATACAAGTTTTCAACTTATGTACAGTATTGGATAAAGAAATCGTTGCTAATGTTGCTATCCCAACATTCGAGAGAGATACGACTCCCTGTATGTACTTGCCTTCTGCCTCAGTGATAACTTTTTATAGTCATTCTATTTACATTTTTATGTCATCATTATGATTTCTTTTGCTTCATTCCTGAATTTATGTAGTTTACATTGAGCAAGGCTATTAGTAAGATACAGAAAGCTCGAAAAGCACTTGATAAAGGTGACGGAAAACGCCCAGATGATTGTGAGATTGCCAAATTCAGTGGTCTTTCTTTGGCTAAAATCGAATCAGCTACCAAATGCCTTAGAGTTGTCGGTTCCATCAATCAGACAAACGCAAAGTTTTGGGTATGTTTCCTAACTTCATAGAATAGAAAGAAAGAAAAAATCCGAAAAAATTATGCTTAAAGTTGATTGGTAGCTCTTGACTCCTTAGTTTTCAGTGACTAACAAGCTCATGAACATCTTTTAAACGATGCTCGTTTGATTTGGCGCATTTTTGTGTTTCTATTTGTCGTGTAGGAATCTACACCTGATCCAACAATGCTGACTCCTGAAGAAGTGCTTATGAAGGAGCATATGATCGATGAAATGTACAACCGAATGGAAGATTTGGATGCGCGAGAGAGGAAAGTGTTGACTTTAAGATTCGGGCTCAAAGGATATCAAAGGAAGACACTTGAGGAGATCGGGAGGTTTTATGGTGTAAGTAAAGAATGGATACGCCGAATAGAAAGGCGAGCGTTAACAAAACTGAAACTTGATGATGAAGAAACCTTACAAAGTTTTAGACATTATTTGTACATTATATGAAGGATAATCATGCTTCTGAACGTTATATTTTTTTTTGTAAAAATTGTAACATTTTACTTTATAACTCTTCTTTCTTTATGTTTTCCACCAGGTTAAAATAATGATAATGCCAACAGGTAAACCCGTTTGACTCACGTAGAGAAAAATGTTACGGATTTTATTTATAATAGTTATGGTGAGCTCGCAATTATTCGTGTCGTGTTCTGGCTAAAGTGTGTTGTAAGATAATAGAATAACTGAATAGTGGAATGCTAAAATTGAATAACTGGCATACAATATATAGAAAATAGATTTTAAACTCTAGATATCTAATGGGTCCGTGGACTCATATTAATTAACCAAAATCTAATATCTAATACTCCCTCGAAGTCGTGGCGGAAGAAAATCAGATTCTAAAGACCGGAACTCAATAAAACATAAAGATAATGATAACAACTAAAACAACTAGCTTCAACTTCGGTTGTCGACTTCAAATCTCAATCTTCTATCAACTAATCCATAGTATGCTTGAATGTGTCAAATTATATTGTTCAATGTTACGGATCCCGTAGTACTCTAGTAAAATTCTTTAATGTAGCGGTGCCACGACATAGTTTAGGACCGTAGTCCGAAAGGCGGTGTCTGGCTAGTAATCGGTGCCACTTTCTAGAGAAGGAATTTTAAACCCCAGATTACCTAATGGGCCATTGGGCTCATATTAAGTAACCCTAATATAATATATAATGTGTGACATGATTTTCGGGTTCGGGTTTGTGTCAAGTTTCTCGGTTCGGGTCGGGATGACCAGCCAACCCACAAACACGACCGTTTAACACCCCTTATTATTACGAGAAAATCATAAAAATGACCCATTTGATTCATGTTTTGCAAAATGACCATTAACTAGATTTTATGTCACACCCGCGAATGATGGGACCCGCGAGGCGTGACGTGTAATGGAATCATAATCATGGTTACTTCGAAAACCCTCTAAACATATATAAAGGGGTCGCTAGGCATTGGAAAAAATATTAGATTGTTTCAAAATAAACTTAGTACAAATACTAAATAAACTCAATGTCAAAGAAGTTCACTCAAAACAAAAGATTTAATAAACATGACATTCCAACATGTTATGTGGCTTAAATCTTCAAAAGGGGTTTCCTATAAACCTCTATACTTCCAGAATGCAATATCAACTAAGGACCTAAGATTAACATGCTAAAACAAGATAATATTAAGTTGATGAATTGTTAGGTTTTGATATATGTAGAAAACATAAGTATTGAAAATAGTTAAATACACAAGATCTTGAAAGTATTAACATGAGTTCTTGCATTCGAAGCTAGACTGTACATTAATATGCCCCATCCTAATGTTCTAATACTAAGATTATGTAGAATATGACTAATCATGTACCCATTTGACTACCAGTCAAGGTTAGAGCGACTAACCACAGGCAGAGGTGTCAATCCCAAATAGATCTATTCATAATTATCACGCTTAACCAAAACTAATGAAAAAAAATAGGGGACTTAGTTGTATTAGTAAACTGTTTCATGCAATAAAAGAAATGATTGTCACTTGTGATTTAAAAATAGTTGATAACATGTAATCTTCCCCAATAAACATAGTGAAAAAGGGATCGTGAACTCACCAGATACGAACACACTGGCGAAAGAGATAACCTAACGTATCAACGTCCTATCATAATTATATACGACACTAAGGTCCTAGCATTGATAACATAAGTATAAGCGGTTCATCCAACCAGCGATAGTCATAGATAACCGAGTTTTAGAAAAATGTATAGTGAACAAGATTGTTGGCCATTGATAAAAAGATATTTTATCAAAATTTATTGCTTAAAGTATTTCATGTCTCAGAATATATACAAAATTAAGATCACAAAATATTAGAATCTAAATGATATTATCTTAAGGCAGCATGAAGTTATTATTATCAAATAACAATATTTACCGAAACATCACGAATTTAAATAACATTTTCCCGTTTATGCACACGTAAACACTTAGCATTATAAAATACCATCATTTGTGTAATAATACATACAACACGTTCGTTAACTTGATGCATATTATCACGTACATATCTCGCATCAAATACGCAATTAATCACGCAAGACTATTCATGGAGTAGTTAACCTATATCATTCACTATTCTTTACAACATGCTCGGTTGATAACAGAAAGCATACGGTTTTTATAAATTACACATGGATTCACATGAAAGTATAACCTTAGGGTTTTCATTGTAATAATATCCTAACCATTTATCACATGTCATTTCTAGTTATATATGATGATATCACATCATTAACACTTAAAACATAACAAACAACTTTCATCATGTGATTAAATATAATCATGCAATACGTTCGCAATCAATGGTTCGGTTAAACAAATGACTCAGCATGCAATTAGGGTTTCTCACAACATATTAACTATCATTATTTCCTTACTTAGGGCATGGGGTATACACATGTAGTGTGGTGGTGTGGTCGTCACGTAGGCGATGACTGGACCACATGCCAACACCACATACATGGTGGTATACCCGTGTAGTGTGGTGTGGTATTCTCATGTGGTTTAATTAGTTAAAAAAAAACCAAAGCCAGTGCCGGAACTAGAAAAGTATTTTAGGGGTCCACAAAAATAATTTTTCAAACATTAATGTATAAGAAGAAGAAAATTAAAATTACGATTTCAGTATTGACATGCATAAATGTTATTTTTCTACACTACAAATCAAAGTTATCACTTATTAGTTATTACTTATTTCATTCGTACTATTATTAACATCCTAAATAACACATTATTTTTGGTCATAATGTTTTTATTAATAACCATCTTTAAAAACAATATTAAGTAAAGTTACAAAATTTTATGTAAACAATAAAGCTTAAAATTTCAAATAAATGTCATTTATAAGGGTGAAAGTAATGGGATCGGGAGAGGGGGGATCGGGGGTCTTCGGTGGCTTCGGTGGTCTCGGGAACACCACTGCGTGGTGGTCGGGATCACCGATCGGGAGTGGGGCTGGGGTACCGACGCCGAGAAGAAAACAACACGGGGAGGTAGCCGTTGGAGTGCCCCCCCCCCCCCCCACCAACGGTTACTTCCCTTTTTTTAAAAAAAATTTAATTTTTTTTTTACTTTTTACCACCTCCCACCTATTTAAACCCCACCATTCAACCCCTTTTCACACCAAACTTCTACTTCTTCTCTCTAAATTTTATAAAAACTTCAACCTCTCTCAATATTTTATAAAATCTCCAACTTCCTTTTAATTTTTACCATGTCGAACTTCAACGACCAAAGCGAGGAGGCTAAATCCATCGCTCAAAAAATTCGAGCCAAACTCTTCGCGTGTTATAAGTAGTTTTTTTTTTTAATTTGTAAGTTTAGGATTTAATAAGTAATTTTAGGATTAAATAAGTAATTTTAGGAGTTTTTTTTTTTGTAATGTTAGGATTTAATTTTTATTTATAAAATGTATTTGTTTTTATTAATATTTTATTATAAAAAAGTGATTGGGGAAATGGGGAAATGGGGAAACCATTACTCACAAATTTGGGAAAAATGGGAAGGGGTGGGGAATGATGAGGTGGCACCAAAAATGGATTGGGGAAATGGGGAAATGGGGAATGTATTACTTTTACCCTAAGAAAAATAAGTAGTATATAAATCAATAAAAATTAGTATAATATATTGACATGACAAAAAAATATAATAAAAAAATATGATGAATTTGGATGTTTGTATAGTAGGTCGTAGCCTGTGTCCTGTGCCTCCTGTACCACTTTTTATTTTCCCAGTAAAGGTAAACAATTATGTTTTTTTACTTAACCCATGTCCTTCTACCTCTTTGTTATTCTTAAGTTGTATACAGAGCTCGATGGACAACCGGAAAAAAACTCCGGCAATGATATTTTATAAAATAAAAAAAAATTAGAGTTGAGGAGGGCCCCGAGGACCCCCTGGTCCCCAAACACGTCCGCTGTCCAAAGCATTTGATTGGATTGTTGCAGCTCTTCACGGCGTGGACAACATCACATAAGAAGATCACGCCGGAAGATGGCGCAAGTGGGGGACGGAAAACACGTCGTGAAGAAAGGAATAGCGCCGGATGACGCCATGCATACCGCATGGTCTTATTTCATGGCAATAATCATCATGACTCATTAAATTAGAGCAAGTAATATTCATATAAATACATTTAGTCATGTATAAGTGATATGCGTAATAGATACATGTTGTAGAGGCTAGATTATGAGGCTTGTAATATTAAATAAGTTGGGCTGGGCTTAGTGGGTTTCATTTAGTTTAGTAGGCTAGTTTATGATTGGGCTTGGATTTACTATTGGGTTTATGATCCACAAGGGGCCCAATAGTAAACCCATTGGGGTGCCTATATAAACCCCTCTAGTCCTCCTCATTTGGTGTGCTTGTTTATGATCCAAGGAGGGAGGCCATAGGTGTTTATGATCCAAGGAGGGAAGCCATAGGTGTTTATGATCCAAGGAGGGAGCCATAGGTGTTCATGATCATAAACCCTTGAGAGATCAGTTTACGATTGTAAGATTTTGTACCCGACAAGTTTTCTTGTGTGCAAAGATCAAACTTTTATTGTTCAATCATCGTATTCTCGTGTTCTTCTTCTACTATTTTCTTGAATCAATCTCTCACGAGGATTCCGCACTCGTGTTTGATCATTATATCGTGTCTTTGGGAGTTTTTCCGGACCTACAATTGGTATCAGAGCCAAGAAACAAGTGTTTCGAGGTTCTCACGATATTGGATTCAAGCATTTTCCTGGAAAAAGTTCAAGTTCTTGAAGATTTAAAGGCTGTTTGAGGGTTTACGATTGCTGCTACTGCTGTTTCTGGGTGTTTACGACAAGTTTCTGGGTTGGTTTGAAGGTTTACGACCGTGTTTGTTGAAGATCTGCTGTGTTCTTGAGTTTACGACTTCAAGATTCAATTTTTATCGAGTTTACGACCCGGCGAAAGGAGTTTACGATTGTACTTGCTCGTGTACTCGTGTTTACGACTTTGCTAAGTCGTAAAGAGTGTTTACGACTTTCTCGGACCGGAAACAGCTGTTAACGACTACGGAGTCGTAATCGGTTATCGTAATCGGTGTTTACGTGTTTTTGAGGCGGCTTGTGTTTACGAGTGACACGTGTAATCGTAATCTGTATTTACGATCGTAATCGCTGTCTGTTGATCGTAATCGGATTGTGTGGATCGTAATCGGCTATTTGGATCGTAATCGAGAGTGATTTAATCGTAATCAGTGTTTTTGGACGTTTGGACTTTAGATTTAGGTTCCCTAAGCTTTAGTAATGGATTCGGTTGAAGAAAAGAATATATTTGAAAATGAAGCTATGGAAGCAGACCACACCAAGGAATGTTCTAACCCTGCTTGTGATCGTATAATTACTACTCTTAGACAATATTGCAAAAACTTTGAATCTGAATTGTTTGAGACAAAGTGCGAGAAGAGTTCCTTTAAGGGTAGATGGCAAAAGAACGAAGAGAAGGTTAAAGCTCAGAAATTAGATATAGCAAAATATAGGAACCTTGCAACTGAGAACGCTTATCTGTATGACAACGCTAAGTTAGAAATAGCTGAGCTTAGTAAGCAGATAGATGAACTTAAGCATAAAAACAATGAGTTGCAAGTAAAACTTGATATGAATCAAATGAGGAGCAAAAGAATGCTTGATGCTGGAAAGGAATTGTCGCATGCTGTTGTGACTGGTCAAGTTGGGAAACACACACCTGGATTTGGATCAGAAAAGACTGATAAGGCCTTGGCTGCAAACAGCATTATTCCTTCACCTGTTCCCAGAGACATTATAGGAATACTTCTTAGTGAAGATCAAGTTGAACGAACAAAGTCTGATTATAAAGAAGCTGCTCCTCCTATTGACAGTGCCTTGGTTGGAACTACACCATTGACTCAAGAAGAAATTGATAATGAAGCAAATATGACTTATGGTGAAGGGAGAGTAAAAGATGTATCAAGAGATGATGCTGAGTGCCAGGAGTATAACAGATGTCATAGCTCCAAGTCTGATGAAGCTGGGGTAGAGTTGAAACCATACCCTAAAATTGAAACCCCATGCTTGAAAGTTGTTGACAAAGTCAAAAGGGAAAAGGTGATTTTGACAACACGGCCTGAGGGGAAGATCTTTCTGACATCAGGATCTATGTTTGACGAAGAACCAGATGTTGGGTATGACTTACCATCCTTCTCCTCCAAGTTCAAGGGACTAACTGATGGAGTGATTAGTGAAGCTAAAGTTGAGAAGCCAAATATCACCATCAAGCATCCGAGTGTGAAGCCAACAGCTGGAGTAAAGAATGAAAAACTCAAGGGAGTAGCTGTGTCTCCCATTTCTTCAGTTGGATCATGCAGTTGCTGTTGTAATTGCAAGGATGGTGCTTCAACGTCAAAGAATCAAGGAAGCACAAAGATAGTAAAGACAGGTTCGACACAGGCTTCGACAAACCAGCAGAAAGTCAAATCTGAAGTTGCAGTCAAAGCAAAGAAGCAGACACAAGGCAAACCAGCTCCATATCAGCCACCAAAGACGAATGGGTACACGTCTGACTTCTATCTAAAGAAGCAGACTTGCTTTAATTGTGGCATCGCTGGTCATATTGCTAGAAACTGCCTGTATCGCCCCTATGAACCCTATTATCCGAAAACTCAAAGGGTTTCATCTCAGGAGTCTGTGAAGTCTAAGCCAATGATGGTGCAAAAACCTAAGGCAATGAAGACTGTCACTCCTAAGGTTAAACCCTCTGATCAACATTGGGGTGCTGCCAAAGCTGAAAGAAAAGCTTTGAATCAAAACAACAGCTTTTCAAGCTACCAAAATTTCCAAAAACAGGTGAAGAAACCATTTTCAAAACAAGCAAAGTCTGAAAAACCCATAGTTACCCCTCCCAAGGTAACTAAAACTGTTTTAAAAAATGATTCTAAAATGAAGAAGGTTGAAATACCTAAAGTCACAACTCAAAAGGTGACTAAAACAAAAACTGTTTTGAAAAGTGAATCTAAAATGAAGAAGGTTGAAATACCTAAGGTCACAACTCCAAAAGTGACTAAAACAAATGTTAAATCATCTGGAATTTGGAAGCTAAAAGTCAAGGCAGCTACAACCGAATCATCACAACTTCCTGATTTTTCAAAAGGAATGTTTTTAAAAGAAGTTTCATTCATTGATTCCTCAGGTGTACCCAGAAAAACAATGGCCTGGGTACCACTGGCTAACTAATCTCTCACTCTGTGCAGGAACGATCAAGGAGGATTATCACTAACATTTTTTTTATTAAGTTGTTTGTTGATAAGTGATTGTTCCAGGCACAGTTTAGGAGACGTATCTTCATGTCATGTCAGGTAATCTATAAAATGGAAGATATGTTTTTCTTGAGAGGTAAAAGGTAAAAATCAGCATGAAAGGTACTGTTCTTAACTTGATTGTTTGGATGATGAGGCAACAAAGGGTGTTTTGAGTCAAACCAAATTTCCTAAAATTTTCACTTGGTGATTGATTGTGTGTTTGACCTCAAATGAAATAACGTGTGCATGTCATGAAACCCAAATTTTCCAAAATTTTCAAATCAATACTTTGAAAGTTAGCTTGGCCAGTTATTTTCAAAATTGTGTGTTTTGTTCTTTTAAGTGTGTTTGTGTGTTTTATTTAAAAAAAAAAAAAAAAAAAAAAGTTATTAATTATGTTCACAAAATTGTGACATTAAAAATCAAAAAGCAAGGGGAAGAAATGAAGACCCCTCAAAAATAGTGTGCTTTTCAATTTTTAATTGTTTGTGTCTTGTTTTTGAGAAGTTTAGGGGAAGTAAATTGAATGCACGGGTTGGAGATGGCTGACACGCGTAAGGCGGAAGTGAAAGGCAGGCTCCACGGTGATATGCTCGGTAGGCTCGACCTAAACGTATGACCACCAATGAAAGTGCAGTGATCTTAAAAGATATATATGTTTAGTTTCCCATCCCATGTTGCATGGTTTAAAAGACTGAGTCCCGACAAAAATGGGTTGAGAGTGGTAATTATACCTAGTATTCACTCTCTCACACGCCATGTTTATGCTATCTTGACAACACCACAGAGCAAAAGAAAACGAAAAAGAAAGGAAAAAGAAAAAGAAAGGAAAAAGAAAATGAAAAATAAAAAAAAAAGGAAAAGAAAAAGAAAATGAAAAAGAAAAGAAAAGAGAATAAATAATCACTCAGTTGGTCTTCTTTGCGTGCTTAGCGGCCGACCTGATCACCAACTGATGGTTAATGAAATAAGTGGTAGTCATAACGGTGTTGCATGGTTCCTCAAGTTGGGGGTTTGTGAATCCTCAATAAACTCTGAGGTTGGGTAGGTTTTGCTGTGTACGCTTGGGTGTGGGGACAATTAAACATGACGGTAATAATGTACTATATTAAGCATGACGCATTTGGTTGGGATTAAACGGGTTTGAGTTTAAAGCGGACAAACATACCGGCAATCACCTGGACTAGTCGAGTAACTGAAGCTGAAAAGGGTTCCTCAGTCAGATTCATATGGTTTGATCCCTTGTAGACTTTCTCATGTTTTATATTGGTAAGTAGTTGTTTATTTTTATCTTTCGTGTGTGAGTTGTTAAGTTCTTTTTGGTGTGCTTTTGTCTTGGCCAGGTTGATTTGAGAAGTCAAAATATGTTTTTCAAGGGTTTTAATGCATGACAATATGCCCCCGACAGATCTTGCCAAATTTTTAGGGGAAGGAGTATGGGATAATAAGTATTATCCGAAGGGAACTCGAGGATGATACTTATTATCTAAAGGAAAAGACTTCCTCCGACAGATCTTGCCAAATTTTTAGGGGAAGGAGGGAGGATAATAAGTATTATCCGAAAAGACTTCCATAATACATAGTATCTGAAGGGAACTCGAAGATAATATGTATTATCTCAGGGGAAGTCCTTAGCTGAGGGGAAGTAATCAGCTAAGGGGAAGTCTTTAGAGGTCTTTGGGTTCAGGGGAAGTTTTATAGAAAACCCGTAATCTGTATTAGGGTTTTTGGTTAAAATATTGTTAATTTGAATCAACTGAACTGATGATAATTAACCTCTAACCCAAAGACCAGTCATCAAATGTCTGGTGGAGTATATTTTTTCAAATGTGTGTCAGACAGGTTGATGATAGAAAGTTGCTGCTGCTGATGCTGCTGCTGCTCAAAGTTAAAGAACCAGCCGGACAAGACTTCCATCTGAATAAGCAACAGTTCAGGGGAAGTTGTTGGTTTCTTTACACGCTTCTAAAAGATTTTCAAAGAAGATGCTCACAAGCTTAGGGGAAGCAGAAGACTTCAAGTCTCGTTGAAGAAAGTGATGCAGAGAGCAGTCAGAGATCATGAAGATCCAAGTTCAACAATCAAATTCTTCAAAGTTAGGGGTTTTCAAAATTTCAACCCTCTAATTTATGAAGATTCAAGACAGTTACCGAAGATTCAGCTAGAACCAGTTCTTTCAAAAGAAGCAAGTCATTGAGAATCCTCCATCTCATTAACTTGTTCATTTCAAGGAGTTCGAGCTGCTGCTGATCAAGAGAAAGTCCCAAGTGCCCGTCATGAAACCCGTTAAAGATTTCTGCGGAAAGAATCTTCATCAACGTCTTTGCCAGCCAGTCAAGAAGAAGATCTTCAAAGATTGAAGACATTTAATATCACAAGCCTAGGGGAAGATTGTAGAGGCTAGATTATGAGGCTTGTAATATTAAATAAGTTGGGCTGGGCTTAGTGGGTTTCATTTAGTTTAGTAGGCTAGTTTATGATTGGGCTTGGGTTTACTATTGGGTTTATGATCCACAAGGGGCCCAATAGTAAACCCATTGGGGTGCCTATATAAACCCCTCTAGTCCTCCTCATTTGGGGTGCTTGTTTATGATCCAAGGAGGGAGGCCATAGGTGTTTATGATCCAAGGAGGGAAGCCATAGGTGTTTATGATCCAAGGAGGGAGCCATAGGTGTTCATGATCATAAACCCTTGAGAGATCAGTTTACGATTGTAAGATTTTGTACCCGACAAGTTTTCTTGTGTGCAAAGATCAAACTTTTATCGTTCAATCATCGTATTCTCGTGTTCTTCTTCTACTATTTTCTTGAATCAATCTCTCACGAGGATTCCGCACTCGTGTTTGATCATTATATCGTGTCTTTGGAGTTTTTCGGACCTACACATGTTTTTATATAAGATATTCCTTACAAACGAATGATTTTCTGACTAACTATTTACAAAACAATGTTATATTGTTTCATTTTTAGTTTGCAGAGTTATTAAGGTCTGAAATCACAAAAGGAGCGAAAAAAGACAAGAAAACGAAGAAAAAGACAAAAGTCTTCTAAAACCGGACTAAACACAGGTCGTGCTTCATCAAGCATGGACCGTGCTTTTGCCAGCTAAAGATGACAAAGCTATTGACTTCGAGCTAATGACGTGCCCCCTTTGACAAACACGACTCATGCCTAGGTTGACCACAAGTCGTGCTTTTACTGAGTAATCCTACGAAAGATTTGCAGAAAAGACAAAAAGGGTTAACGTTTGCAAAAACACGAGTCGTGTCTGATTCACTATAACCATGGCTCTGATACCAATATGTCACACCCTGAATCAGCGGAAACGGAGGGGTGTGACGGAATGGAATCATGGTCGTGATTATGAATGAACGCCCTCTAAATGAACATTAAAGGCCATTGACTTTTTTAAAACAAACATGTCTTACATTAACTAGAGTTGCAAGAAAATGGTAGTACGTCATTGTTATATGTTTCAAAATATAAGTTGTTTAATATTTGAAAACATAACAACCAAATGGCAGTAATGTAACTAAATCTTCAAAAGAAATTATGAACAGGAAAGTAGACATGACCATGAGACCACAACATGCAGGACCCAAAGTTTGACTTCATGAACAAGATCTTCTAGTTACCTGAGAATGCAAGAAACTTAAAAAGGTTAACATAATGTTGGTGAGTTCACAGTTTAATGACACGTGAAAATGTTTGAATTGTTTGAAAGATTGGCCGCCATAACAATATATATATGATACTAAGATTGTAAAGATTGTACATGAACCTTGAATTCGAAACGCTAACTGATTACCCACTCATGGTATCTTCCTCAAGAATACCGAATGACCAGAATAATTGACTTGTACCCCTTGACTATAACCGTTGAGTCAGGATTGGAGCGACCAATCAAGGCAGGCCGGGTTGTTTATGTGCCAAAAAATATACATATTTATTAACCAAATATCCCCCGCAAAAAGGAATAAAACTGACTAACTATTACAAGAACATAGTTGTTTTATCTTCTTTTTAGTTTTTCAGGTTTAGTCAAACCAAAATCACAAAGGGAGCGAAAAATTAAGAAAATCAGATGAAAAAGATCAAGTTCCAGATTTTTGGACTATGACACGGCCCGTGCCCACCTTAGCACACCCCGTACCCAGCTCCAGTCAAGCTCTTCCTCAGTTCTGACAGACACGGCCCACGCTCCTAACTGACACTGACAACACGACCCCGTGCTGACTGACACTGACGGCACAACCCCGTGCCACTGCGTAGACACGAACTCGTGCCCTCTGCAGACGAGTTCTCTCTCTTCCCTGACAGGCACGACCACGTGCCCTGGCATGGCACATCCCCGTGCTAAAGTCCGAAAACTGCCTATAAAAGAAGTTCACGTCTCTCATTCCAATTTGCTCAGAGTTTAGCTCAATTCTCCTCCCTCTAGTTATATACCTGATGAGAGCTAATTATATAACGCTTTAATATATTTAATTCTATACTTTTATTAGTTATAATATATTAATTCTCATCAAATTTTGATATAGTTTGTGTTTAATGTTGCACTCGTTGAATTTAGGAAAAAGAAAAAAAAGACTTTTGACAATAACAAATTAAGAGAAATCCGATGGAGCTCACAGCAAATAACAAAGAAGTATTGGGCTGTTTAAATTAAATATGGGCTCATGGATTCATGGTTCTAGTCTTCTTGACTGCTCACGTGGGGTTGGAATAAAAGAAAGAATCATCACAATTTAAAGGGGGAACAACTCGTACGCATAAGGGTTGACTGGCTGGCTGAGACGAAGAAAAAAGTGGAGCAACCCTTTGCTGCTGTGTTCGTGGAGGCAGAAGGAGGCCATATTCAATCTTCTTAAGTTTTCTTTTGGTATGAACATGTTTTTGATTATTGCGATGTTTGGTTAAAATCCGGTGAACATCATCGGTGAACGGTTAGTTGAATTCTTGTTTGTAGTTATATTTTTCAGATTTTAGTTTGGAATGTGGGTTATTAACAACCTTAAATCTTAATATGTGCTCAATTTATTTTTGACAATTCGATTTGCTATTTGTTACGTGTATTTCAATCATGTTTGGACCTTTATCTTGTTATATATGGGATGAATGGTATGGTTAGGTTGGGTTGAGCAGTTGAAACAGGGCTATGTCTATGTAGTCGCTTAACTGACTAACCGAATCAGTCTGAGAAATCGATTAACCGGGATCCTAAGGGCGCGTTTGGTTGTGGAAAACATGGGGTGTTTTCCATTTCTGTTTTCTAAGAAAACATGGAAAACAGAAAACGCGTTCTAGTGATAGTTTTCTGAAAAAAATTTCCTAGAAAACAGAAAATACAGTTTTCCATTCTTTTAACTAAATTTGGAAAATAGTTTTGCATTGTTTTCCAATTTCCGTTTTCTATTTTCCAGAAAATGGAAAACACATCTTTTGGTTAGATCGCGTTTTCAAAATTTTCCAAGTGTTTTCTAGAAATGGAAAACCCATTTCATTTTCTAGAAAACTGAAAATGAAAAACTGGAAAACGTTTTCCACAACCAAACGCAACCTAAGGGCGCGTTTGGTTGTGGAAAACATGGGGTGTTTTCCATTTCTGTTTTCTAAGAAAACATGGAAAACAGAAAACGCGTTCTAGTGATAGTTTTCTGAAAAAAATTTCCTAGAAAACAGAAAATACAGTTTTCCATTCTTTTAACTAAATTTGGAAAATAGTTTTGCATTGTTTTCCAATTTCCGTTTTCTATTTTCCAGAAAATGGAAAACACATCTTTTGGTTAGATCGCGTTTTCAAAATTTTCCAAGTGTTTTCTAGAAATGGAAAACCCATTTCATTTTCTAGAAAACTGAAAATGGAAAACTGGAAAACGTTTTCCACAACCAAACGCAACCTAAGGTTTTCACATTTATTATATATATATCAATTGAGTTTGGTGACATGTACTCAGGTAGAGCACTGTTTATAACACGTGGGACGAGGTGGCGATGCCACGTGGCATGTTTTTTTTAGTTTTATTTTTTTTCCCATTCCGATCTGATTTTCTGTATTTATACACATATATTGCATTACAAGTTACATATTATATTCTGTCGTGGTGGTTAGGTTCCTGTCTTTTTTACAGAATACCCGGGTTCGAATCTTCCTGTATGCGTCTTATGGTTTTTTTTTTACCCACAGTTTTCTTATGGTACAGCTGTACCTCTAATTACGGTCATTTGATTACAGATGGCATCTATTAGATACTAATGAGTGTCCCTTCATCATACGTGTCTAATTTCCGAAGCACACGGTTTTTTATCCCACAGCTATCTGATCTCCATTAATAACTCATCTCTATCTCTCTCCTCAAACAAAATTTCCAATCAAGAAATCTGGAGCGATGAAACACATCTCTCATCTATCTCTCTCTTCAAACAAACGAGCTCTCTCCATCCTTCGCAACATGATTTTGGTAACGGTGACGACTCGATTTAATCCTCGATGGGAAGTTGTGGCAGCAGGACGGCGGAATCGCAACTCTCCTTGCTCTGAAGGACGATCCACAGGAACAGTTAGATCTGCGACAATGAGGAACAGTGGTAGCTGCGGCCATCGAATCCGACGACGTTATGATCATCGATCTTTACTATGCTCATCGCATCGATCCGAAGATCCCCATCGAAATCACGGTTTGTTGTCTTTCGTTTAACTCTTCTTATCTATATGTTGAAGTTTAGGGAAATCACCAAATTAACCATTTTAAACTAAGGGTGCATTGAGATCTTGATGTGTATGTCAAGATCTCAACGTCATGCATTGAGATCTCAAATCAAACGAGAAGGGGTATTGTTATGCTTTTATGGATTAATGATTCCATCTGAGTACGGCGGCGGAGGCGATGACACCAAAGAAAAATCGAAGAATTGAGAGTCATATCACCAGTGGCCTAATCTTTCCAATTTCGTCTCTCTGGTAAAATCTCTATCAAAATCTTCTTCTACGATTTAAGCTCAATTTTAGTAGTCGTTTAGTCTCTCTTCTTTTCTGTTAAGGTATTAGGGTTTTTTTGTTCTATGCTCATTGTTATTTGTGAATGCATGTATCTGATTTCTTCTTTTGCGATTTTTATATTGATTAGCTTTTTTTTGTGTGTGGAAAGTGAGATCTGTTCACGAGAAACATGATTTCCCAAATGAAAGAATCAAACAATATAAGCCCTGTTTTGGATTCAATCCGGTTCACACATCAATATTAAACAAAAAGTAATGACGTTGTGGCGAATATTCATGGATATTTTTGCAATGGAAGAGGGTTGAAATATAGTCCATCTTCTTGGGATCTATTGGACCTTTTTACACTCCATTGATGTGATAGAGAGGTCTGTATTAGGCCTGTTAAAGACGACAACCGCGTTGCGTACTAGGCCTACACCTCGGCATCATGTTTTACAATTTTTGTGTTATATGGATATCTCATTCAGACGGTATGATATGTCAATCATGCAAGATCTTGCATTATGGTTTTGTTACCTGATGTATTTGTAGTTTGTATGCAAATTTAGGAGTTAGGGTTTTTGGTTCTGTGATCTTTTGGTGATTTTGATTTGGATACAGATTTTTCAAGGTGAATGGGCTTACAAATATTGAAAGAGGGCACATGATGGCATAACCAGTTTCACTTACAATTTTTCCCCATCAAAGGGTCAGATTTCTGAAATTTCTATTTTGAATTTGGTTTGCAAGTTGCATTATTTGATCTTGAACTATGTTTCGTAAATCTTCAAATACATAAGTGAATGTTGATATTGGTCTCCAACAAGCAGATGGAGATAAGTGTAAAAATCAAGCTGTATTACTTTTTAGTTGTAGATTTTTTTCTTCCTTTAAGTTTTGTTTGTGTAAACGTTTGTCTTCCTTTTACTTTCTGTTAACATTTTCTTTTTCTTCCTTTAATTTTCTGATAGGGTTTGTGTTACATAGTATTGGCTTAGAAGTTAATTTCTGTCGTTATTTGGGCAATTTTCATCTACAGATGAGGTTGGTCATACATGGTCGAATCAACGGTCATCTATCGTTGCTACATGGGTAATTCCAAATCAAAACCCTCAAAAGACATCTAGAATGTCATGTAACTGTTTATCATGCGTCTATTTTCTTATACCCGTTTTACTAGCTTCACTGATTCATACAAATTTTTTTGCAACTTTGGTGTAATATTCAAGTGCGCAATGCTTCCAGTAATACCGAATCTGAGAGTTTTACTAGCTTTACTAGACCATATAAAATGCTTCAAGAACTTGCCTTAACACATGTTTGCAAAAAATCATGGTCTTGATAATTGAGCTTTCACAGATAAATAAATTATTAGTGAAACTTCTTATGTAGAATGATGGTTTACCTTAAGTGGACATCAGTAGTGGAAAAAATGTGGAAAATACTTTGTGCTTTTTAGATTTTGTTCGTTATAGTGTTTTATTGAGTTCTTTTTTTCTAATTTACTGATTTTGGATTGTTTATGCTAAAAGGGAACAATTAGGGGTGCGAGTTATATTACTATATTTCAGGTTTATGGTTTACAAAGTTTTTATGAACAAGGGAAGCGGATTTTTATTTTAATATATTTGTTTGGTTATCAATTATCCATTTGGATTTAATTTTAATAGTGTAGATCGTCTTGCAGGACATGATGCTTTGTGGCGGCTCAGATGTCATATTACCTACAGGTATCACTTTGTTTTGTTTTGTTATCTTGCCCCTGCAAGAGCATCTTCCTACCCATGGGATTTGTTAATATATAATCATGGTTCATAAGTCGTCAAGCTGATCATAGATCAGAATATTATGTTATAGAAGTTTCTTCATGACATCATTTTGGCTTCGAATGAAGTGTCTAAATTAATACTATAGTTAATGAACATGACAACGGGTCACAAATAGTTATCATAGCTACTAGAGGCTATGATATTGAATTTTGTAGCCATTTATATTCTAGAGACTAATTTAGAAAATTATCAAATTGAATGGTAGATTATATCACTTCAGAGTCATTAATATTTGTTGAGCATAAACCATATTGTATTATTTCTTATGTGTGTCTTTGATTATTAATGTATTTTAATGATATGTCCTGTTCCTGTTATGCTTAGTCTGTATGCTTAGCAATCTAAATTTGCATATAGACTTTGAAATGGGCCTTATGGGAAATTTAATAAGCATGTTTGTAGGGGCTTTATGTTTTCAGTTGGTGTACATTTTCCGTTGAATAACAAGGTGTATTCTTCTAAGCTGTTTTTGTTTGTTTTCTTTTGTATTGTAGGTGGGAAGGTGACAATTTTTTGTTCTTTTGTGTTGCTTAATATTTCATCGAATGCTTTTGTGTCATTTAGTATTGGCTCAAATGCTTATTTCTATAGCTGATTGGGAAATTATCATCTTTTGATGGGGTTGGTCATACCTGGTCGACGCAACGGTCGTCTATTGTTGCTGCATGTGTAATTCCAAATCAAAACCCTCAAGGACTTCTAAAACGTCAGGTAACGGTTTCTTCTACTGTCTATTTTTTCCCCATTTTACGAGCTTGAGTAATCCATATAAAATTATTTGCAATTTTGTGTAATATTTAAGTGCATAATGCTTCAAGTAGTACTGAATCCAAGAGCAAAATCTGGTAGCATCATTATTCAAGAACTTGACTTAACACACATTTGCAAAAACACGATCTTGATAATTGAGCTTTCTTAGATGAATAAATAAATTAGTGAAACTTCTTATGCTTCAATGATTGTTTACCTCAAGTGGACACCAGTAATGGAAAGATCTGTGTGATTTTTAGTTTTTGTGTTATATGAGATGGCCTAATACCTTTTTCCAATTTTTCCAAATAGAGGTGCCATAATGTATGGTTTAGGCCTGTAGGGTAACAAGTCGAAACACATTTGGATTGAAACAATTAGTTTTTTTACCTTTTTTAGTATGGTTCAAGTGGGGTTGAAGTGTTGAACTGATAAGCACCTTTTTCATTCACCCCTTAAATATGTTCCGTAAATAGATTAAGGCATGAAATAAAGTTGGAAAAACTACAATTTTGGAATAGAAATTAAGTTTTTAAACTCAAACAATGTTGGAGGTTGTATTCATAATGATAGATAATGCCAGACTTTCGACGATTTGGTCTCTTCTATTTTTAGGTATATTATATTATTTGACCCATTTGAGATTAAACATAACCTGAATCAACCCATTTATAAGAATGGAGATGGAGGATTGGGATGTTGGTGTATCTTTCTTTATATATATTTTATGCCTTATCTTTTTGCACACATTTAAAAAAAGTTATGCTACTTGAACATATTTTTATGTGTGTGTGTGTGTATATGCATCTTTGTAATAGAAATTCTGCATTAGGTGTCTCTTTAGATGGAGATTGTGAAACACAATTAGCTGCTCATGAAAGTATCTTCGATTCTCTGGTAGTAATTATATGTCATTCTACAACTTCAAGTATAACCAATATTAACCAATATTATTTTGGAATACATAATTTGATGAAAGGTGATGAATATGCAGGTTTACACAATACAAACAGGACAGAGCTGGAGAATGTCACACCTTCTGCTTCACTAAAATGTCTTTCTATCAGTCAAACAAGGTTAACCATGTGGATCTAAAAGTCAAGCTCAAATCTTCTCAGTTGCCAGGTAATTATTGGAAAATATATGGATTTGTTTTTCATGAACCCAGAATTTTAGATCATATGTTTTCTATTTTCTCCCTGTTTTATTTTCTCACAGTATGAATTTTTAACTACTTGAATTGCAAATGCTATTGCCAAAAAATGCAAAGACACTGATGAAATGCATGATATTGTTCGAAAGAGGCTTGCTTGCATTTATGAAGTGGGTTTATGTGCTTATGAGGTTTTGTTTACTAAATCTGTATGTTTAAATTAAAAAAAAACTGAAGGTTTGTCTCAAGAAAACAAGCAAGAGATGATCCAGGTAAACACCTACACAACAACATACTTAAAAAAACAAAAAATTCCTTGCAATCTTAACTACTATATACGCAAAACATTTTACAGAAACACAGGAATCCTCTACACAAGAGTATAGCAGGAGGAAGAATGCAAAAAATGTCATTGACTGTTAGATACATTTCTTTTCTGTCGGAATAGATTCTGATGTTGAACACTAACTAATTATGTAATGCTACTTATAACACCTGTGTGATGCTAATTACCTATTTCAACTTTAACTCCCTGTTACATCATCAGACTTAAGAGAATTACACCTGAAAACAAGTCCTCGCCCGCCGCAACGCGCGGGTCGCAGATCTCGTATATATTACAATATGAAATGAGTACATGTGAGTGCTTTTTACTATTCATATATTTACCAATAGGAACATGACACGTGTCATGTTCCACCACTAATAATAGGACACGTGGCATGTTAAACTAATAATAGATTGGCACGTGTTGTAGTGGCTTTTTAAAATTTTATAGGTCACTACGTGGTCTGACACGTGGCCACGTGTTATGCCATGTGGTAACACGTGGACACGTGTTAGGCCAAGTGTCATATGTAGGCTAATGCTTTTACGACACGTGGTCATGTGTTAGGTCACGTATGGCGATACGTGGTCATGTGTTAGGTCACGTATGGCGATATGTGGCCACGTGTTAGGCCAATGTTTTTGCGACATGTGGTTACGTGTTACACCACGTGTTACGTACAGGTGATATTTTTTTTGACGTAAGCGCAGGTGGTCACTTTTAGACTACTTTTAGAGTTTTTGACTTTGCTCACAGCGTTTTGAAAAATGGGTGTTAGGCCGCGTGTCATGTACATGTGGTATTTTTCAGACTTAAACGCAAGTGGTCAACTTTTAAATCACTTTTAGAGTTTTCGACTTTGGCCACGGCGTTTCGGAAAATAGGTGGCCCGCCGCGAAGCGCGGGCGGGTCACCATCTTGTTTTAGTTATTATTGTTTTCATCATAATCCATTTCCAATTCAAGTATAAAATCGGTCAATGAACATGACAACCTTCATAAATTAGGTTTAGTTAGTTTTAAGTTATTCTAGATTAGTGACAGTGATCTGGATTAGTTTTCAGTTAGTTAGGTTAAAATCTATGAATTTACTTGCAACCACTAACTCCTTTGGATTGATAACCCTAGCTAACCCTATATAGGTATTTGTAACGGCACCGACAACTGTTATCAATACCACGTTTTTCTTTTGAGCCATTTGTTTTCGTGTTCTTGTGTCTTATCGTCAGGATTGTAAGAACTTAAACTTTCGTAGTTAATAAAATGTTATTTGTCTATCAATCTTTCATTATCTCTTAAGCAAATCTTTAAGCCATGAGTGGCTGAATTCTTATACTCATTTGAGGATAGGCGTATCTTTGGTGGGTTGGTAAAACTGTTTTTATAATCTTGCTTTAAGGTAGAATTAATGACTTTATAAAATCCCTTTTAATTGAAAGTTTATTATCAACTTCTTTGAACAAGCGTGCTCTACATATCACAGACCATTTAAGGAGTCAAAATATCATCAACCGGACTTGTGACACCCGTTTAGGGGACGATGCATGATCTTTCGGGTGACTCGCGTCCCATGCTACATGATACGTTTGGGGTCCTTATGTCTATGTAAGCAAACCCGGCTGATCACACATATGCGGGATGAAAGTATTTGGTTGGGAATATGATTGGTAATATTTTGTCACTTCATGAAAGCCGAAAGGTACGTGTTTATGAACTTGGCTTTGGTTACGACTGACGTGTATGCGCGAGAGCGATGCATGAAAGAAACATGCCTTACTCCTTTTAAAAGATCATTTTTATAATAAAATAATCCGACACACAGGGTTGTTCCCCTGCTACTTTATGAAGGCGTGTCGAGTGTAATGGTGGCCCAACCAAGGTGTGACGCCCACTCTCAGACTTGGCCCTAGGAGCGGTCACGCATCGGATTTACTCATGAACGCAAGGTACAACAGAGATAACTAAAGCAGCGGAAATAAAAACTTTTATTCATATGCCAATCATTACATAGTAAGAGAGACAAATACAAAAGAGAAAAATATTTCCATGCCAGTCTTTGAAAATGTATTCTCTTGATAATTTGACATTGTCTTGATAGTGTACGCCCCCTAGTTCCTACTCACATCTCAGCTTTCCCTTTTCAATCCGATGGTCCAGCCTCATCTGACATACATAACTTAACAAGTCAGCTTACGCTGGTGAGTTCTAAGTTTTTAAAACTTTACCTTTCGAACACATACTATTTGGGTCAATCAAACCATTTCTGCAAACAGACAATTAAGCATAAAGTATCATAGGTTTACACATAATCATCCATATACTTAGTAGATTACATCTACCCTATCATTCTATAAACCTCGTGAATAGAATAGCCTTCTATAACCTTATCATCTTCGCCTCACATTAAGAACCTGTCCTAATGTATCTTTTTTTGTCACTTCTCGTCTCAAGTACCATCTCGGGGAATAGTGTTGTTTGATCCTCACATGACAGTGGTCTTTCATTCCTGCTTTGCCGACACTTCAGGAAAAACACTATAAAACTCCCTATTTTAGAAGCCCCCACTTAATACTTGACAACCCTTGTGACCTTACTGATTACCATCCTTAACATGTTCTACTTAGCTAAATAGAACCCTGTTAATGGACATCTTACTTTCACTGGTGGATTACTACTCTTAAAGACGTCTAATCATTTGATTTAAAACATCTTCCTAGTAATCCTACTTTCCACTAATCCTTTCATTACTTAATCACTAAAGGCAAGTAACATCGTAAACATTTCACATATATCAATACTTTATAAACAATAGAAAGTATTTACACAAGACGTTATGTATATCAGCCCAAAACAGTTTAAAGCATTTAAGCAATATAAAACAGGGCTCATAGAACTCACCTTAGGTTGCGAAGTAGTTACTTGGCTTATTCCTTCGTGAATCTAACTTGCTTTAACGTGATGTCCCTAGAAAGACATCCTAGAGATTACAAATGGTCATTAAGACTAACCCTTTAACCCAAACCCAACCACTTGTTGGTTTAACATTCATTTGTCAAAAATGACCGTTTTGCCCTTTATGGAAAAAATATATTATTTTAGTGATACTTATGAAGAGGTGCATTCCTATAAGTAAACGCTCACTCCGGGACCGCCCAGTGAAGCGTATGCCATGTCCCAGTTGAAATTTATGCGACAACGCCACTATGCCAGAAACCCCAGTGTACAGGCGCCACCCTTCCAGTCCGCACCAACTTCTAGATATCCGAGTAACTCGGTACATTCAATACTTTATCAAAACCCATGTTTTAACTTATATATACTTAGTACATATATATAATTATGTTCTTTTGTTGAATATCATTACCCTTGCCCAAGCCTTTATGTCCTTGATGAGTGATTCTCATGACCGACCGTATAGGCGTTATCACGACCAGGAGGCAGGATTACTATGAGATATCACCCATATTTGTGTTTTAGATTGGTGATGATCATGACCGACCGTATAGGCGTTATCACGACCAGGAGGCGGAATTACTATGATCAAAACACCAATGTTTATGTTCTTGTTCTTGGTTTACTTGTTCTTGATAAACCAACATGGTGAAACCATACCAAACCTTCTTTAAACATGAACTAACTTAAGGCCTTCTTAAAACATGTTTATTCTAAGGCTCATACCAAATTTCAACCCATGATTTCCACTAGAACTCCCAATCTCAACAAAACATGTTCAAGAACCTTAATCTTGCATTATTCTTAAAAGGCATATCTAAGTGTTATGAATCATAAAACTAATTGAAGGCTTATGTTAAACATACCTTAAATTGATCTATTCCAGAAGATGGGCTCCTAATTCCTTTGAATCTTCAAAAATGCAAGCTAGAGTATTCTTGGTGTTCTTGAGGTTTCTTAGAGGTTTTAGGTTTATTTTAGATGAATTAGCAAGGAAAAATGGATGGATCCATGGTCTATTTATAGCTAAGAGTGTCTCACATGCTTCTTACAAGTGTCCTAGTGACTAAGCATGAGAATTGACACCTAGCATGGTGACTAATCATGAGAATTGACACCTAGCACGGTGACTAATCCTTCAAATAACATATATTTATATAAACATGTAATTTTTCTTAATAATTTAACCCGATAAACACTTACATTATGCATAGTTTATTGTTACGCATTTCTTAACATATTAACATGACACATATTCTCACATATAAAAAAATATATAAAAACATATATATTTATTACCTTTAGATTTTGGGGTGTTACAACTCTCCCCTCCTTAAACAAGGTTTCGTCCTCGAAACCTGTTCATACTCCAAACAACTCAGGATGAGATTTTCGCATCTCGTCCTCTCTTTCCCATGTAGACTCAGAACCCTTCTTGTGCATCCACTGCACCCTAATCATTGGAATAGTCTTATTCCTAAGCTTTTTCTCATACCGATCTATAATAGCAACGGGCCTTTCTATAAGTGACAACGTGTCATCGATTTCTATCTCATCTAAGGGTATTATTTGCGACTCATCCACCACACACTTCCTCAAATGTGATACATGGAATGTTGGGTGAATTCCTGACATTTCCTCAGGTAGATCTACTCGATAAGCAACTTCTCCTCCACGTTCAGCAATTCTAAAAGGTCCTACGAACCTCGGGCCTAACTTGCCCCTCTTGCGAAAGCGAATAATACTCTTCCATGGAGACACTTTTAATAACACGAAGTCTCCTACTTGGAACTCTATAGGCCTCCTCCTCTTATCTGCATAAGACTTTTGTCGATCTTGAGCAACCTTTAATCGTGCCTTGATCGCATCAAGGTTTCTAGCCATGTTCTGAACCTCATAGCCATGTTCTGAACCTCATCATTGCTTCCTAGCTCTCGCTGGCCTACTTCACCCCAACACACTGGAGTTCTACATTTCCTACCATACAACATTTCGAACGGTGGCATACCTATGCTAGCATGATAAATATTGTTGTATGAGAACTCTGCCAGGTGTAGGTGACTTTCCCAACTTCCTCCGAAGTCAATAATGCATGCACGCAACATATCTTCCAAAGTTTGTATCGTCCTCTCACTTTGTCCATCCGTCTGAGGATGATATGCCGTGCTAATATGCAATCTTGACCCCATTTGCTCATGGAATTTCTTCCAAAACCGCGAAGTGAATAGCGTATCCCTATCAGAAACAATAGTTACCGGCACTCCGTGTTGAGCAATAATGTCCTTTGTGAACAACGTAGCTAACTCTTCAGAAGAATGTGTTTCTTTTATAGGTAAGAAACGAGCACTCTTTGTTAGCCTGTCCACTATCATCCAGATGGTGTCATAACCTTTAGTTGTTTTGGGTAGCTTGGTTATGAAGTCCATTGTGATATGTTCCCACTTCCATTCGGGAATCTTCAAAGGTTGAAGCTTTTCATAAGGCTTTTGATGCTCAGCTTTAACCTTTGCGCAAGTCAAACACCTATTCACATATTGCATGACATTAAACTTCATACCCGACCACCAATAGTCTCGTTTTAAGTCTTGGTACATCTTGGTCGCACCAGGATGAATTGAATAGCGTGACTTATGAGCTTCATCTAAGATCTTACCGCGAATCTCACCTAAAAGCGGTACCCACATTCGACCGTACCTAGTCTTAACTCCAAACTCGTTTTCTACTAAGCTTCCAACTTGTCCTACCATCCTTTCCTTCTTGACGTTCTCGTCCTTCAATGCCTCGTACTGATCTCTTCGAAGTTGGACCAGAAAATCAGGAGTAACGACTAACTTATATGACTTCACCCTGATTGGAGGATGATCCTCCTTTCTACTCAAAGCATCGGCCACTATGTTGGCCTTACCTGGGTGATACATAATCTCACAGTCGTAATCGTTGATCAACTCTAACCATCTACGCTGCCTCATATTAAGATCCTTTTGCTCGAAGAAGTACCTTAAACTCTTATGATCAGTGTAGAGGGTACACTTTACCCCGTACAAATAATGCCTCCATATCTTGAGAGCAAACACAACGTCCGCCAACTCTAAGTCGTGAGTTGGATAGTTTGTCTCATGAGGTTTTAGTTGCCTTGATGCGTAGGCAATGACTTTGCCCCGCTGCATCAAAACACAACCTAAGCCTTGATAAGAAGCATCAGAGTATACTACCAAATCATCAGACCCATCTGGTAAGGATAATACCGGTGCCTGAGTAAATCTGGGTTTTAACTCCTCAAACGCACTCTGCTGACTAGGTCCCCATAAGAACTTAGTGTCCTTCTTGGTTAGCTTAGTCAGTGGCGTTGCAATCCTCGAAAAATCTTGAATAAATCTACGATAATAGCCAGCAAGTCCTAAGAAACTACGAATCTCTGAAGGCGTCTTAGGTGGCTTCCAACTCATTATCGTCTCAATCTTTGCTGGATCTACAAGGATGCCATCCGCGTTTATCACATGACCAAGGAACTGGACTTCCTTAAGCCAAAACGCACATTTTGAAAACTTGGCATATAGCTTTTCCTTCCTTAAGGTCTCTAGAACCTCTTTTAAATGCATCGCGTGATCCTGCTCATTCCTGGAATAAATTAAAATGTCATCTATGAACACAATTACAAATCGGTCCAACATAGGTCGACACACTCTATTCATGAGATCCATGAAAGCTGCAGGGGCATTGGTCAACCCAAATGACATTACCAGAAATTCATAATGACCATAACGCGTGCGAAAAGCTGTCTTTTCGATATCTTCATGCCTAATCTTAAGCTGATGATACCCTGACCTTAGATCTATCTTAGAGAACCAACTTGCTCCTCGTAGCTGGTCGAATAAATCGTCGATCCTAGGCAAATGATATCTATTCTTAATGGTTAGCTTATTTAGATCCCTATAGTCGATGCACATTCTCATGCTTCCATCCTTCTTTCTGACAAAAAGCACTGGAGCACCCCAAGGTGAGATGCTTGGCCTTATAAACCCTTTGTCAAGCAAGTCTTCTAATTGTGACATCAACTCTTTCATCTCTGATGGAGCTAACCTATAAGGTGACTTCGCTACGGGTTGGGCTCCTGGCACTAAGTTGATCCTAAACTTTATGTCTCGATCGGGAGGGATGCCAGGTAGTTCTTCTGGAAACACGTCTGGAAATTGGCATACTACCGGCACATCTTTTAGCTCCTTAGTCTTTATTCTTGAGTCAATAGCATAAGCAAGGTATGCCTTGCATCCTTTACTTATGAACTTCTGCACATTGATCATTGAAATGATCTTTACTGCTGAGCTATCACGATCTCCATAAATGGATATGATTTGCCCAGTTGGCACTCGAAGTTGAACCTTCTTTTGATTACAGATAATCTGTGCATCGTACTCTGCAAGCCAATCCATTCCTAATACCACATCGAAACCTCCTAACGCCATATGGAATAACTTAATAGGTAGTTTGTACCCTTCTAACTCTATTAAGCAGTTATCTACTACCTCGGCAATCCTAATACTTTTCCCTGAGGCAATCTCGACCTCGAATGGTCTATTAGCCCTAACAGTTGGTCTATCAAAAAGCTCACAGAATTTATGCGAAACAAAGCTCCTACTAGCACCAGAGTCAAATAACACAGAAGCAGGCACATTATTAACGAGAAACGTACCTGAAACTACATCGAGTGTTATCTTGGCTTCGGTGGTAGTCAGGGTATAAGCTCTACCCTTTGCCTTTGGAGCCTCTTTCACCTTTGGTGGTTCTGAATTCTTCACCAACTTGGGGCAGTTTGTCCTGATATGATCGGTGATTCCACACTCAAAACACTTCCTCTGGTCAGGGCAACGGTTAGCATAGTGACCTTCCTTCCCACACTTATAGCAACCAGTTGAACCTGACCTGCATTCTCCAGAGTGGGTTTTGTTACACATGGGGCATAAAGACTTGCTTCCCTTCGAACCATTCTTTGACTTCTTGAAGTGAGTGCTATTTCTTTTTTTCGAACCTTCCTTAGACCACTTCCTCTTTTGCTCCCCTGGTCTACCTTCATCTCCATACTCTTCCTCATAAAGAGTAGCACTGAGGTTGATAGCTTCCTGGTAGGTCTTAGGAGCGTGAGGCTTCACAATCTTCCTTACCTCTGGTGGAAGGGCCTGGACATACCTCTTTATCTTTTCTTCCTCGGGGGTAACAAGCCTTGGCACCAATCTTGCCATCTGGTCGAATTTGCTAGTAAACTCTTGATGAGTCATGTTGCCCGCCTCTAACCTAAGAAAGTTCATCTCAATCTTATCTAGCTCGTGCCTTGGGCAAAACTTGCTCATCAAGATCTCTTTTAGATCGTTCCATCTCATAGTGGTAATGGCTTCACTTCCTCGGGACTGCTTAACGGAGTCCCACCAATATAATGCATCTCCCACGAAGAAGTGTGACACATACTTTACCACTTGGTCCTCTCGACACTCGCTAATGTCGATTGTTGCTTCCATTTCTCGTATCCATCGTACGGTTGTAACCGCATCTCTCTTCCCTTCGAAGGTTGGGGGTCTACATCCGCTGAATGATTTGAAAGAACAACCTTGACTTCCTTGTTCTTCCCTCCTATCTCTGGAGTTGTCTCCTCCGCCAATATTCCCGTTGTTGTTTCCTCCTCCCCCAGCTCCGTTGGCTCTACCGGCGCCTCCTTGGAGCTGAGCTATTGCTTGAGCGACAATAGCTGCTACTTGCTCACTAGTAAACATACTAGCTCCACCGTTACTCTCAGGCTCGGGATTTGCACAAGTGGTTCTTCTAACTATTCTACCGTCATTGCTATGACTTCCTCTAGCCATTTCCTACATTAAGATGAGTGACATTTTAGAATTTATGTGACGTAGAGTTTCCAAGTTTTGAATACATGATAGACAGATAAGCGCAGACGTCAATACGTTTATTTATATATGATGTCTTCAAAACTTAGCTACACCAATTCACATGCATTCTTAGTGTCCCCATCCTAAGTTCCTACTTCCATTGACAACGTATCCTATCGTCAAATGAATTATCTCGCACTTCGCCTCATAATAACCAGTATTTAAGATATACTTATATAATTAATACCAAATTGCAGTAGCTAATTGCAATTGGGTATTTCCCATACCCATATACTCTAAATCCCGTCTATTATGTTCCTAATGCAACGTTCTACCTATGTGCATAACTATCAATACTGGCATTTGTCTCATCTTACTTGGCCTTTCCAGAGTCCTAGTTTAAGTCTAGACACCGCAATAGTATCTAAATCTCTTAAACCAAGGTTCTGATACCAACTTGTGACGCCCACTCTCAGACTTGGCCCTAGGAGCGGTCACGCATCGGATTTACTCATGAACACAAGGTACAACAGAGATAACTAAAGCAGCGGAAATAAAAACTTTTATTCATATGTCAATAATTACATAGTAAGAGAGACAAATACAAAAGAGAAAAATATCTCCATGCCAGTCTTTGAAAATGTCTTCTCTTGATAATTTGACATTGTCTTGATAGTGTACGCCCCCTAGTTCCTACTCACATCTCAGATTTCCCTTTTCGATCCGATGGTCCAGCCTCATCTGACATACATAACTTAACAAGTCAGCTTACGCTGGTGAGTTCTAAGTTTTTAAAATTTTACCTTTCGAACACATACTATTTGGGTCAATCAAACCATTTCTGCAAACAGACAATTAAGCATAAAGTATCATAGGTTTACACATAATCATCCATATACTTAGTAGATTACATCTACCCTATCATTCTATAAACCTCGTGAATAGAATAGCCTTCTATAACCTTATCATCTTCGCCTCACATTAAGAACCTGTCCTAATGTATCTTTTTTTGTCACTTCTCGTCTCAAGTACCATCTCGGGGAATAGTGTTGTTTGATCCTCACATGACAGTGGTCTTTCATTCCTGCTTTGCCGACACTTCAGGAAAAACACTATAAAACTCCCTATTTCAGAAGCCCCCACTTAATTCTTGACAACCCTTGTGACCTTACTGATTACCATCCTTAACATGTTCTACTTAGCTAAATAGAACCCTGTTAATGGACATCTTACTTTCACTGGTGGATTACTACTCTTAAAGACGTCTAATCATTTGATTTAAAACATCTTCCTAGTAATCCTACTTTCCACTAATCATTTCATTACTTAATCACTAAAGGCAAGTAACATCGTAAACGTTTCACATATATCAATACTTTATGAACAATAGAAAGTATTTACACAAGAAGTTATGTATATCAGCCCAAAACAGTTTAAAGCATTTAAGCAATATAAAACAGGGCTCATAGAACTCACCTTAGGTTGCGAAGTAGTTACTTGGCTTATTCCTTCGTGAATCTAACTTGCTTTAACGTGATGTCCCTAGAAAGACATCCTAGAGATTACAAATAGTCATTAAGACTAACCCTTTAACCCAAACCCAACCACTTGTTGGTTTAACATTCATTTGTCAAAAATGACCGTTTTGCCCTTTATGGAAAAAAATATTATTTTAGTGATACTTATGAAGAGGTGCATTCCTATAAGTAAACGCTCACTCCGGAACCGCCCAGTGAAGCGTATGCCATGTCCCAGTTGGAATTTATGCGACAACGCCACTATGCCAGAAACCTCAGTGTACAGGCGCCACCCTTCCAGTCCGCACCAACTTCTAGATATCCGAGTAACTCGGTACATTCAATACTTTATCAAAACCCATGTTTTAACTTATATATACTTAGTACATATATATAATTATGTTCTTTTGTTGAATATCATTACCCTTGCCCAAGCCTTTATGTCCTTGATGAGTGATTCTCATGACCGACCGTATAGGCGTTGTCACGACCAGGAGGAGGGATTACTATGAGATATCACCCATATTTGTGTTTTAGGTTGGTGATGATCATGACCGACCGTATAGGCGTTATCACGACCAGGAGGCGGAATTACTATGATCAAAACACCAATGTTTATGTTCTTGTTCTTGGTTTACTTGTTCTTGATAAACCAACATGGTGAAACCATACCAAACCTTCTTTAAACATGAACTAACTTAAGGCTTTCTTAAAACATGTTTATTCTAAGGTTCATACCAAATTTCAACCCATGATTCCCACTAGAACTCCCAATCTCAACAAAACATGTTCAAGAACCTTAATCTTGCATTATTCTTAAAAGGCATATCTAAGTGTTATGAATCATGAAACTAATTGAAGGCTTATGTTAAACATACCTTAAATTGATCTATTCCAGAAGATGGGCTCCTAATTCCTTTGAATCTTCAAAAATGCAAGCTAGAGTGTTCTTGGTGTTCTTGAGGTTTCTTAGAGGTTTTAGGTTTATTTTAGATGAATTAGCAAGGAAAAATGGATGGATCCATGGTCTATTTATAGCTAAGAGTGTCTCACATGCTTCTTACAAGTGTCCTAGTGACTAAGCATGAGAATTGACACCTAGCATGGTGACTAATCATGAGAATTGACACCTAGCATGGTGACTAATCCTTCAAATAACATATATTTATATAAACATGTAATTTTTCTTAATAATCTAACCCGATAAACACTTACCTTATGTATAGTTTATTGTTACGCATTTCTTAACATATTAACATGACACATATTCTCACATATAAAAAAATATATAAAAACATATATATTTATTACCTTTAGATTTTGGGGTGTTACACAAGGAGCCCTACAACTAAATGACATTTATACTGCTAGATTTGTTTACTAGCAACACGGTTCCAAGGGGTTGGTACCCCAAGGGGCGATTGCCCGAGAGAGTAGTGATACTAAATTTGAGGTTGAGGGGCGGTCTAGTTTTCTGCTAGTAAACAATCTTACGGAAAGTGTATAAATTACAAGATACAACATCACCATTGATAGGTCCCCCAATGATACTATCTTTGACCGAGTTGACCAAGACACACCTTTTTATATTAATACTATTAGTAGATTTTTATTTTATATATTTTTTACTAACTCTTAACTTGAAGAATGAACATGTTAGATGTCCACAACGATGGAGTACCAAGAGCCTCCATTTTTCTTCGTGTCTTTGAACGATCCCGATTCAAATTACCACTACTATACTGCTCCACGATGAGTACACTTGCCCGTGAATGTGGTGAAATAATAGTCATTTAAGTAAATCGTGTTTTATAAATGTAAGAGCATTCACGGTAGAGTCCCTATAAATCTGCGAGTATAGTCCTTAGAATTTGAGGTGTAGTTGTGAGTGATTGTGAGTGGAAGAGAGGAAAAAAGTTACTGTTCATCTGTAAATTTGATAAAAAAAATTGTTGATTTGATAAAATTTAAGGTTTGATGTGAGAGAAAGAGAGATAAAAGGTAATAATAAGGGTATAAATAAGTATTATTTAATTATGATTATGAGTGAAAGAGAGAGAAAAAGTAATGATTATGACTTTATGAGTGAAAGAGAGAGAAAAAGTAATGATAAAAGTATAAATTATAAAGATAAGGATAAAGAATCTATTGTGAATGCTCTAAAAAGCTTAATGCTAAAAAGATGTCACTAATATTGTAATATTTTATATAACATCACACACACACCAAACTTTTTGGCGCCGTTTTCAGGGACACAAAACGAGGATTTTGAGAAAAGTTCAAGTTGACGGCCTAACCTTAGTAAATATGTATATATATACTTGTATCATAATTTTCTTTCCTATTTATTTTCTTAAAAATTAGATTTTTATAAAAGTAAATAACTAACATATAAATCTAACTTTTAAACTTTTCTGTTTTCCTTTCTTTTATAGAACGTGCATCAACCTAGGGAGTGTCTTGATCACACACAACTCAGATTGATTTTTCTTTTTCTGTATGATAAAGATTTGGTCTGCTAATTCTTGTTTTTTCTTTCTGATTTCATGTAGTGTATGAAAATACAACCGAAAGACATATTGGAACCGCTCCCTTAACCAGAACGATTTCTTCACAGCAAACTCCGATCCTGTTTCAAAATTGTTGTTGTCATTGAGAAAAAAACCATTTTGATGGCAAACGAGGGAACGTTATCGATTTCTTAAGACCTAACACAATCAACTTTGGTGTTGCCATTGCCACACCTGGTGTCGAAGCTAACAACTTCGAGATTCGACCCCGGTTGGTGCAGCTACTCCAAAATTCTGCAACTTTTCATGGTTTGCCCGACGAAAATCCTCATTCTCACATCACAAACTTCCTTGAAGTTTGTGAAACATTCAAGTCCAACGGAGCCTCTAATGAAGCCGTTCAACTTTGCATGTTTCTTTTCTTACTCAAGGACCGTGCGAAAACATGGCTGAACACTCTGCCAAGTGGTTCTATTATAACTTGGGATGAGCTTGTTCAGAAGTTTCTTTAGAAGTACTTCCCGTCTACCAAGATAGCCAAACTCATGACAGACATCAACTCTTATACTCAAGAAGACGGAAAATCGTTGTACGATACGTGGGAGCACTTTATAAAACTCTTGAGGAAATGTTGACGTGTGCTGAGGTGTAATAGAAATATGGCAATTTTCTCATACGTGTGTAGCAGCTGAAACCTTTAAATTTATAATACCTGATTTATTTGACAACTACCATTTCACCACATTATACGGGCAAGTGCACCAATCGTGGGCAGTATAGTAGTGGTAAATTGAATCGAGTTCGATCAGGACACAATGGAAAATGAGAGCTCCAAATGCTCAACCTTTGTTTACGTTTAACCAAATTCTATCTTTAGGGAAAATAGTTGTTGGTCCAGAATCAACAACCGTTCACGATATCTAACTAATCTAAGCGTGCGGAATCCGGTTAGATTAGTGATTCAAGAAATAGATGAGAAGAAAACTAAGAATACGATGAATATAAACAATAAAAACCTGATATTGCACACAAGATGAACTTGTCGGGTACAAGATCGTAATCGTAAACTGTCTCTCTCGGGTTTACGATCGTAATCGTAAAGGCTCCTCTAGAATCGTAAACTGGCAGCTAGAATCGTAAACTGGCTGGCCCCAAATGAGGAGGTCTAGAGGGGTTTATATAGGCACTCCAATGGGTTTACTATTGGGCCTCTTGAGTCATAAACCCAATAGTAAACTCAAGCCCAACCATAAACTAGTCTACATACAATAACCAAACTAGTCTACTAAACTAATGAAACCCTCTAAGCCAAGCCCAACATATTTAATATTACAAGCCTCATAATCTAGCCTCTACAATCTTCCCCTAGGCTTGTGATATTAAATGTCTTTGATCTTTGAAAATCTTCTTCTTGACTGGCTTGCATAGATGTTGATGAAGATTCTTTCCGCAGAAATCTTCAGTGAGTTTCATGACGGGCACTTGGGACTTCCTCTTGATCAGCATCAGCTAGAACTTCTTGAAATGAACAAGTTAATGAGATGGAGGATTCTCATTGACTTGCTTCTCTTGAAAGAACTGGTTCTTGCTGAATCTTCGGTAACTGTCTTGAATCTCCAAAAATTAGAGGGTAAAAAGTTTGAACACCTCTAACTTTAAAGAACTTGGTTGTTGATCTTGGGTCTTCATGATCTCTGACTACTCTCTGCATCATTTTCTTCATCAAAGATCGACTTAAAATCTTCAGCTTCCCTTAAACTTGTGAGCATTTTCTTTGAAAAACTTTTGAAGCTTTTGGAAACTTGTAAAGACACCAACAACTTCCCCTGAACAGTTGCTTTTCAGATGGAAGTCTTGTCCGGCTGGTTCTTTAACTTTGAGGAGCAGCATCAGCAGCATCTTTCTATCATCAACCTGTCTGACACACATTTGAAAAAATTTACTCCACCAGACATTTGATGACCGGTCTTTGGGTTAGGAGGTAATTATCATCTGTTCAGTTGATTCAAATTAACATAATTTTAACCAAAAACCCTAATATAGATTACGGGTTTTCTATAAAACTTCCCCTGAACCCAAGACCTCTAAAGACTTCCCCTTAGCTGAAAACTTCCCCTCAGCTAAGGACTTCCCCTGAGATAATACATATTATCTTCGAGTTCCCTTCAGATACTATGTATTATGGAAGTCTTTTCATTAGATAATAAGTATCATTCTCGAGTTCCTTTCGGATAATACTTATTATCCCCTCTCCTTCCCCTAAAAATTTGTCAAGATCTGACGGATGAAGTCTTTTCCATTAGATAATAAGTATCATCCTCGAGTTCCCTTCGGATAATACTTATTATCACATACTCCTTCCCCAAAAAATTTGGCAAGATCAGTCTGGGGCATATTGTCATGCATTAAAACCCATGAAAAACACATTTTGACTTCTCAAATCAACCTGGCCAAGACGAAAACACACCAAAAAGAACTTAACGACTCACACACGAAAGATAAAAATAAACAAATACTTATCAAACCAAACATGAGAAAGTTTACAAGGGATCAAACCGTATGAATATGACTGAGGAACCCTTTTCAGCTTCAGTTACTCAACTAGTCCAAGTGATTGCCGGTATGTTTGTCCGCTTTAAACTCAAACCCGTTTAATCCCAACCGAACGCATCATGTTTAATATAGTACAATATTACCATCATGTGTAATTGACCCCACACCCAAACGTACACAGCAAAACCTACCCAACCTCAGAGTTTATTGAGGATTCACAAACCCCCAGCTTGAGGAACCATGCAACACCGTTATGACTACCACTTATTTCATTAACCATCAGTTGGTGATCAGGTCGGCCGCTAAGCACGCAAAGAAAGCCAACTGAATGATTAGTTATTCTTTTTTTTTCTTTTGCTCTGTGGTGTTGTCAAGATAGCATAAACATGGCGTGTGAAAGTGCGTGAGCGTGAAGATCTTCTACTTAGCCGTAAAGAAATCAATGTAAATGAGTAAAACACAAAGAGTAAATACAACTGAGACTTGTATTAACCACTGAGAACCACAGAGTACACTTAGTAAGTATATGACACGGAAGCTGTTTAAATCTATACAAGACAAACCTATTTATAGGCTGAACTCACGTCTGGCCGAACCTTAGGTTCGCCACAAGCTCGGAGCTGTCCGAACTCCAGATTCGCTGGGAGTTCGGACCTCAGCAATCTTGTGAGTCTTCGTCTTGTATTCGATACTTCACATGACGATCAGGACTATGTATCAACAAACTCCCCCTCGGCATGTGCAGTATTATCTTCTCTTAATAAAAATTGTATCTTGTATCTTCAATCAAACTCCTCCTCGATCTAAACGATGAGTTCAATCTTGAATACTTGATATTGCAACATGTGTAGTCTCTTTATCAACAACCTTCAGAAGACTTGAAGCTGCGATGTTCTCTTTCCACTAAGAAACCTGCCAACATAAATAATCTTGGTGCAAAACGTCTCTTCGAGACTCCAAGATATCTTGATTTTGAAAATGAATTCGTAATTCGTGTTGATCAAACGAAAACAAAACAGAAACAAAATCTTTTTGACTTTTAGAAATTTTATATCAAAACACACCTAAAATCTTTTTGGTATTTTCTGATAAGAAAGTAAATGCCATACAAAATCAGACACTATTTTTGTCTTTTGTGAGAAAGATCACGACTTGGGATCATATTGGTCATAACATGCTGAACTACACTTCAATTTCAATTATTGTAGCACATAAGCCATGCCGATTGCAGATATAATTTGTCCAAATTTAAACTCTGGCACAATCATACTCATAACACCTGGATATGTTAAGGTATTTATTAGATTTGCATTGACCAGTGTACCCCACACTATCAGACATACTCAGATATGTTTTGCTTATCACATTTTTGTGATTTCATTTGTGATTTTAATCACATAATGATTGTAACCATGATATAGTCAACTGTGTTCCATGCAAAAAGAAATAAGAACGTTAAATCGTCTACCTTAAGGTCGATCTTTCGATACGCAGATAAGACCTCGGATTTAACAAAATAAGAAAATAAAACAAGTTGAAATTGTATAACCCAACAACAATCAGGTCGGTACTCCCGTACATGCAGAGAAAGTCCGATGAGTTATACGAAACACCAAAGAAAATAAAGCAGAACGTCAAACGAACAACAATCAGGTCGGTCTTTCGACACGCAGAGAAAGTCCGATCGTTTGACAAAATAAAGAAAATCAAACAAGGTTAAATCTTTGCAAAATGAACACATGTATACACAGTGACTTCTCATTTTATTTTCACATATCTTTTTCTTGATATATCATGAGATATGCATCAAGATGTTGTCCACTAGGTCAAGCATCAGATTTAGTGTATATCACATTTGTATACTTTCTGATTTGCCGAGCCTACCTTACACATCGATCAAATGGTCTTATGGCTTTTTCATTTACTTTATCCATGAGTCAGACACTGTCAGCCAATGTACCATCATTTCCCATTCATGTCGGATACAATTTCTCATTTTTCAATGTTTTTGGCTTTTTGCATTTTTTAATGTTTTTGTCTTTTTCAAAATTTCTCCCCCTAAAAATGACAACTCTATGGATAGATTTTCATTTTTACGATTGAAAAACAACACACTATTTTTGTATTTTTGCAAAAACAAACTCCCCCTCAGAATGAGACGGAGTGAAAAAACAAACGAAAAATTGATCAACCAACACGAACACTTACAGATTAAGTCTTTTGGAAAACACAATTAATTTTGAAAGTCAGATTAATTAGAACAAATATTTCACAATCAGCAATTATCCAATCACTGAAAGGTCTTCTTGAAACACCTGTTGACACCAAAGAAATCATTAGTTGCTTTGGGATCGACCCGATGTAACATCGTCGGGTCGCCCGGTGTCTTCCACAAAGTCTCTGTTGGCCTTGGAAACAACTCTTGGTTTCCAAATTTGTAAAATTCTCAATTTTTGATCAGAACCTGAATCAGATTCAACCGACGTACTTGGTTTAGACCAAGACGATTTACGAGTTGATGGTATCTTAGGGAACCGAGGTTCATCAAAAATTTGACCTTTGTTATCCACATATTTAGCAGTATTGTGGATATATGCAGACGTCGGACAATCAGCAGCAAGATGTCCAGGTTGACGACATACATAACAAAGTCGTTCTCGAAAATTGTTTGAAAATGAGTTTGATTGTGATTTTGAAAAACCAGATGAATGCTCAGAATCAAAATTGTCAAAGAAATCATCAGAGGAATCATACCTAGGAGATGGACTCCTTGAAGATGACGATCTTCCAGAATAGTAAGTGTATTCCTTCTGAGATGGTGATTTCTTTGCATTCTTTGCTTTAGGAGCCTTGGCAACTTTCACCGGTTTCTTTGTTTGAATCAATTCGTCCTTCACAACAAACCCCACACCTTTGTGTTTGGAGCCCGAAACCTTTGAAGTACTTGAGGAAGAACCCGAAACTTCTCTTGCCTTAGCTTCATTTGTGAATTTGGCTTTAATGTCCTTTAACTTGTTCTTTTCAACCAAAACTTTGTCTTCTTCAGTTGCAGATGAAGAACTTGACACAACCTTATCAAAAATCCTCTCATTCTCCAACAAAACAGACTTTGACACAAATTTTGGAGCTTCACCCAAAGACTTCTCCTTCTTTTTGGACTTAGATTTATTCTTCTTGGGTGGAACAGCAAATTTGGAATAATCATGCAATTCATCTTTTGGATCAATCTGAGCAGCAGTAACTTCAGTTAAATCCACTGGTTGAGGAACCAAGTGAACATCAGCTTTCTGAGAACTATCTGAACTCTGATCCTGCTTGTATAGGAAATTTAGCATTGTAGGGGATAAATTGCAATTCTTCACTTGCCGCTTCAACTCCAAAATCTCCAATTTCAAATCATTGATCTGTTGTTGAGCGTCAAACACTTCTTTCTGTGACTTGATGAACTTTGCATTGAGATCATCATATTCATAAGTTTGTAACTTTCGGATCTCACATTCAGCAAATAATTCTTCAAGAACACTTTCTCTATTTTTCTTATAAATCTCAACATCCTTTGTCAAAACTTCATTTTTATCACGATAAAAAGTATTCTCATCTTGAAGCATAGAAATTTTGTTCTGAAGCTTTTCAACCGTAACAGCAGTTGTAGCAATAAGAGCAGTTGCTTCTTCATACTTTTTCTGAACCGGATAACTTTTCTCAAACAGATTCTCAAAATCTTGAGCTGCATCTAAAGCTTCAGCCTTTGCTTTCTCACATTCTTCAGCCAATATTGTTTTCTCTTTTAAAACATCGTCATGAACATGAACTAACTCATAATACTTCTTTTGAAAATCTTCCAATTCTTGCTTTAACACCACTATTTCTTCAGTCGAAATTTGATGACTTTGTTCAAAACTTGCAATCTCCTGAAGAAATTTCTTACATTTAAGACATTCAGCCTCTTCAACCTTTGAACTCTCAGAGACTCTAGGTAATTCTTCTTGAACCAGAGATACACTTGAATAAGAATCAGAATCAGTTAAGATACTATCATCATCAATATGACGAACAGTCAAAGCAATTTCAGGTTTAGAATTATTCCTTTTAGCTTCAGTATCTGCATTCCATGCAAACTCACTTGAATGTGGAAACGTATTGGTCCAATCATGAACAAGATTAGCAGATTTCATCTCAACTTTCTCAACTTTATTTGGTGAATGATAAACTAAATGTGCATGTTGACCAGTTTTGAATTTATGATCTGCAGAACTTGGACATTCTCGAGCAAAGTGACCATAATTTGAACACTTGTAACATTTTACCTTAGACTTATCCAAACCAATCTTACCCTCCTGATTTAATCTCTTCTTCCCAGTTCTGTTGAAAAATTTCTTCGTTCGTCGAACCAACATTGCATATTGCCAATTTAGATCCATTTCTTCTAAATGATCATAATCAATCTGATCATAATCTTCGTTAGCTAACTCAGCATTACTCACAGCACCCGTGATAACACCAAAATACGAAGATACCAAAGCAGACATTAATGCATTATAATCATCAACAGTTTGAGCAGATAATGCAGTTTGATTTGAAGAACTCGGAACAGAAACAGTACAACCAGCAGAAGAATAACTTGAAGATTCAGATTTACCTGCCAGAAATGCTGTCGGGGGTGCAGAACTAAGAATATTCGATTTTCCAGCATTCATTGTAGAATCATTTTCACCATGATACACTGCAGGATTCTGAATTTGTGTAGGAAGAGACTTGTTCACCATCAATTCCATATCCCTAGCCTGAATTCTTTGAACTAAATCATTGAACGACAATCCTTGAAAATCCTTGTCATGAGTAATCATCATAACATAATTCTCCCATTTCTCAGGTAGAGCTTCTAAAATTTTCTCTTTCATATCAGCTTCGTCTTTAGTAAGATTCACCAAACGCATTTCACTCATTAGATGAGCAAATCTTGCAATCAGATTGGGAATCGTTTCATTTTGATAATGCTTAAAGCTGTCAAACTCTTTCTTCAAAACCTTTTGTCGACTTTTCTTGTACTGGTCATTGCCTTCACATCTTTTCTCCAAAGCATCCCATAGACTTTTTGATGTGTAGTTACCAGCAAATTGATGAAGTAACTCTTTAGGCAAAGCCATCGTTAAAGTACCATAAGCCTTTTTCTCAGCTTGATAAGCTTTCTTTTGTTCAGAAGACATTTTTCTTTGAAGTATAGGTTCACCAGTTTCATCTTTAGGGTAAACATATTGCTCAGTGAAAGATAACCACATATCAATGTCATTTGTATCGACATATGCTTCAAACCGTTTAACCCAACTATGATAATCTTCCAATTTTAGCAATTTGGGAACTTTCTGACTTGTTCCAATTTCATTATCATAATTTATCATCGTTTGCATTGTAGCTTGAACTGAGTTTTGAATAGCCGCGAACGCTTGAAAATCGGACATTTTCGAAACACAAGTTACTGTTCACTCCGAACCTTGTCCGAACCTAATATCCCCTCCGAACGTCCTCCGAACGTGGTCCGAATTCAGAAACACAGTCCGAACTCTCTCCGATCTCTCACCGAATCCAGTTAACTCCGAAACCCTCCGATCCTAGTCCGAACTCTCACCGAACAACCAAAATGGTCCGAACGCTCACCGAATAACCTCCGAACGAACTCCGAACGTGGCGTTCGGAGCAGTTAGACCGAGCTTACTCCGAACTTGAAGTGCGGAGCAGTTACGCCGAACGAGGAGTTCGGCCGAACGCGAAATTTCGGAAAAAAATGGAAAAACTCACTGAAATCGACACCTCTCGAGTTGTAAACACTCAATCAACTGAACACGAACAAACAGAAACATTTTGAACATAAATCATGACATTTTGAACGATAATTTTGAGAAAAGAAGATGATAAACGAATTTTGAAGCTCAAAACCGTGAATTTGAACTCGATAACTCGAAAAACACTGATCTCCGACTAGTAGAACAAACCAAATGCTCTGATACCACTTGAAAGTGCGTGAGCGTGAAGATCTTCTACTTAGCCGTAAAGAAATCAATGTAAATGAGTAAAACACAAAGAGTAAATACAACTGAGACTTGTATTAACCACTGAGAACCACAGAGTACACTTAGTAAGTATATGACACGGAAGCTGTTTAAATCTATACAAGACAAACCTATTTATAGGCTGAACTCACGTCTGGCCGAACCTTAGGTTCGCCACAAGCTCGGAGCTGTCCGAACTCCAGGTTCGCTGGGAGTTCGGACCTCAGCAATCTTGTGAGTCTTCGTCTTGTATTCGATACTTCACATGACGATCAGGACTATGTATCAACTGAGAGAGTGAATACTAGGTAATTACCACTCTCAACCCATTTTTGCCGGGACTCAGTTTTTTTAAACCATGCAACCTGGGATGGGAAACTAAACACATATATATTTTAAGTTCATTGCACTTACATTGGTGGTCATACGATTAGGTCGAGCCTACCGAGCATATCACCGTGGAGCTTGCTTTTCACTTCCGCCTTACGCGTGTCAGCCATCTCCAACCCGGACATTCATTTTGCTTCCCCTAAACTTCTCAGAAACAAGACACAAACAATTAAAAATTAAAAAGCACACTATTTTTGAGGGGTCAACTTTTTCTTCATCTTTACCTTTTTGATTTTTAATGTCACAATCTTGTGAACATCATTTTTCAGTTTTTTTTTTAAATAAAAAATAAAACACACAAACACACTTAAAAGAACAAAACATAAAATTTTGAAGATATCTGGCCAAGCTAACTTTCAAAGTATTTATTTGAAAATTTTAGAAAATTGGGTTTCATGACATGCACACTTCATTGCATTTGAAGTCAAACACATAATCAATCAACAGCTTAATTGAAACTTTAATGAAATAGGTTTGACTCAAAAGACCCTTTGCTGCCTCATCATTCAAACAACCAAATTAAGAACAGTACCTTTCATGATGATCTTGACATTTTACCTCTCAAAGAGACATACATTCCATTGTATAGATTACTTGACATGACATGAAGATACGTCTCCTAAACTGTGCCTGGAACAATCACTTATCAACAAACAAATTAGTAATAAAAACGTTAGTGATAATCCTCCTTGATCGTTCCTGCACAGAGTGAGAGATTAGTTAGCTAATGGTACCCAGGCCATTGTTTTTCTGGGTACACCTGAGGAATCAATAAAAGATACTTCTCGTAAGAACATCCCCTTTGAAAAATCAGGAAGTTGGGATGGAAATGCCTTGATTTTTGGTTTCCAAGTTCCAGGTGATTTAACATTTGTTTTAGTCACCTTTGGAGTTGTGACTTTAGGTATTTCAACCTTCTTCGTTTTAGATTCATTATTTAAAACAGTTTTAGTTACCTTGGGAGGGGTAACTTTGGGTTTTTCAAGTTTTGATTGCTTTGAAAATGGTTTCATCACCTTTTTCTGAAAATTTTGGTAACTTGGAAAGCTGTTGTTTTGATTTAAAGATTTTCTTTCAGCTTTGGCAGCACCCCAATGTTGATCAGAGGGTTTAACCTAAGGAGTAACAGTCTTCATTGCCTTAGGTTTCTGCACCATCACCGGCTTAGACTTCACAGACTCCTGAGATGAAACCCTTTGAGTTTTCGGATAATAGGGTTCATAAGGGTGATAAAGACAGTTTCTAGCAATATGACCAGCGATGCCACAATTAAAACAAGTCTGCTTCTTTAGATAGAAGTCAGACGTGTACCCATTTGTCTTCGGTGGCTGATATGGAGCTGGTTTGCCTTGTGTATGCTTCTTTGGTTTGACTGCAGCTTCAGATTTGACTTTCTGCTGGTTTGTCGAAGCCTGTGTCGAACCTGTCTTTACTGTCTTTGTGCTTCCTTGATTCTTTGACGTTGAAGCACCATTCTTGCAATTACAACGGCAACTGCATGATCTAACTGAAAAAATGGGAGACACAGCTACTCCCTTGAGTTTTTCATTCGTCACTCCAGCTGTTGGTTTCATACTCGGATGCTTGATGGTGATCTTTGGCCTCTCAACTTTAGGTTCACTTATCACTCCATCGGTTATTCCCTTGAACTTGGAGGAGAAGGATGGTAATTCATATCCTACATCTGGTTCTTGGTCAAACATTGATCCAGATGTCATAAAGATCTTCCCCTCAGGCCGTGTCGTCAAGATCACCTTTTCCCTTTTGACTTGTCAATTACTTTGAAGCATGGGGTTTCAATTTTAGGGTATGGTTTTAACTCTATCCTAGCATCATCAGACTTAGAGTTATGACACCTGTCATATTTCTGACACTTAGCATCATTGTCTGATATATCCTTTACTTTCCCTTCACCATAAGTCATGTTTGCTTCATTATTAATTTCTTCTTGAGTCAATGGTGTAGTTCCAACCAAGACACTATCAATAGGAGGAGCAGCTTCTTTATAATCAGACTTGGTTCGTTCAACCTGTTCCTCACTAAGAAGTATTCCTATAATGTCTCTGGGAACTGGTGGAGGAATAATGTTGTTTGCAGACAGAGGCTTATCAGACTTTTCTGAGCCAAACCCAATTTTATTTTTCCCAACTTGACCAGTTACAACAGCATGTGACAGTTCTTTTCCAGCATCGAGCATTCGCTGATTTCTTTCCTGATTGCAATCATACTTGACCTGTAGCTCATCATATTTTTGCTGCAGTTCAGTTAATTTCTTTGTCAGCTCAGATATCTCAATCCTAGCCCGATCATGTAAAATAGTCTTCTCTGTTGCTAGCTTTTGATATTTCTCAATGTCTAGTTTTTGAGCTTTTACTTTCTTTTCACTCTTTTCCCATCTACCCCTGAATGAACTCCTTTCGCATTTTATTTCAAACAGTTCTATCTCATAATTTTTACAAATTTGCCTAAGTCCAGGAATTAAACGTGCACAAGTAGGATTGGGGCATATCTTAGTTTCATCAACTTCAGCTGCGAAAGCATCCTTGTTCTCAACCAAATTATTTTCTTCAACCTCTGAACTCATTTTCTTTCTTTAGATATGCAGCTTCTGAAAATTTTGAAAAATTGGCAAGAACGGCAAAATTACTATTCAAGGAATAGTGTCAAAAAACTTAAAACTGAAAAACGGAGGCCTTCGGAGTGGAATTTGGGGGTCCAAACGAGCTCCCCTGGACGTTAGTATGAGGTAATTCTAGGGCTCGATGTCACGAACGTCGTGTTCAAATTTGAGCCTCTAACTCCAAACGAGTCAAAAGTTATGACCGTTTCCGTGAAAGTGTGAAATAGTGACTTTTTGCCGTAAACCAACCCTGTTTCCGACCGTAATCCCTATTTACGATCGTAATCACCTCCGGGTCGTAAACAAAGATCGTAAACACCGATTCCGATCGAGATGAGTCGTAAACGCCGAATCCGATCGAGTACATTCGTAAACTTGATTCCGGTAAGAAATATCGTAAACACGTTTCCGGTCAGAAAATGTCGTAAACACCGAAAGCTTGCGTCTTGAACTCGTAAACACAAATTTCTTGATCGTAAACAGTCAAAGATCCCAGCTTGATGTCGTAAACGAGATTCCGATGAAGAAACTCAAGAACACCCAGTCGTAAACGCACAAAATACCCAGAAAACTGATCGAGAACACCCAAGAACAGCAGCAGCAGCGATCGTAAACCTGAAAAACTCAAGAAAACTCGCAAAAACTGTTAGATCTTCTTGAATCAATATCGTGAGAACCGCGAAACACTCGTTTCTTGGCTCTGATACCAATTGTTGGTCCAGAATCAACAACCGTTCACGATATCTAACTAATCTAAGCGTGCGGAATCCGGTTAGATTAGTGATTCAAGAAAGAGATGAGAAGAAAACTAAGAATACGATGAATATAAACAATAAAAACCTGATATTGCACACAAGATGAACTTGTCGGGTACAAGATCGTAATCGTAAACTGTCTCTCTCGGGTTTACGATCGTAATCGTAAAGGCTCCTCTAGAATCGTAAACTGACAGCTAGAATCGTAAACTGGCTGGCCCCAAATGAGGAGGTCTAGAGGGGTTTATATAGGCACCCCAATGGGTTTACTATTGGGCCTCTTGAGTCATAAACCCAATAGTAAACTCAAGCCCAACCATAAACTAGCCTACATACAATAACCAAACTAGTCTACTAAACTAATGAAACCCTCTAAGCCCAGCCCATCATATTTAATATTACAAGCTCATAATTTAGCCTCTACAATAGTTTTTAGTAAATATATATATACGAGTAAAGTGCCCGCGCGTTTTTGTGGTTGATAAGTTATTAGAGATGGCTTTTATATCCATAAAAGTTGCATAACAACCAACTCATAAGCATGTATAATCAATAAATTGTGGTACATTCATTATAATTTGCCACCTTTTTAACGTTCCAATTAAGCCATTAATATAATTTGCAATGTACATTATATTCTATAGCACATTTCATATAATTTGCAGAGTCTAAATGAGACCACTGGAAATTATAATCTTCATTCATTTTCAAATAAAGAAAAGCTTCTATCTAGTCGTAACAATTTTAAAATAATCATGAAAAGCAAATAAGCATCTAATATCATCCTCATTCATAGAAAGAACAAAAGCAAGGCCAAATACATTTTATATATAAAAACAACTCATGGTCATTGTAACTGTAACCCACATACAGTTCAAGTAATCAGAAATTGTAGTTGTCTTTTACTTCAAATGGTCTATCTCAATGTATCCTTCAACTATTCTTCTAAGCTTTAGAAAGCATGTCTCTCTCTTTAATATGTTGCAACATCTAAATAGGCTTCCACCACTGTAATGCAACTTCAGTTATAAGCAGATTAGTATTATATAAAACAACAGAATACAAATTCTCAACACGCCCAACAAAATCAAAGATTTTAAAAACTACAACAGCCAATAGAAACCAAATCTTCTAGATAGGCATCAAGTCAAATGGAAACACCATCTCAAATACTTTAACCATTATTAAACCAAATGATAAAAGACATTCTTAAGGAAGATGATTCTTGTATTACCACATAAATTCTCATGATCAGTCCTCTAACATTGAAAACGAAATGAATCCGTACCTGAATGATCTTGACCGTGTGTTAAAAGGCAAAAGCTTAAAAACATGACAATGTGTACTTAGCAACTAAAGAGGATATACAAAAGTAATAATTGGTTTTCATGTGATGGTGAACATTCTTATTTATCCTATTTGACCATCACCACATTGCAGCACTAATTTGTGTATGGAATGTAAGAATAATGCATCTTCAAGTTTGTTTAAAGTCATAGTCCATAGATATCTAGCTCACCCCTCAATACTCCAAGAATCCACATAATCTAACCTGGGAATTCAGATCCTCCATAATGTTGACATAAAATGAAAGATAAGCATTAAAAATACCATAGTGTACGTATTGAGAAAAATAAGTATTATACCGTAGATGAAGCAAAGTGTAGATGAAGGTGGAGGAAGTTTGCCATATCCTTTCTCCAAATGAATACAAAATGCCCAACACGATATTGGTGTCCTAACTATAGTTTGTAGTTGTAAAAAACCACCAGAAAACCCATCATTTAAATCTAAATGATATCATGATCCTTACTGTAGTTTGTAGTTGTAGAAAACCACCAGAAAACCATCATTTAAATCTGAACCAAATTGAAATCAACGTAAATTAGAATTCGAACCCTCATAATTAGAATTGCCGTGTGCATTCTTGAAGTCTCTAACAGGCTGACTATAATCAGGCACCAAACGAAATCAGGGATGAGAAAACAGGAACGAACTGACCAAAGTGAACAAAATCATGTTCTAATACAACATCTAAATATGCACAGTGAACCTCCTGAAAAACTGCATGAAAACTTCCTTATTCAAGCTAGGCTTAAGATGTATATTTAGGTCTCATTTACTTAAAATCGGGTCAACTTAGGTTGTGTTTTATCCCTAATGGATCAAGTTAGCGAATAAACAATTAAGAAAACGGGTCAAAAGTAATGTAAAGTGAACCTTAAATGCATAAAAAATAAAAAGCATACTATTACTAAAAGGATGGATATGATAACCATAGCTCTATAGAGCTACAGTTGAAAATCGAAGGTCTAACCATTTTAGGCAGAGGTGAGAAATAGTGTCGTGTCGACGTCAGGAAGCAAAGCGAGGCATAACCGGCTACCGTCAACGGGAGCAACAATAAGAACAGACGTTGAATCAAAGTTGCTGCTAACGTGTGTTAACCAACAGTAAGAGACCACTGCCCATTAGCACCAGTAAGAAAACGTGCTTGAACAGTAGACAAACCATGTATCTGCAAAGCATATATCCAAACCAAAAATGTCAAAACACACCTCTTAAATTGAAGGTTAAGATTTGATTATATTTTCTAAGATTTATATATAATAAAGCAAGTAAGGGAATGTTAATTAATTCAAATGCAAACTCCATCCAGAAACTAATTGATGGCGTGCGAGCCAAAAATTAAATAACTGAAAGAAATATTACCTTGAACATTTGTTTTCCTGATTTGATTTGGGTTTAATATTTATTTGCTTTGATTTATAAACATAGTAGGATTTGAAAATGGCTCTCTTTTGTTGATTTTTCTTACATTTTGTGAAGGTTTTGGTCCGGTTTCTTTACAAACTAAAACCCCCAAAACTCTAAACACTTCAATCTAAAAACAACAATACCAAAAACCAATAAACTTAAATTAGAGATTAACCTCAAAAGTAGCACAGTACTTCAGAATGATCGGACCTGTAACAGAAAAGTAAACACTAAAATTGAGGGAAAGGTAATCTCAACTGAAAGAAAACGAAGCAAGCTCAGATGTAACATCGTCACAGCGGAAACAAAAACATATCATATCCACAAACAACAGATCTAGAATGATCAAAGGCAAAACCATAGAAAATAACCTTCAATTGCCAACGTATAACACCAAAGCAACAACATAGCCAGCCACAGAGATATATATGCCCAAAACCCTAAAAATAGAGTGTAAGAGAGAGATACCGGCAATCGGCGTCATCGTCGGCCAGAGGGAGCCTAGATTTGCGTTTTCGAATTGAACATTAGAGAGTGGCCCAATACCTAAAAATCGAGTTTGGAAGAGAGAGATACACAGCAATTGCGGTGCTCGCCAGCGATAGAGAAGCCAGCTTTCTATTTTGTATAGAATGAGCACGTCACGGTGTACGGAGAACATGCAATTGGCATCCAAGCCCTCGAAACGATTTGTGAACACAAAACCAAATTTATTCAGACGAAAAATTGAAGAACGTGGCGAAATTCATTACATTCATTAACTAAGAAAATGTATAAAAAAGTGTGGAGGATACCTGAGTTCACAGATAGCAGAGAAGAACGATACAAATGACAGTGGAGACGGAAGAATGCTATCCAAATCCATCTCCGCCAACGGATCATCGGAGAAATCATCGTCACCGTCAGATTCGTCGGCGTCGCTCGAGGGAAACGGCATGGCCGAAGTGGAAGAGGTCATAGATGCCGCCGGCTGTCGATCGGCCTGTTCGATTTAAGAGAGGGAGAGAGGGGTCGATTTTAGGGTGTTTGTAATACCTCTCCCGAGGGGGGTCTCCCGAGCTCGGGACCCTCGGGAGGCTCGGGAACACCACGCCGGTGGTTTCGGGAGCGTTGCTCGGGAACGGTGGACAGGAGTGGGGCACCGAGGGAGCTCAGCTTGGGATTATGACCGTTGGAGTGGGCCCCCATCCCACCCAACGGTCCTGTTATTTTTTTTTTAAATTTGTTTTTTTCTCTATTTAAACCATTTTTTCACCCTTTTAACCCACACCAACTCTCATTCTTTTAAAAATTCTTCACATTTCACTTCTCCATCTTCATCATGTCTTACAACTTCTTTCAAAACCAAAACGCCGATGAACCACCAACTCCGACATCTCAACGAAACGTGTTTGGAGAATCCGGTTACATACCGACTTTTATCGATCAAGATTACGGTTTTTTACGTAATGAATTCAACACTCAAGCCGAGTCAAAATCACCCGATGTTGTGATGGAAACACAACCACCCAAGAAAACCGCAAAGAAGAAGACAATGGCAAAGAAAACAAAGGGTCAAATGTCCCAACGCGAGGAGGTTCAAAAACGGATTGCGATTCCGTGGACTTCTGAAGAGGAAGTGGCTTTGACGAGACTATATATTGATAACTCGGAGAATGCGATTAAGGGTATATATCTTTTTTAATTTGTTTTTTTTTTTGCGTTTTTTATAACTTTTTTAACGTTTTATTTAACTTTTTTTTAGGTGATGCACAATCGGGTACTCATTTTTGGAATCAAATTACCTTCAATTGGCACGCGTTGTTGAACTATCCCGTACCCGACTTCAATGATCCTAACTCTTTTTATCGCACCAAGTCTCAAATCTATTCGAAGTGGAAAGATTTGAATATGAAGATCCAAAAATTCAACAACATCTTCATCAACCAACTCGGCCAACGAAGAAGCGGGTATTCGAAAGCCGACATTTTGAAGGCGGCGCATCATCGATTCAAAATAGAGAACAAGATGGTTGCTTTTGACAAAATGGAGTGTTGGGCACTCGCCAAAAAATCCCCAAAATGGCGAGCGACGGTGACGATGGAGCAGGGGTGCGAAAGTGGTGATCAAGGTGGTTCGAAAAGAACCAAAACCTCCGACTCAAACACCTACACTAGTAGTCCCTCCCAAGGGAGGACTCCTATCGACCTCAACGTTGAGGGATTGTCTCCCACGAGCCCACCCGAGGAACCCCTTCCAATGGGTTGTCAAAAGGCTAAACGACAAGCCAAACAAAAAGGGAAGGGCCAAGCGTCTTCGAGTTCAAATTGGGACGAACATTTTGAATCTTTTAACGAAATACAAATGGAAAAGCTCAAACTTCAACGAGAATCCCGAGAGGATAGAAAGAAACATATCGAGATATTGAAGCGCGAACAAATGGTACGTGAGCTCGAAGCGGTTAAAAACTTGTCGGACGACGAAGACGACAAGAAATCCTTGATTAAGAAGATCAAAGCACGCTTATTCGAAAAGTATAAGTGATGTAATTTTTATTTTTAAATTTTTAGGCTTTTTAAATTTTTAAATTTTTAATTTTTAGGAATTTGTAATTTTTATCTTTTAGGAATTTGTAATTTTTTATTTTTAAATTTTTATGCAACTTATTTTTTTTAATTTAAATAGTTTTTTAAAAAAGGGGTCGCGGGGTGGGTATTACTTGCAAAAACTGTGGGAGTGGGGAAAGATAAGGTGACAGTGAAAAAGGCTTGGGGTCGCGGGGTCGTTGGGTGACCATTACTAATACTCTTAGAGAGAGAAGAGAGAGCGTATGTTGTGTTTAAGAAGAGAGAAAGAGTGTTTAAGAAGAGAGAAAGAGTGTTTAAGAAGAGAGAAAGAGAACGTGTTTTAGCCAATGAAAACAATGCACCGCCAAGTTCATCAAATCAGAAAAAACATGTGGGCTGAAAAAAGAGTCGGGGCTCAAGATTAGAACTTGAGACCTCCGGGTTTAAAGCCAGCGTAAGTACCACCGAAGCAAGCCTTAAGATTGAAGCAATTCGCGCAAACTTAATACAAAAGCTAACCAGTCAACTGGAAAATAAAAAATAAATAAAACAAAAGAAACAGCCACGTGGCAAACAACCAAAGGGCCACGTGGAGGGAATAGTACAGCTCAGCTTTGCAATTTGATATATAAGGTTATATATATATATATATATATATATATATATATATATATATATATTGAGATCTTTTAAAACAAATATTACATTGAGATCTTTTTTCTATACTTGGATAATATCCACAATTATAACATTTTATATAATTATTTCCTCTGTTAGATATCCACTTATGACTACATTCTTCTTCTGTATTCATATATGTATATGTTACTTTTGTAACTGACTGTTCATCTTCGCTGTATATGCTATAAATTGATTCGTTGTCTGTATGATCCGTATCTACAGCCTCTATTTCATAGTCATTTAGTTGTTCTACTAGATTACTTCTTTCAGTATTTTTATTTTTGTCTGGGCATTTATTAGCTAAATGTTTTTCATCTCCGCAAATATAACATTTACATTGCCTTGTTTGAGGTTTTTTAACGTATTTATTTTTATAGTAAGGCTTATTTTTATAATATGGTTTATATTCCTTTTTGTATGTAGTACTTCTTCTAAGCTTTTTCTTTTTATCATAATAACCATATGCCTGTGGTGTATATATTGCTGTTTTACAAAACGCATATGCATTTCTTTTTAATTGTTCTTGTAAAGCAACCTCCTTACATCTTTCTTCTAGTATTCCAAATGTGAAAGTTATTCTAGGTCCTATTCCTAGATTCTTTTTATCACTGTATGTTTCTTTCCATAGTTCATGTATATTTTTTCCTAAATCACCTGGTAATTTTATAAAGTATTTGTTACATTTTATATAATTATTACATTGAGATCTTTTTTCTATTACATTATATATATATATATATATATATATATATATATATATATATATATATATATATATATATATATATAAGGGAGGGATATAATGAAAACCTCTCCGAGTTTGGAAAACCGTGAAAACCAAGCTAAAAAATTTGATTTTTGTTCCGATTTTTTTCATGGTGATTCTCTAAGTTAAAAAGACCCCCTTTATGCAAAAAAATAAAAAAAACGCCTAGTAAATTTTTTTAAAAAAAATATTTTATAACCGAGGTTACATATGTAACAGGGTACTGTTACATATGTAACCTTGGTTATAAAAAAAAATTATAACCGAGGTTACATATGTAACAGGGTACTGTTACATATGTAACCTCGGTTATAAAATATTTTTTTTTAAAAAGTTTTACTAAGCGTTTTTTTTTTGCATAAAGGGGGTTTTTTTTAACTTATAGAATTACCATAAAAACAATCGGAACAAAAATCGAATTTTTTAGCTTGGTTTTCACGGTTTTCCAAACTCGGAGAGGTTTTCATTTTATCATTCATCTCTCTCTCGCTCTCTCTCTCTCTCTCTCTCTCATATATATATATATATATATATATATATATATATATATATATATATAGGGTTAGGTTCAAACGAGAACGTTTTGTTTTGAGAACTTTTGAGAACTAAATCTCAACCACAAATTTCAGGGGGGGGGGGGGGGGGACCACTACAATTCATGGAAGGGGGGATACATGTAAATAAACTTGTGGCTCAAATTAGTTCTTTTTAGTTCTCAAATCAAATTGGTTCTCAAATGATCCTCTCCCTATATATATATATATATATAGGGTTAGGTTCAAATGAGAACTTTTTCTTTAGAGAACTTTTGAGAACTAAATCTCAACCACAAATTTCAAGGGGGGCCACTACAATTCATGGGAGGGGGGATACATGTAAATAAACTTGTGGCTCTAATTAGTTCTTTTTAGTTCTCAAATCAAATTGGTTCTCAAATGATCCTCTCTCTCTCTCTCTCTCTCTATATATATATATATATATCGGGTTAGATTCAAATGAGAACTTTTTGTTTTGAGAACTAAATCTCAACCACAAATTTCAGGGGGGGGGGGGGGGGGACCACTACAATTCATGGGAGGGGGGATACATGTAAATAAACTTGTGGCTCAAATTAGTTCTTTTTAGTTCTCAAATGATCATCTCCCTATATATATATATATATATATATATATATATATATATATATATAGGAAGAGGATCATTTGAGAACTAATTGGGTTTGAGAACTAAAAAGAACTAATCTTAGCCACTAGTTTATATATATGGAAAACCCCCCATGAATTTGAATGCTCCCCCCTTGAAAATTAGTGGCCTAAATTGGTTCTCAAAAGTTCTCAAAAGAAAAAGTTCTCATTTGAACCTAACCCTATATATATATATATATATATATATATATATATATATATATATATATATATATATAGGGTAAGGATTATTTGAGAACCAATTTGATTTGAGAACTAAAAAGAACTAATTTGAGCCACAAGTTATTTACATGTATCCCCCTCCCATGAATTGTAGTGGCCCCCCCTGAAATTTGTGGTTGAGATTTAGTTCTCAAAAGTTCTCAAAATAAAAAGTTCTCATTTGAACCTAACCCTATATATATATATATATCTTCCTACTCTAATAAACAATTACAATTGTTGACACATGTCAACACTAGATTTATTCTAATAAAAGTTTTTCCCTCCCAAATCTACTCCCTAATAAATTATTTTTTGGTTGGAAATTATATTCTATTTTATAATCATGATATATTTTTATCTATTTATATTTATAAAATTATGACAATCATATATTAATTTACATCTTATTTTATTTAAAAGTAACTTTTAAACTATTATTTTTCATTTAATAAAAATATTTAGAAACTTATAAAATACCAATAAACACTTATTTAGAGTGTTTTCAAATATAATTGAGCAAATCATATTTAATATTTTATCTATTTTACAAATTCAGTCAGCATTGCGTTGCGGGTGTACTATTTATACAGAAATTCATAAACGATAAAAATCATGTTCATAATATCCAATATTAAATAGTTTTTCCTACCATATCAAATGAGTCATGTTCATCCAATTTAGAAATTTTAAACATCGCGATAAATACAATTGTAAGTTTTCTAATTTGTATCCACATAATATTTTTTTTATTGATAACATTATAATCTTTTGATTATAATTTAGATTTTATACTCAACAATCGGAATGTGTTCATTATAATTTTGATAAAACTTTATACTCATCTAATTTCTATACACACTTAAAGTCTCAAGTTTGTCAATTCATAATTCATGTTAGTCGTTATTCCGGGTTTGATTGTTTTTTAAACATGATCACGTTTATCTTGCATTCTCCAAATATACAGTTAAAGACATGCCCAAAATATATATTTTTTATAAAGAGAGTAAAGTCATCAATACCATACTATGAACTATAACTTTAGTTTTTTATTTAATGTAATGTAATACGTTATTCCGGTAATAAAAAAAGTATGCATGAATTATCAATTATATATATTTTTAATGATTCAACCCGTATAATATACGGGTTCTATCCTAGTTATATATATATATATATATATATATATATATATATATATATATATATATATATATATAGGGATGAGCATCAGAAATAACCACCCTTAATTGGGATAACTATATAACCCATCTAACATCTCACATTCATTCAATTTTTTGATCCAACAGCTCATTTCATCTAGAAATCGTTTGAATTTGTGTGGTTGTAATTATCTTAAGGGTATATAAGTAATTTCCATTCTTTGATTACCTGCATATATTATTCCCCATCTTCTCTCTCTTATTTTTCTAGATGAAACAATCTCTCTCTCATTGTTCTAGATAAATCAACTATCTTAAATCTCAATTCAAACCCCCCCATCGAAACTTACCAAGTTTCTATTTTCGTCGGTCATCAAAGCAGAAATCAATTATGTCTTCTCCATTCACGACAACTATAGTTCAAAAATCAAAATCGAGGTTGCGATATTCCTCTAAGTTGCAGTTTGCAATACCCAGAAATCTTTGATCTCCCTCACAAGATCAAGCAAGTCCAACATGCTCTTGATCTCCCTCCCGGCCGAACACACCCCACCGTCGCCCCTGCCCTGCTCGGAAACGGCCGCCATACGCTCGGAAGCGACTGGCACACACCATAACGTTCTCGTTCGCCGTCGTATCGACTCCCTCGTGAGCCCCGTCTTCCTCTCATCCTCGGAAGCTTCCGTCACCGACACCCCAAATTCCCCCGCCGACGAAGACCCGTCACAAATCACTGAATCTCCGATCTGGGTTTTCAATCGAGATGTCCGTGCTATTTGACGAAAAGTGTAAGTGATTGTGATTTTTTTCCCACTATGGGTTTCCAATCGAGATTTGTATGGTTTGATTTATTGTTTCCATTTGATATCAAATGGATTGATTATTTTTTCCATTTTCATAAAAATTCGATCCGGGTTTTTGGGTTTTTGTTTATATATAATGGATGGATGGATTGATTATTTTCTCCATTTTTCTTCTAAAAAGTCCCATCCGATTGTTTCTATTTTATAATGGATGATGGTTGATGTTGATGACAATGAATTATTTAGGGTTTTTTCTTTTTCAAATGTCCATTTAAATGGGTTGATACATTTAGATGCTTTGCGGGTTGTAATCTTTGTATATTTTGTTGTACATTTGGTGATTTTTATGTAGTAGCATCACTATTACTCACGATTACACTTTTGTTACTAGTTAGGACACTAATGTTTATACATGTAACACTAGTGCTAGTGGTTCTAGTATTTGAGATTAGTTGTATTTATCGACCATAGTAGCATCAGCGTAAGTTGTAATATATGCATAAGTAGTTGAACCTAAGTAGTAGCATCAGTGTTTAGACGTATAACACCAGTGCTATTTTGTATGTCTGAGAAAACGATAATAAAAAACGTCGAGACTATAATGGAATTAAAGATAAAAATGCGACGAGTTTAATGGTGTAATTTTTATAAAAATCCGACAATGTATAAAAAAGTTATAGTCATTTTAAAATGAAGGAGGTTTTTTACATGGTTGTGTAGAAAGACTATTTTGCCCTTTTTTCATTAAAAAAAAGGTGGACATGTGGCATTATCTGGTGCCTTCTAGCAATTTTCAACGGATGAATGTTATTTGGTTATTTCAATAGACATGGGTTATTAACCATTCCATCCCCTATATACCCCTATATATATATATATATATATATATATATATATATATATATATATAATATATATAGGGTTAGGTTCAAATGAGAACTTTTTGTTTTGAGAACTTTTAAGAACTAAATCTCCACCACTAATTTCAGGTGGGGACCACTATACTTCATGGAGGGGTTTTCCATATATATAAACTAGTGGCTGAGATTAGTTCTTTTTAGTTTTCAAACCCAATTGGTTCTCAAATGAACCTCTCCCTATATATATATATATATATATATATATATATATATATATATATATATAGGGAGAGGAACATTTGAGAACCAATTGGGTTTGAGAACTTTTGAGAACCATTTTGAGCCACAAGTTATATATAAGGAAATCCCCCCATGAATTTGAATGCTTCCCCCTGAAAATTAGTGGCTCAGAATGGTTCTCAAAAGAAAAAGTTCTCATTTGAACCTAACCCTATATATATATATATATATATATATAGGAGAAGGATAAAATGAAAAACCTCTCCGAGTTGGAAAAACCGTGAAAACTAAGCTAAAAAATTTGTTTTTTGTTCCGAATTTTTTTTATGGTGACTCTCTAACTTAAAAACAAACACCCTTTATGAAAAAAACAAAAAAAAAACGCATAGTAAGTTTTTTTTAAAAAAATATTTAAGAACCGATTTTTTTGCAAAAAGAAGTTAACCGGCCAAAAAAGACGTTCAAAATTTATTTTTTTTAGATGTATTTTTTATAGATTCTACATTCATTTTTAATGGTTTTGGTGAAAAATAAATAAAAAAGCGCCTTGAGATTTTTTTAAAAAAAATTATTTACAGATTTTGTTACATATGTAACAAGGCATTTTACATATGTAACAGGCAAATGGTACATATGTAACATGACGTAACGTTAGATTTCGGAATTTAAAAAAAATAAAATACTAGGCGTTTTTTTGATTTTTTTTTCACCATAGGGCTTGTATTAACGCATATAATCACGACAAAAAAATTGAAGAAAAAAAAATCATTTTGTGGTAGTTTCCACGGTTTTTCCAACTCAAAGTGGTTTTCATTATATATATATATATATAGGGTAAGGATCATGTGAAAACAACTTTTATTGCGAAAACACGAAAACAAATATTAAAACCTCTATAACTTTTTCATACGTTAATATTTTTATAAAAATTTTGCACCAAAATCCTTAAAATTATGTTATCTTTAGTTATGGGAAAAAATTTAAAAAATAATCAAATTTTTTTAAAAATTATTATTGCACAGGTGCAATAATTATTATTATTATTATTATTGCACATATGCAATAATATTAAAACCTTTATAACTTTTTTCATATGTTAAAATTTTTTATAAAAAATTGCACCATAAATCTTATAATTCTGTTATCTTTAATTCTGGAGAAAATTAAAAAAAATTCAACGTTTTTTTTATTTTTTTATTATTGCACATGTGCAATAAAAATTTATTATTGCACATGTGCAATAATATTAAAACCTCTATAACTTTTTCATACGTTAATATTTTTGATAAAAAAATTGTACCATAGATCTTATAATTCTGTTATCTTTAATTCTGGAAAAAATTAAAAAAAAATTAACGTGTTTTTGTTAATATTGCACATGTGTAATATAATTAATACGTATTATTGCACATGTGCAATAATAAAAAAAATCACGAAATTTTATATTTTTAATTTTTTTCCTAGAATTAAAGGTGACATAATTTTAAGACTTTTGGTGCAAATTTTTTTAAAAAATATTATCGTATGAGGAAGTTATAGAGGTTTTAATATTTGTTTTCTTGTTTTCGCAATAACATCTTGTTTTTATTATATATATATATATATATATATATATATATATATATATATATATATATGTAAAAGATCCGTGTAGACCCCTTATTTTTTGTAGACCCGTAGACCCCTTATAAAACTCAATAAAACTCACTAAAAATAAAACTCAGTTTTGTTAATTTAGTTTTTTTTATTTGTGATAAGCTTTTAAGAACAAAAAAAAAGCAATTAAAAAAAAAGAAAAACGAAAAACATTAAAAATTGAACATTTTAAGACAATGAGTTTTAAAAATCAATGAGTTTAAAACTCAATAAACTCAATAAAACTCAGTGTTGCGTTTAAAACTCATTGTCTTAAAATGTTCGATTTTTAATGTTTTTTTTTTTAAATTTATTTATTTATTTATTTGGTTTTTAAAAGCTTATCGTAATAAAAAAAAAACCAAATTTACAACACTGAGTTTTATTTTTATTGAGTTTTATAGGGGTCTACGAGGTCTACAAAATTTAAGCGGTCTATACGGAACCCTTCCCTATATATATATATATATATATATATATATATATATATATATATATATATATATATATATATGGAGAGGATCATTTAAGAATCAATTGGGTTTGAGAACTTTTGAGAACCATTCTGAGCCACTAGTTTATATATATGAAAAACTCTCTCATGAATTATAATGATCCCCATCTGAAATTAGTGTTTGAGATTTAGTTCTCAAAAGTTATCAAAATACAAAAAATTTCGAACGAGATATGCACTTTGGGATCTTGTAGTGTTGTCTTCCGTCATACTCAATTTCCAATTTTCTAATTAAATTCCAAAAATCACGACCAACATTAAATTCAAAATTAATTTCCATCCTAATGGAATTCCACAAATCACTTCCAAAATTAAACTCCTCCATGACCACAATTGAATTCAAGTTGGTAGTTGATGGCGCGGTTGGCATGTGCGCCATGAAAGGCGCAGACTTCTCAGTTCGGGACAGAGTCGAAGATATCATCGTCGATTTATAACTCTCGTTAGCTTCTTCTAGAGCCACCCTTGATTTCATCCACCAACCAAAATCACATGTTTGACTACTCTTGCTAACAACAGAGTCATAGAATAAAAATATTACTCACCTTGTCTGACTTTTGAATTGTGGAGATATGACAAAATAAATATCCTTTAATTTATGTAATTCCATATTTTGAAACCTCAATCTTAGCGGAGAAACAAAAATATCGAACATGACTCCAATTTGTGCGCCAATATGTACGGATATGGCCAAACTATTTACGTGTAGATCGTAGATATTTGAAATAGCAGATTGCGACAGAATCAATAAATCCATTGAAGACTTAGGAGAATCGTTACCCTCTTCTACATTTTCATCACCTTGACTAGTAATCCATTCAAGAAACTTTTGTATCAAGAGACACTCTTCCGTGTCGGGAATCGTGTCGTCTTCATCGTAATGAGGTTCTTGATAGATTGGATTCGCCTCCTTATTCTCATCATCTCAGACGATGAAACTTGACTCGGTTTCTTCCAAACCTTCTTCGTCATCCCAGATAAACGAATTGGGTTTTGTTGCCCCATAGCGTTTCTTCTGCTGTAACTCTAAGTTCCGGACTCGTTGTTACAACCTCTTGATTTTCGCTATGTCCCGGGGATCCCGTAGGTGGTCATCGTTGCCTCGGTCGGCGAATCTACGGGGAAAATGAATGGAATCCGGCTTCAGACTTGCCATTGAATCGTCTACTGCGCTCTGATACTAACTGATGAAGTTTCACACCGCATATCAAGCCAGATATCGAGTATTCAAGTAGAGAATCAAAGAAACGAAGAATTATTTCTTTAGTATTATTCAAAACTAAAAAACTGATCAAACTATAATACTAGGAACATTATTTATAAAGGCTCCTAACTACAAGTTAGGCATGAAACTTGGAATATAAATTATCTCCTAATTTAAACTTAATCTCTACCTTATTTGAAATCTAAAACATAGCTAATTAAATAATTAAATAGTAAAAACCGTCTCTCGGGCCACCGCCATCAAAAAAATCACGCACGTTGTTCTAAAATTCACGCATACACTCCAGAAAACTCACAAAAACCACCTGTTTCACACTTAATAAAATAACGCATGTTGTTCAAATAAAATAACGCAAACAATAAAATACAAAAAGCATATAATAGATTAAAAAGAAAAGAATGCCATATATTAATATTTGTAAAAATTTACAAGTGGAATATACTACTAAAGATCAAAAAACATCATAAAAACATCAAAAAAAAACCCTAAAAAAATGAGTGCCTAAATCTTAAATATTTCAGCAGCCTCCACCCTTTCCTTACCCTTCTTAATGGTGTTGTCGACAACACCACTAAGGAGGGTATGAATCTCCACCTTCAGCTCCAGCTGCTGAGTAATACTCAGCAGTAGCCTCTTTCATCGCAGACTCCGGCTCATCCACAAGCTCCTTGAGCATCCTGATGTGGCCTTGGATGCGGTTGACAGTAAGACCCCTGATCATGGCGAAAGAATTACGCATTATGCGATCATCCTTCGATTCTTTCGCATCCATTTGTTCAACAATTTGCATGATTGCGTTTTTAGACACAGAGTTAGGGTTCGATGAAGAAGACGTCGTTTTTTTTATGTTAAAAGGATGAGAATATTGAATTTAGGTATGGGATATATGTGAGATTTGGGGACTTTGTGCGTCGAATACGGAATGTGCATGAAGAAAAACAATATATATACAGAACAGAAAAATGGAGGGAAAATGAAACGTTGGATACAATTAAAAAAATTTACATAATAAACTCAAAAATTAAAAAAGTTAAATCGCTTCCATTTCACCTCCCCAACCGTCCCCATTAATACGGTAATAAATAAAAATACAGGTGACGCATTTAATACCACACGAATCTCATCATTCACCGTCTATAAAACTAGGCACTCGATTGTATTTTGAAATCACGCAAACATAGTTCATTAAATTAAACATCAAATCACAAAACCATAGATAAACGAAAAAATGTCTTCATCTTCCTCTAACACCACAGAAGCCAACAACAATGCTCTCAAGGAGAAACTAACTCGACAAATAATGCTAGAGTACAACAAGGAGAAACTGCTGATAGACGTCCTCGAAAAAAATTTCGAAAGCCTCCAAGAAAACACGCAAGCCAGAAACGAAATCGCGCAGAAGATAAGCAGTCTGCCAAAGAATTCACTTCAAGACATTTCCGTTTGTTCATGATAGACTAGGACAAAACAGATATGGAGCAGGTGGAAACAATAAACAAAATACTCGAGGCTATGAGCACCTCTCTTGAGTTAAAAAAAATCTTTTTTACAAGCCTATCAGTAGAATGTATCCTTGTTATCAAATAATAATAATAATAATAATAATTCTTGTATTTCTTCATTTTAATCTTCATTTATGTTGGTTTATGTTTACTTTAATTTATGCACATTATTAAAAATAAAAAACACATCAAAAAATGATTATTCAAAAAAAAACTAACCAGTAATATATAAAAAACAACTCGAACTTAGAATTACACAAACTATAAACTAAACAATACAAACGATAAAATTACGCACATATTAAAATAATCACCCAAACACAGAAAACTCTAGTAAAAAAACTAAAACAAAACTACTTAAACTTTATCAATGATTCTGCAAAAAACAAAATCAACCTTAAAAATACGCAAGTGTAACAATAAAATACAACATTATTACGCACACTATAATTGTGTATGACTCCCACTAAAAATACATGAACATAAGTTCAAAAATTATCACGCATTTTACTTGTAATTTCACGCATGAAGTAACTCATAAAATTAAGGTTATAACAAACCACGCAACGACATATAATTAAAACACAAAAATATAATATTCACGCAAAACAATAAAAAAAATACAAAAAAATAAAATTACGCAATAATTAAATAAAAACGCAAACAGACAGACTCTTACAAAAAGAAAAAAACATGAACATAAGTTAAAAAAGATTAATTAATTGACTTTCTATAATCACGCATGTTGTTTTTTATTTTGACGCATGAAGAAACTCGATATAAAACACCTTACAACAAATCACGCAATACATACATAATTAAAAACAAACGTTGTGACGTAATCCACCGTCTATTTTAATTAAAAACTTTAAATTGACAAAAATGCCCCTCCGCGTCCAGAATGAAAACGCCACGCGACGGCCTCCCCTTCCTTCGCACGCTTCTCACGGAAAAAAACCCTTTGTATTTGAACTTTAACCTATATATATATATATATAGATAAAATGGATCTTTGATCTCAAGTATGATATGTTTAATATTGATTGGAGTAACGACACTGAAAACTCATAATCAAGTTGTGATTTTATAACCTTATTTTAAGATTGTTCACTGACAGGAAGTTGACCGCCTTTCGGCCCACCTGATGAACCACCATCCAACTACTAATCGTCGCGAGGAGTACGAATGCCGAGGGAAGGTGCTGTCAGTGATCAAATGAAGTGGTGTAATGCCACTTAGTCGTAGGGCTCCTTGGTCGGGCAACCGTTACGCTCGACACGCCGTCATGAACCAGTAGGGGAACAACCCTGCGTGCCAGATTATTTTATTATAAAAATGACCTTTTTAGGGGACTAAGGCCTGTTTCTTCCGTACACGCTCCCGCGTATGCACGTCCAGCATTACCAGAGGTAAGTTCACAAACACGTACCTTTCGACTTCCGTGAAGTGACAAAATATTACCAACCCTCATTCCCAACCAAATACTTTCAGCCCGCACATGCGTGGTCAACCGAGTTTGCTTACATAGACATAAGGACCTCAAACGTATCATGTAGCATGGGGCGCGACTCACCTTTCGGATCATGCATCGTCCCCCGACCAGGTGTCACAGGCCCGACCTTTATGATTTCGACTCCCCAAATGGTCTATGATACGCGAAGCACGCTTGGTTCAGAAAATCAATAATACACTTTCACTAAAAAGGGTTTTTATAAAGTTATTAGACACACCTTAAAATAGTGTTATAAAAAACAACTTGAAAACTTGTTAAAAGTGTGTTATCTCCAATCAAGTGTAAGAGTTTGGCCAATCATGGCTTAAAGATTTGCCAGCTAGTAAAAGAAGACTTCATAGACAAAATACTTTCATTTACTAAACTGGTTGTGTTTCTTACAAACCTTACATACTTGAAGACACAAAGGAACCAAGTGGCTCGTTAACTAATCTACAAGTGAGGGGGAGAGGAAAGAATTGAGCAATTTGTGAAGTGGAGGAAGACAAGTTTTTATAGGCAGCAAATATCTATATTCTATAATGGTTTGCACCCGCAAACCTGCCAATTTCTCGATTCCAACTCTGGTGGCATTTTAGGGAATGAAAGGCCTGAGGAAGTCTTCGCCTAAATAGAAGGTATTGTTCAAACCAGCTTTCAGTGCCAAGGCATGGTGCCAATGCAAATGTCTCCCGGAAAACGGGATAAAACTGACTAACTATTACAAGAACACATTTGTTTTGTCTTCTTTATAGTTTTTCAAGTTTAGTCAAGCCAAAATCATAAAAGGAGCAAAAAATATAAAAAAAATCAGATGAAAAATATTAAGTTCCATATTTTTGGACTATGACACGGCCTGTGCCCACCTTAGCACGCCCCGTGCCCAACTCCAGTGAAGCTCTTCCTCAGTTCTGACAGACACGGTCCATGCACCTAACCGACACGATCCCGTGCTGACTAACACTAACAACATGACCTTGTGCCAATACGCAGACACGGCCCCGTGCCCTCTGAAAGACGAGTTCTCTCCCTCCCCTGACAGGCACGACCCCGTGCCCTAACTTGGCATGGCCTCGTGCTGAAGTCCAGAAACTACCTATAAAAAGAGCTCACTTCTCTCATTCCGACTTGCTCAGAGCTTAGCTCAATTCTCCTCCCTCTAGTTATATACCACGTTTTCCTTTTGAGCCATTTGTTTTCGTGTTCTTGTGTCTTCTCGTCAAGATTGTAAGAACATAAACTTTCGTAGTTAATGAAATGTTATTTTTCTATGAATCTTTCATTATCTCTTAAGCAAATCTTTAAGCCATGATTGGCTAAATTCTTACACTCATTTGGGGATAAGCGTATATTTGGCGGGTTGGTAAAACTGTTTTTATAATCATGCTTTAAGGCAGAAATAATGACTTTATTAAAACCGTTTTAATTGAAAGTTTATTATCAACTTCTTTGAACAAGCGTGCTCTACGTATCACAGACCATTTGAAGAGTCGAAATTGTTGGGAATCTTTGACTCGTTTAGGTCAAATAAATTTTGACGAATAAATATAAAATCATATTTTATATTTTCTAGTTTATCAGATGATTATTGCAATAAATAATTGTTTGCGGAAGCAACTAATTTCAAAACTTTTCTAGACAATTCAGATAAATATATAAAACATAACCATAGGATGTTTGAGATTGACTTCGACGAGACCGAGATGAGACAACCTGAATACGGCAAACGGATCTGCTTGAAATCCTTTGATTACCCGTTCAACAACCTTGAACAACTCGAACTGGTCAACTCTCGACCTAACGAGTGAAGACCCGTGGCGTGACGACAACGGTCACCCGAAACACGATGGCGACCGACTGTGGTGGCGACGACGGGCTATGACGGAGACCAGAGAGCGACAGCTGTAGTGGCGGCAGTGGTCAGTGATAGCGGCGGCGGTGGCAGCTGGGACAGCGGCTAGACGGCGAAAGGCGACGTGGGAGGGCGACGGTGGCGACGACGACGGTGGTCGCCGACGTCGGCTATGGTACTTGATACTTTGTAGGAATATAAGTTACAGTCTGATCCCTAAATTACTGTCTTTTTCTCAAAGACAACGTCCTAACATTAATTGTTAATACAGTTATTACCAGTTAAAGTTTATATGTTCGCAACATACCCAATATATCTTTATATATATATATATATATATATATATATATATATATATATATATATTTAATACAATTTTCATGTTTTAGTTAATTGATTATCCAAAATATTTTATGCGGATAATTATTATTAACGTCTTAATAATATTTACTTTATCCGTATTTAATTTATTATCATAAATTAAATCTCTTGCATGCGTTATAATGAAATAACGTCTTAATATTATTTTCGTCAAAACCGTATCTTGACGTAATAATATTCCCTGATTGAATTGTTAACCACTTTAACAATTCTTATTATCGTTTATATTATTAAACGATCACCGCTTTACCTCGTCCCTTTAAATTGTTTTTTCAAACAATTTAATCGTAATCATTATAACGATTTGCCTATTGTTCGTTCTGTGATCAATAATACTCAAATATATAATATTCGAATGAGTTAATTGCCATTTTTGTCCCCGAGGTTTATAAGTTTTAGCCATTTTAGTACAGAAAGAGTTTTTTTCTCCTCAGCTTCCCTCACGTTTGTAATTTCTGCCATTTTAGTCCATATCACTAACTGTTGTTAAAAACTAACTGGAAACCAGGGGTATTTTCATAAAACCATATTATCTATTTTTTTTAAAGACTTTTAACCCTAAAAAAACAAAAACCCAGATAAATTTGTAATTTATGTCATTTTAGTCCATATCACTATTTTTTTAAACGACTTTTAACCATATTATCTATTTTTTTTGAATGATTTTTTTGAACTCAGATTTTGACCATCAAAGTGTCAAAATGTCTAGAAACTCATATTTGTCATATGCAAATGGGTCAAAACCTCATATCTGCCATATATAAATTGGGTCAAAACCAAAGTGCTAATCAAAGTTACACACAAAATAAGTTTACATACCAAAATAAGTACTTTGACCAAAACGTGACTTAAACAAAGTTCATCATTGACCTAAACATAAACACAATCAGAATATGATACTTTGACCCAAAATCATCATCTTGCATCTTCACTTTAAACACCATCAGCTTGATTGACCCAAAATCATCATCTTGCATCTTCACTTTAAACACCATCAGCTTGATTGACATGAATCCTTTGACTGCAAGTCCTCTTGTTGTGGCCCTTTTGCTTGCAAATTTGACAAGTAACACCGTTGCCTCTCCATGGTAGCTTCCCCGTAGTTCCAATTGTCTGGCTCAACTCTTCTGCAACAGCTTTCTTTGACTGACTCAACTCATCAGCAGCTTTCTTTCTCTTTTTGGTTGGTCTTCCAACTTGAATGTGATGTTTTGGAGTAATTAAAGTAGTTGGGCACTCATTTGGTTTCCATAACCTTTTACCATTAATTGGATCAATAGTGTGTGCATATACCTTCTTCCAAGTCTCTACCCAATATGCTTCATCAACCCACTTCTCTACAACGCCATCATCCAGTCCATGATCACGTTGATCCCATATACAAGCAACTACATGCCTACATGGGATCCCAGTCAACTCCCACTTCCTGCATGAGCATGTCTTCTTATCTAGTTAAACTATACATTGATCTTCATTAGCACCAATTGATTGTACTTGATACTTTGTCTCACTATTCCAAAACACCCTATAGTTAGAAGTCGCTTTCTTGGTTAATTCAAACCTTTTGGCTATTGTTGGAGTTAGAGGAACATTAGCCTTTGCAATGATCTTCTTTACATTTACAAGCCACTTCATTAGATACTCCCTTATGTACTCAAGACAAGTGATAATAGGCTTGTCCCTCCCTCCTACCAGCTGCCTGTTAAAGACCTCACATAGGTTGTTTATAAGTAGATCTGACTTTGACCTACCTGTATCTAATTTCAATTCATAAATAACAAAGTTTCAAACAGAATGAACATAGGTTCTTTGTGAATATCTAACTGTGTAACAATGCATACCACTAAAATAAGACCTTGACCAATGCCTTGGTGGAATCTCTTTCAACCAAGCATGAACATTCTTGTTTTCTTTATACACTTCCTTCATAGCCACATCAAACTCTTGTGGTGTTGTAGCACGAGCACACTTCCAAATGAGTTCCCTAAACACTGGACCCCTCCATCTCAGTTTCATGTTTTCATGGATATGCCTGACACAATATCTGTGCTCAGCATTTGGAAACATTCTAGCAAGTGTAGGTATTATCCCCTGATTAAACAACCAAAAAGTTAGCATATAAGATGACATAGCTACTATATAAGAACATAAATAAGTGTACTAATATAATAAGTACCTTCTGCCTGTCACTGATAAATGTAAAATTTGATCTAGTAGACAAACCTAAATCATCGCCTAAGTATCCCAAGAACCATGACCAAGAGGTTGCACATTCAGATTCAACAATACCATAGGCAATTGGGTATATACCATTATTTGCATCCACTCCCACTGCAGTTAAAATTATTCCAGGATAAGGACCCTTCATAAAACAGCCATCCAGCCCAATGATCTCCCTGCCACTCATTTTCCAGCCTTCTTTCAACCCTTGCAAGCATATGTAAATCCTCCTAAACTGCCTAGTGGGACTGCTTGAATTTGCTTCTGGTTCAACATCAATTTTACATGTTGACCCTAATCACCAATAACGAGCAAATTAGAATTACAATTATAACAATCAATTAACAATTTAATAAATTGAATAATACCTGGATTGCATCTGATTATATCATCACAGTAGACCCTAAGGCTTGTATATTGACCTTTAAAATCTCCTTCAATCTTCTGTGTTGCTTTCATTTTGGCTTTAAAGATCTGATTAGGGGTTATTTGAATTTGAAACTTCTGTTGTAGCATCTCTTGAATACTTCTAAGTGGAATATTAGGGTTCATTCTCAAAGTAGGTTCAATCTCCTTTGCAGTCCAACTAATAGTACATAAACTCACCTCTCTTGTTTGTAAACAAGTGTTTTTGCTCTCAATTGTTTTAACTGTTAAAGAACCGTTTTTTTTTTCCACCAAGGAGATGTGTAGAACCCAAGGGCATGTAGGTTCTTTCTTTTCTGCTTTTTTCTTTTCTTCACTTGAAGACCCAAATTTTTTGTTTGTATTCTTTAAAGTCCCTATATGTTTCTCACCTACCACTATCTGATTTTCTTTACTTTCACAACTACCAAGTGTTGGGTTGGACCCCAAACACACTACCCTAAATCTGACTTTGTCATTTTTACACACATTCAATTGCCTTCTTGTTCAATGGCATGCCTTATAACCATATCCTTAATGGCATGTCTAGATCCAAAAACTTGGCCAAAACTAAATGGACAATCATCATCAGAATTTACTTTCAAACCTTTGTTCTTTCTTCTAACCATGTGTAATTCCATTTCTAATGGAGTTGCATCATCAAAATCTGAAACACTATCAAACTCATCACTATCAACCTCTTCGGGTAATTGTTCATCTTCTTCATCACTCAATTCATCCTCTTCAAAGTCAATTGCATGTCTAAATTCATCCATATCAACTTGAACATCAGTCAGACTATTGTCTTCATCATCCACTATATAGTCATGATCTTCATCTTCATCATCATCCTCTAGACTTTGATTAACATCCTCCACGTTCAAAGGGCTTAACATCTCCACATAAACCTCAACAATCTTATGCATCAAACCATGTTTAACCAACTCCTTAAATTCAAGTTCAGTAGCTAATGGCCTTAACCCTAGATCTAAATGTACATATGGAATTTTATAATGGCTTCTCATTCTAACTTTTTTGGAAAAACCAATTTCCTCCATTATTTCACCAAACATATTAGAGGAAACAACATAAGAATCAACCATGTCAATCGAAGTAACATTACCTTTAACATATTTAATTCCTGGAAAATCAGTGAAACAACCTCCATGGTGAACTTCAAGTGTGAATCGAGTAGGATACTCACCATAAGCATTATGAATGTCGAATTCTTCATTAGTTGCTCGAACTCGCCAACGATCTTCCCCCATTGTTGATTTGCGAAAATTCTTCTCTATATGTTGCCTACAAAAAAAAAATCCACACGAGTTATATTAGATTATTTGTTTTTATATTATGCTAACTATATGTGAATTATAAATTCGATTGTTCATTAATATGTCATATTTTCTTCATCTACAAATTAATACAGCTATATAGGCGTAGGCTTTAGTAATGATATTTAGCAATTATAGAATTTACCAACAGTTTAGTGATGGTCAATTGAACATTTTATTACACTAAGGGGTTGTTTGATAGTTGCTAACTGGGTAAGAGATGATTGAGTAAGAGCTGAGTGAGTAAGAGCTGATTGAGTAAGAAACTTTGGTTGAAACTTGGATGTTTGATAGTAGCTGACTGGGTAAGAGTTGACTGAGTTTTTTTTTTCTTCTTTGAACGATAGCTGACAGAGTAATGTATATAGCTAATTTGTTTTCTATGTATTAAAAACATTTTATAAAAAAATATATATATATAAAAGAAAATTTGAAACAAAAAATCAATACAATAATTTTTGTTGTACGTGTCAAAAAAGAAATGAAACACATTCTTTTATAATAAAAATATTTCTTTTTAATTAAATAAAAATATTTCTTTTTAATTAAATAAAAATACGTTTTTAAAGTTAAAAACCATAATTGTATCTTCATTAATATAAACGATAAAAAAATAATAACAAACTTTCTGTTTTATCTTATGTTTAGTGATGATTAAAAATAATCAACTTTAAAACACACATAATAGCTTAAACTTCAAAGTGTCATACAAAATCCAAATCAAATCAAGCATAACTCATACAAATTTAACTTGAAGCACTTGAAAATAGTTGATTAGCAATCTGGTTCCGCAAAGTAGTCATATATTCAACGCCTTCTGAACCCCATTCTATGCTCTCACTTCCTCCACCTTGCACATTAGGTATAGCCATAGTGATTTCTTCAAAGTCCATAAATAATTCATCTTGAATATTGTATTTTCGTATAAAATTATGGACTGCAAAAAAGCTATGACAACGTCTCTCTGCACTGGAAAAGGATAAGGAGCCATTTGTTTTAAGATTGGAAATCTCGCTTTCAGTACACCATAAGCACGCTCAATAACATTTCTGAGTTGTGCATGGGCATGATTGAATCTTTCTTCCTTAGTTAACGCTCGTCTTCGTCGAAAATCGGCTAACCAATACCTCGTGTTGCGGTAAGGAGCCAAAAATCCACGAGTGTTTGTATATGCAGCATCACAAAGGTAATATTTACCTATAAATATAAGTGTGACATCTATTATATAAAGAATAAATGTAATGTATTTAATAATAAAAGTTATAGTTAGAAAACAAACCTGGTGGAGGGAATCGAAATCCAAAAGTCGGATTAGATGCAATTTCTTTTAGAACTCGTAAATCATGTGCTATACCCTCCCATCCAGCCCACACATATGTGAATATCGTATCAAAATCACATATTCCTAGCACATTTTGATAACATTCACCTTTTCCTCTTCCCCTAAAACAAGGTTGTTCATTAGCAGGCAGAACTGCATGTACAAGAGTTCCATCTAAAGCACCTATTGCTCCGGGAAATATGTCTTTTAGCCTTTGATGTCGTTCCGATATATTTGTAGTTACATCAGAAGATGTTGGCACTATAATTTCTTTTGCAAAAGACATCATTGCCACCAGAACCTCGTGAAAACATTGATGAACTGTTTGAGTAGAGTGTTGAAATCGTCGTTTAACCACTCGAAAACGTTCATTATGCCCTATAATATGTAAGAACATAGCCATCTTCTCTTCCGCGCTTATTGTCCTACTAGCTTGCAACCAATTTCGTTGTTTAAAATGATTGCATAATAGTACAAAAGCCTTGCGTGAAACCCTCATCATTTCGTGACATTGTGTAGATGATCCATGTAGCAATTCTTGTGTATACGCATGACCGGTTAACGCAAATCATTGTCTCTTATTCTTTCAATTCCTCTTTTCCTTTTCCGGGCCAACATCAACCAATACCACGAAAGTAAAAGGAAAGCTATAATTTCACCCTTCGTATACATATGTGACCTATTAAATTTAATATAAAAAGTCATCCACATGTAATATAAAAGCCATCAAAAAGTCATACCAAATTCATACAAAAACCATACAAGTCATACCAAAGTCACCCAAAAGTCATACAAATCATACCAAATAAAATAAAATAATAAGTCATATGATCAGTCATTTATAAGAAAACAAGAATAATCATTCAAATAAACGATACTTCCTCCCAGCATTTCGCACCCACGACTCGCAACTCGACGTCTTAAGACGCAGCCAAACTTTCCTAAGATCAGCACTTTCACCAAATAGCAAAAGAGCCGTGTCGTATCTGGGATCTCCTTCCCCCCACTCCATTTTCTCTAACTTTTCCATACATGCATCCACATCATCTTCTTTCTCTCTATTCAAGCGTTTAATTTCCACCAACATCTTTGCAACATTAACAATTTCTTTCCCGACTTCTCTCAAGTCTTCATCAAATGTGTTTCTACGAACTCTTTTGCTATTTCCTTGTCCTTCATTATGTTTTGACCGGCCACTTGATTCATCACTTGCATGTGGGGCATCTGTCTCCATTTGAGTGCAATGATCTTCATCCATATCATGTGCTAAAAATTCTTCAGCGGGATGGGGGAGTGTAGAAGATGGTCCCCAACAGTGAACACCGGTTGATACCACGCCCTCAAACAACTTGGTACAAAGATCAGGACAAATGAGGGGCGCATTTCTCAATTTCTCTACATATTTGTCCAACTATTCAAAAATTTTATAAAGAAAATCAAAAAACTAAAAGATAATAATTATAGATAAAAATACTCACAATATATAAATACCTTTCCCTCCGCAACCCAAGTGACAAACTTTTTTTTTTATGTAGTCATAGCGATTTTTCATTTGTGCTCGATCAACTATGAAATTATGTTCATTTTTCAATTTTTCCCCGACTACCTTCCATGAACATCCTTTCAAGCTAGTACCCTCCCGACCATTAATTGTTACTTCGTCTAGACATGCTTCGAGAAAAGCTTTGTCCACAGCTTCCGACTTCCAACTAACTCTAGGTTTTTTTTCGGACATATCTAGATACATATGAGAAATTAATCCAAGTTCATGTATATAACAAATCAATTCCAAGTTCATGTATACAACAAATCAATTCCAAGTTCCTAATGATAAGAAAACTCAAGAACATCCTAATAACATAATAAACTAACCTACAATAAAATAACTAAAAGAAAAAATGATTAAACATCAATAGTGGGCAAAGATTTTGGAACACAATATTGATGTAAAAACTAAACAGCATCACTTTGGTTATTAAGGACTAGTGTAGCAAAAGAATGCCAAAGTTTTATGAGGAACAAATATACAACAGAAGCTATAATATCACAACCAAATGGTATTTCAACCAAATAAGCTTCAAAGCTACTTAAAAAAAATCAGTTTGACTAACACCAAATTCATGCCACATTCATACAATTTGTGTTACACAAGACTTCTACTTCTCAATTATACATCTATTTTTCTAGCATAAATCAACATATTACACAAGACTTCTACTTCTCAATTACTAACACAATCCCAGTAACAGTAACCAAATATCAAATCCCAACTACAACAGATCACATAAGAAAATGCCATTGTCAAATTTACTAATCCAATCCAACACTCATTAACTACACAGTCCCACTTACAAGTCACATTTTTTAAACACAATAATATACTGTTAAATATAAAAAGGTCAACTTGGGAATGTGGCTTGATGAGGTTGCATTTCTCACCATTTGGGTTGATTTTGAAACACCATCATTATTATCTGATTTTTCTTTTCCTTATAAGTTATGACAAAATACCATAGTAGATTATCAACCAAATCCTTCTCAATTAGTAATTGCCCACTTAACAAACAAGTAAAACAAGTAATAGCCCATTGTTGATTATCACCCAAATCCTTATTAATTAGTAATCTAAGGAGTAGATATGTAAAACTTCATTTAATGACAATCATGAACACTACTAACAACTTAGAAATCTTTTGAGTTAACAACTGTGCAACTTTTATATATTGAAAATAGACCTATTTTAATGACAGTTGTTAATCATGAACACTACTAACAATTCAGAAATCTTTTGGGTTTACAACTATGCAACTTATATAGTGAAAGCAACTCAAAGCCATCATCTAAAAAGTATGTTTTAATTTTAGGCTTAGATCTGAGTTTCTAACTCATTGCAGCCTCTATAATACTCGTAAGGGAAATGGTCGATTCTAGGCAGAACCAGGAACATTAAAAACTGGCCAAACACTTATTCAAATCTAGACCATGGCGTGAAAAATCCCCCTTTAAGATGTAGCAAACCATCAGATATGATTCAGATCATGTGTTTACGCAGGAACTATGATCAATTTCATGAAACTCACCTTAATTTCAGCAGAAGAGAAGAGGGGCGGAGAAGACTGAGCGGCAGAGGAGCCCTTGAACGGCGGAGGCGGAGGAGCAGAGACGGTGAGCAGAGGCAGGGGAGGTGGTGAGCGGCAGAAGGCGGAGGAGGAGGTGAGCAGAGGCGGCGGCGGAGGAGCTTGAGCGGCGGCAGAGGAGGAGCTTCGATCAGGGAGGGGCGCTTGTGGTAACTGCGTATTTTGAAATTTAGGGGCAAATGGGATCTGCGTATTTTTTTAGGGAAGAAAAAGACTCGGTCAGAGATGTTTTTATGAGGGATTCGGTCAGTGCTCTTGACTCGATCAGAGCTGTGTTTTAATTTTATCAAACACACTGACCACTTACCGGGTCATGGGTCAGCTCTTACCGGACCCGATAAGAGGTTATCAAACACCCCCTAACTTGATTTGATAATTTGTTCATGGACATAATAGGCCATTGCATGCATGGGTGATGATTTCATGTTTCAGTTATTTGGCAAATATCAGGACATGACTTTGGCAGTCAAAAACCCATGTCACCTTAACCTTGCAGCTTGTTTGATAAAGCTCAAACGCTATGAGGAAGTGATTGCTCAATGCTCCATTGTATGTATCCAGTTCATTAATTATGTTATTGAATTATTTGTTTTTTTTAATGCCTGGGTCTCTAAAGCTGTAAATAAGTCTACATATTGGATCAATAGATATTCTAACATAGGTATAAAATACCATAAAAACCGTTTTCATGGGAGTACCCAATACACCACAAAAACAAAAGAAAATATCCTTTCTTGGTGCTGAGCCCTTTTGACTTGAGTTTAATATAGATTACAAATTGGCAACTTACTAAACTTTGTATATTTTGAGATTACTTACACATATGACTTGCTGAATGACCACTGAAACCAATGAATTCATATTCTTAAACAACCATCATCACAATTTCAGTAGTACACACCATCAGTTTCAGTTCCCATTCTCACAATTACGAATTCATATTCATTAGTAAATAAAAAAGAACTTCCTACGGATCATAATAACATATTCATTAGCAAATAAAAAAGAACATCCACCAAATACTATAAACCCTATATATGTACTTTTAAATATTTGAACCTCCATCACTTCTTTGACACTACCTAATGACGGGATTTAAGGAATAATGGAATAATACGAGTAGCATTACCGGATTTCGAAGGATTTGATTCGAGAAGATTCTGGTTTGCAAAAATTCTGGAGTGAGTTGCAATGATCAGAAGTGAGTTGCGAAAATTCTGGTTTGCGAAGGATTTGATTTGAGAAGATACGAGTTGCCTTCTACTTTGATTTGCGATGATCAGAATTGATTTCAGAAGTGATTTGCAATGGATGATGTTGGTTCAGGCCCTTTGTTAAACACCAGAAAGATGAACTACTTCTTCTGACTTATTAATGGAGCTTCAAGGTTTTATGAAATGGGTGATATGCTCTACGAAATATGCAGATAACAAGAGAGAGAAAATGGAAACTTGCTTTATTATTCAACACTCAACAAGTCTATATATAGGCCTAAAGATAAAAACGTGGGTACATGGCTACCAAATAATACATACTTCTAGCTAAATAAAAGGTCAAAGATGACCCACTCTCTCAATCCAACGTATTCCTCCATGTAACTCGGTCCACTCCCATATCAACTTTCTTTTATTTCATCACATGCAAAAACAACTAAATACTAACTAAATAATAAAACTAACTTAATAAAACAAGTCAAGATTAACTCAACATTTGGTATCAGAGCCTAGGGCTCGTGAAGACGGAGATGGCCGGTTTGAGAGTCATTTCGGGAGAGCGACGGTAGTCTGTTGCTATAGGGATAAGAATGAGAAAGCACATGAACAACAAGTTGTGATCGATGAGTAGGAGGAGGCGATTTCATGTAAATCGCAGCAGGGGTGAAGGAAGACCGGTTGCTCACAGCAGCAACAAAAGATCGTGACCGTCGCCGGAGTGAAGACCGTGACCGAAGAACCGGCAAGAGAAGAAGACCGTGGCTGGAAACTAAATTCTGGCTAAGACCGTGAAGATCGTTAAGCACGAAAGAAAGATCGTAGCAGTGACCGAGAATACCGTGAAGCCGCAGCAAAGACCGGCGACTAACCCTAGACCGTAACAGACTGAACGGAAGAAGAACGGAAGCGATGAGAGAGTGGACAGCGTGACCGAAGATTGAGTATGTTTTCTTCACCGAGAAGTTCTGTTTAAAATCAAAAGGGGAGCAAGTTCATGTTCTAAGATGGCAATACTTGGTTGATTTGTTTTTCTATGTATAGAAAGTTAAAAGTTTGTGGTGGAAGATGTTTAAAGAAAAAAAAAACCAAGTAAGTATGGAGGAGGTGTTAGGTACTGTACGGCAAAGAGGTGGCGTTGTTATTTAAAATTTTTGACAACAGTCAACAAATTGAGAAAGGAAGGCACTAGCGTTAGTTGTTCTAGCCGGAAGCAAGAAGACGGGTTCTTGTTAACCCGGATGAAAGGAAAGTGGAGATCAAGAAAGACCGAGAATGTAAGAAAGAATGTGGCATGTTCGTAGCAAGTAGCAAGAGTCTGTATCTTAGCGGTTCGAATAGCATGTTAGCAAGCAAGAAGGATCGAGTAGCAAGTGCAGTAAGAAAATCGATTGTGGTTTAATTAGCATGTAAACCAAGAACGAAAGTGAGTAGCAAGAAGAAGGACCGACATCAAGATTAAGGGGTGAATGTTGGGTTAATCTTGATGGTTCGGGTCAAGTCGGGTTGGTTCACGGGTCGGTTTTACTTAGTTAATTAAGCATGTGTAACATAAGGTTTAAAAGGTGGTCAATGTTTGTTTTGATAGTACCGAGTTAGTAGGAGAAAGTGGGTAAAGTGGTGAATAAGTCTTTAGAGTTGAATATGATTTTTAGGGCTCTTAGTAGTGCACGTTTACTTTGATGTAAGGCTATATAAAGCGACCTAAACTTTAATAAAGAAGCCTGCAAGCTTTCCCTCTATATTCTTGTTTATTTCTTTTTTGAACATTCAAGTCTCCATTTTTCACATATATTACCTGAGTTTTGTTGATTGCATTCTAAGTAGAAGAGGACTGATATCCAACATTTGGTAGGTCGAAGGTAGAAGGTGTGCGACGTATAATTTGCGATGATTTAGAATGGTGTGCGACGTATGCAAAGTAAGGTTTTGTTTTGTTTTTTTGTTTTTTTGTTTTGGATAAAAGTCTTTAAAAAAATAGATAATGTGGTTTTACAAAAATACCCCTGGTTTCCTGTTAGTTTTTAACAACAGTTACTGATATGGACTAAAATGATAGAAATTACAAACGTGAGGGAAGCTGAAGAGAAAAAAACTTTTTTTGTACTAAAATGGCTAAAGCTTATAAACCTCGGGGATGAAAATGATAATTACTCTATTCGAATATTATAACTTGTTCGACGTCCAGATTGTAACTCTTGGATCGTGCCTTTATGTTTACGTTGACTAATCGATGGTCGGACATATCAAAATCCAACAAACTCCCACTTGGATGATTATCGATTAAGATTGCAACGTTCGTAGAGGTGGAAACCTAGCTGTATCTCTCTGCGACCATTATGGCATGACGTGATTTCTTTCGCCAACCTTTCTCCAAAATCTTCGAGCGCTTTACTGCTCTTGTGGAGTTAAGCCGTGGTAACCTTATCGTCCTTCCATTCTGTTTAGAACATCAGTTGAACATAAGACATGGATTTGTAATCATTCTCATATTTTGTTCAACCATTATTATTTTCGTATCAGACTCAAAGTGGATTCTAAACTACCACTTAGTTTGAGTGTGGCCACACTTTTCACCATTTTGATCCTACGAAGGAGCCTAGACGTTTATCTTCCCATTTCGAGAAGTACATAATCCCTTTGACAACATATAACTCCCACTTGGTTTCAGATCGGTTCCCAATCAAGTATCATTATTACTATCCTATTAAGATCCAACGTTAGATAAGATCAAAGACGATCATTCACTAATGTTAGTCTCTATATGCTTCTCAGGTCTAAGGATGTGAAAATTATACCAAATTCAAAACTACTTATGACTTGATCCATGAAGTTAGTTTTGAAGCGAGTTACGTCCAATATCATTTCTCTAATAAGCATCTGTGAATTATAAACCTCGGCCCCTTTGAGCCTTCATCACATAACGATTATAAATCACAACGGTCTTCCTTTGAAATTCATTCCCACAAACTTCGATCGACTGGCCTTTTAGAATGTAATATTCATGGATTTCTAAAACGTACTAAATATTGAACGCAGATCCACTGTCCCTATAGCAATCAACCATTGATTCTAGATGGGCCAATCTATGTGGTCGTATTGTTCAAAACACCAGATACTAATTTTGGATCGTCTTTGGCAACTTTTGTGTGATCGCATCCTTTCATGCAGATTGTGTTTTTAGCAAGACACAATTCTTATGTTGCTTGAGGTATCCTTGTTTCGCTATATCAAGACATCCCTATCAGATTAACTTCTTCTGATATCTGTGACCTTAGATCACACTTGACATACAACTTTGTCATTTGTGGTCTCGATTCGTATACCATACACTTGGTATTTTCTTGTGATAGTGATGTACGTGGATGAACTACTACATCCATTGTTATTTTTCCTTTAGCAATTATACTAACAAAACGTGTCTCATCTTACTGATCATATTTTCTTCTTAATTTTCAAGAATATGCTATTCTTTGTGATCTCTTGAAGAGATGCAATTAAGTTTTATATTATTGTCTTTACTTTGCTGCATCTTCATGCATGTGTTAACGAGTCTAGTTTTAATCAAACTCGTTATTAGTTACTCATATTTAAACTATGTTTACACACTTGGTGGGTTTTCTTTTGAAACTAGTTCTGTGATGTTTTAGGCTCTTCTAAGATTCAATTTAATCTGTGATGTTTCAGTCTTCATCGTTTTCCTCATCGTCGTTGAATTCTACATCCTGCAAATCAAAAAATATGAACACACATTCTGTTAGTATCTATACACTTGTTGATTTCAAGATAGGAAAATGCTAAAACGAATATTACCTCATAAACAATTTAAGAGGCATCTAATCTAATCAGTCTGGGAACTTTTCCTGAGCATAGCAGGTGGCCCGGCTTGCCGCAGATATAGCAAGCATCATCATCAAAGATTCGAACTCTCTTTGTGCCTTGACTAGGGTTTTTGGTTATAGGTTCACAAACTGACTTGAGCTTTTTTTCCTCAGCAATGAGCATCTCTCTCAGAGCTGGTATCGACCCATCAAACCTGCTTTTGATGTATCCCTTTGTGAATGTTTCATATTCGCTCGGTAGGGATGTCAGAATCATATTCAGAATAGTGAGTGGGTGTATGGGGGAACTCAAGTTCTCAAGTCTCTCAAAGTAACTCACCATTTGGTCTACGTGATCTCTCAGACTTTGACTAAACTTCGTAGGTTTAGTTATCTGTTTAGTGATTGCTAAACTCCAAACTTGTTTTATCTGATAGCTATGTCCCAACTCTTGGACCATATTATAGGCGTACAAGCTTTTGAAATCATCCTCCATTTCATTTAGGAGTTCTTCACTAACAGTGCATACAATCAAATATGACGGTTTTGTGGAGTCATTGTAATGCTCCATCCATTTGGATTTAGTGTCATCCATCGATGGGAGATCGTCCAGTGGCATGTCAACACATACAACAAATTTTCCTTTTCTAGTACACCTTTAGTTTTGGTACCATATGGGAAAATTTATTTTGGTGAGTTTATTTCTGTATATGACTTGTCAGTGTTGGAATACCTAAAGTAGTTATGTTACATCTGCAAGAGGGAAACAATATTTTAGTATTTCATGTTACTAGATAACCTAATTAAGTAGGTAGACCCAATGACACTATTTCAATTAGGATAGAGATCTTATTTCATAAATGCAAGTGATTGGCTTAGCACTATTCACTTGTATTTATTACGTAGGTGGGTAGTGATTACCGATTACGTCTCACACAACTCTCTGGTTTTGGGGTTATGACATATTATGAACTTGCAGTTCCAATTTACGTCTCTTAATTAAAAATAATAATTTTAGACAATGACCCTATTTCACATCTACAGAGGTAATTGACTTAACACTATTCACTCTTGATCTGGTATGAAAATAGACCATCTAATACTAACCACTACCCATTGGACATTAACATGTTATCAACATACAAGAATAACTCATAACCCGCAACAACAAGCGGGTCAGTTATCAACATAATGAGGACTTATTTTCATCTTAAAAATTAAGAAACACTACAATCAAGCATGCATCTATCATCTCCTCAATACACAAAAGATATCATGTCTATCATTTCCTCAACACACAAAATATATCATGTTAAAAAGATGAACGGCGCCTGAATAATATCACGTGAGAAATAAATGGACTACGCAAACAATATCATGTAAAATATAAATGGAATAAGGCGCGGATCTATATACTTGTGTTAATTATTTATGTTAAATATAAAGGTATATTAGTTTTACTCACAAACACTATATATAAAACTTGTCAATACCATTTAATAGATGAGAGTCTATTTATATAATATAATAAAAAATAATAAACTAATTAATTTAAAACTATAGAACTCATCCCCACTAATCGGGTAAAACTGTAAAAGAGGATGAAATTCATCCGGATTCAGTGTCAGTCGTGAAATTCTAAAGAGGGTGAAGATGTGGCCGACGGTGGTGTAGGTAACCAAGTAATTTCCTGCTTTCACAGATTATGCATAGACACGGAGGTGGGGATGTGAAAAACACAAACTAAAGGTTGATATAAAAGGGTTTTTGGTAATTTGATCCGAGAGTATGATTTTCCGACGGTATGAAAAACGACAAATTGCCGCAGACCACAACAGGGGATAAGAGGTTGATATTGACGATTGAGAATGAGATTTTTGTAGAGAACAAAGTGGTGGAGTTGGTACGGTTGTCGGAGAAACGGATTGTTGTGTTGTAGATGAGACCAGCGACACCATTACGGGAGTAGGAGTTTCCTAGGAGGGTGAGATTTTTTAGAGTGGAAGGTGGGGAATTGGAAAGTATGGGTGTTTTCTGTTTTCTTGTGTTCATGATGAAGAAAATGCAGTTAGCGGTGGAGGACGGTTGCCGGAGGTGGTGGGGTTTAAATGGTTAGAATTTCGGAAGTAATTTATTCATGATCAGGTGCCTTTGAATTTTGCATCGTTACCAAAAGATTTAATTAACCCAGTCAACAAAAAAGCACAGATTTAAGTAACCCGGTGAACACATTTTGAAATAGTGTTCATTTCGGAAGCACTGACCAAAAGTAAAAAACTAGGAAAGGTTCGTTTTTTCGTTCCAAATAAGATAACAAGTCGTTGATCATGTTATCACACAAGCAAAACATATTGATGTGAATGAATATATATAATACCGACATTGTTTGAGTATCCAAACTTTACAATTTCTTCCCGCTGGGAGTTGTAACTGCAGTACACACCACAAACATGATCAGTTTCGAATTTTTGAGACACGTGACAAAATCAAAAAAGTTGTAGGGATATAGAAAAAAATAAAATAAAGGTGACCAAATCATTAACATAAATGCAAATCGACAAAAAAATCTACTTAGGATATCATGGGTCAATGTGGGTTATGTCTTATTTCAAACGAGTTAAAGTCCACCTAAAGTGTATTACTGCATACAACTTCCTGACTTATTTTCTTCAACAAGTCAGATTATTATAGTGACAATCTAATTATTTTAATTATATAAACACATTAATAAGTGACTAAAAAGAAAAAGAAAAAACATGTTAACAGATTAACTAAACCCCAACTATACTATAAATTACCCATTTTGACCCACTAGCCAACCCATCATTTTTCATCTTTATTGTTGGCGGATGCAAACTACAGTTACTATATAGTTAAAATTTAGACCATGGTGAAATTATTGTTAAAATCATGTAACCAGGTGCTCTCCATTAGGGGATTGCACTAAGAGGGGGCTATGTGATTGTAACATATTCATTGATAAATTTGCCAGGCAAAGTCCCTTAACCTAAAAAAAAAAGATACAATATAATGCCTAGTTTAAACAACATGAATAATCATGCTACTAACATTGAAAAAATACAAGAGGGTTTTCAAATAACCATCAGGCAGAGTTGGAACTCAAACATTATAAATTCAAACTCTAATTATTCTAATTCTGCATGTTCCACCTGCTATGCAGCTAGCATAATTTTTAATTTTAGTTACCATAAAAATAGATACAGGCATTGTATAAAAAATATTTGAAACAAGAAACTGACCTTTAAAGTGCCATTTCGGCCTGCAATGCTGCAAGTTCATCTTCCTCGGCGGTGTTCTGACGGGGAGCTGGACGTGTTGGTTGTTTTCCAGCTGGCACATAAACTGGTGCTGCAGGTGCAGTTGTGGCAGGCTGTAGAAGCTGCTCCTCCAACTCAGCTCCTTCTAACTCTTCGAGTTCAGCCTCCAGCTCATCCTGCATTGTTATGCTTTCAAATCAAATATTCCACCTCGGTTCAATTGATGTTGTTCAGTTTCACCCTTTTAGGTTAAACCTTTTACTTCATTACTTTGTACCTCTTTTTGAGACCAGTTATGCAGATAAATTTGAAATTCAAAAATAAGTTTCATAGAATACTTGGAGATTTGGTTATGACAAACTCTTTCATTAGTTCACATGTATGGTCAACTGTTTATGTTCTTGAGGTACAGAGGAACTACATGTGAGATTCACAAGCATAAGAATTTTATATAAATATAGAACACCACTTTTTTTTGGATAATGTTCGTAAAGAAACATTTTTTTTCTCAAAATTGAATAATGCATCAGATCTGGTGTCAAACTTGTTTATGTTCTTGAGGTACAGAGGATCTACATGTGAGATCCACAAGCATAAGAATTTTATATAAATATAGAACACCACTTTTTTTTGGATAATGTTCGTAAAGAAACATTTTTTTTCTCAAAATTGAATAATGCATCAGATCTGGTGTCAAACTTGGTCCATTTGACTACGAAGTCAAACTATATATTATAAATAGAAAAGAGTTAGAATAGTTCATGCCTCATCAAAATCAGCTGCTGCACCAATGGGCGCTGATAATGCTTCCTGAATTTGTTTCATATTCTCTGTTTGCTCATTTATCTCATCCATTGTCTTGTCCACATCATCAATATTCCTGTACCTCAATGATACATTAAGATCATAAGCCAGCTTAAACAATATCAATGTAAGAATAAACATGGAATATATGAACTGGAAAAAGGTCAAGTACTACAAATATGTTTAAAATAGTCTTCTTATCATATGTTTCAGTTTATAAAACCAGTCAACCCGATCGACTCTGGGCTCATTCAAGAATATATTTATTGACCTGATGGAATTTGAGCAAATTTGTGTTTAAATAAATTGATTTAAGGGGTCAAAATAAAAAAATAAAGGCAACACTTTGGGTGACTTTCAATGATCTGGGAACTTTCGGTCAGTTTTATATTAGTAAGCTTTAAACTTGATCATTTGATCCCTAGAAAGATTTTTAACCCAAAATCGACCTATCTTCAAGTAAATACATTGGAATTGCTGCACCAATAATAAAATTTAAAACTTACACTGCCTTTTGCATTGCCTTCATTGCTTGAGCTCCAGTTCTCAAGGCATCAACTGTCTCTGTCGTAGCTTTTGCACCTTCAAGCATTATCATCTGGTGTCCAGGAATATATATATATATATATATATATATATATATATATATATAGATTAGTTAGACTAACTGTTTGTGCAAACAAAAGAAAATGATTAATTGTTACTTTAACAATGCAAAATTCAAAGGCACCTGATCATGAATACGCAATTGGAAATTGCCAAGCTGTTCAATTTGCTGTTCATAAAGTCTTTTTCGCTTTAAACATTGGATTGCCGCTGAATAATTCCCATATTAATAACATACTTGGTATAGTTTAACTTATACGACAACAGAAGAAAAAGTTTATAAAGGAACAATCAAATACAAGGTATATGCATACATTTAAACACACACTTATAGATATGCATGTAATAACTGTGTGTGTGCATGTATCTGTGCATGTGTGTATTTTATATTGATGTATAAATAAGACTGCTCTTTGTGTATATATCATGTGTGCATGTACATGTATATACATATATTAATGGTCCCACTATAGTGCAAGAATACAACACTTGACTTTTTAAGTAATATTTGCTTACAAATTACAATGGGTAGGTATTGGCTGACCCATACCGTTTGACATGGATATAGGGCGCTACAGAACAGTTAGGGTTGATCCTGAAACTCCCAATGCTAATAACTAATCAACTGTCATGCACTATGAACATTCTCACACATATATGTGTGTACATTTATAGTATGCATTCAGATAAGTTTTTCTTGTAGAACCGACTTTCTACAGCATTGTAGTCCTAAACTTTAAGTTGCTCATCCTATATCTTACCAAAATAGAATTACTATGTTTTCCATATATGTTACACAAAATGGAATTACTTCACACACAATAAGTCTTGAAATATACCACCAAGCCTTCAAATTAGAGTCGAACTACATGGAATATATAGATCACACGTACTTTTGTAAATAGATCTTTTTTCACAAATAAGTGAAAAAAACTAAAAAATAACTTAACACATTCAAATTGCAAGTGTGCATGAAAAAAATTCTTTAAACCGCAGTATATAGTATATACCCCGTTTATTTTTCGCTCTAGTGAATTCCTTGGCCTTTTCAACCTCAGCAGCAGCTTTCTTCAGAAGTACCTTTTCTTTCTTCTCTAGCATTTCAAGTGTCTGCACAAATTATTAAATTATTCAATACAAGGAGAAAAAGGAAAAACGTGTCAAGCGCCATTACATACATTAAAAGCTTTTTTCTCCAGTCAGAAGTTACTGATTTATAGATTGATAAAATTATATTCACCATAAGTGCAAGCTGATGAAGATATCAAACAAAGTAAGAAAGGACAAATGAACAACACTTCACAAGATCATATTCTCCTCAGAGCAAGAAATTAGTTTCTGGGATCAATTGGTAAGAGAATGCCAAAAAAACTGGTAAGATAATGGCTTAAAGAGTACGATTGGAAGTATATTAAAAAACAAATTATCATAAATACCAGAAACAAAATGCAGGCTGAACCCTAAAAACATTTGTTTTGAAGTAGACTGCTAGAAATATTTAGAAAATCCCATAAATTGATGTACACACAATCAGGTAAGCAATGGTTGGAGAATAGCTTAATAGATACTGTAGAACAATAGAACTGGATATTATCATTCATCTTAACTCAGTTACTGTGAATGTTATATACTCGCTCACTTACAAATTACAACGACCTTGCAGTTTTGACACTCTATCTTAGCCATGCACATGTGAGTATTCAATTTGGGTTATACACAAGTAAAGACCTCAGTTGTCCTTATTCTACTTATGCTAAAGTAATTCCCTTCACTCACATAGAGACATGTAACAGTATCCTCTTCAAAAGATCTTTAATCCCAAGGACCATGATATGACATTGGATGGCATCCTTCCGCTTCCACCTCACCAACTGTATTTTCACATTTTGGCTTTTAATGCAGATCATCAATTCTTCCAATAGGTAGCAGATCCTTCAAGGTTCAAGCCTTTCTCCATGAATAATGAGTATGTTGACCTTGGACTAACTATTAACGAACTCAGCAAAATTGATTTCAGAGTCAGCCATATAGACTCTTCCAACCATGTTTTAGAGAAAAAGATTATTTGCACAATTGGTCTTACAAACCATGATCCAACTACAGCCATGAACCTTTATGTATTCAGTCTTTGTTACTGCAAAACGAGGGAGTTGGCTACCCAAACTACAAAATTCAAGTTTGCAATTCCTAGACCTTTAAACCAATAAGCTGCCTTTGACATATCTCTAGATTGAACATGACAGAACCACTTTTCAAAACTCCATTAATTATTTGCATTAAACTTGCTTTCCTTCAACTTTTCCCATAACTGAAGACCTGCCTTCCATTTAAAAGTTTCAACAAAAGAAAATCATTACTAGGCTGCTATGTTCTCGTTTTATGTCAAAGGCACAAAGCATCAACTTTACTATGTTCTTTAAAAGGAGGCCAAATATTTATTCATCATCTTCACTATCTTACAATTGGAGTTTAAGTTGTCAACAACTTTAGCTTTCTGTAAAATACTACTATCCTTTGCCCATCATAGCCATCTTTATGAACTTCCTAACTCCCAAGCCAACCAACATTGGGAGTGTATTTGTATTATGTGTACTATTTTAGTTTATGCCCACGGGCTCGATATAGGCTTTCCTAGGGTTTCTTCATGTATATATTAACCCCCCCCCCCCCCCTCCTTTCTTCTCCTTTAAAATACTTTAAATAATTTCAATCTAGTTTACATGGTGTCAGAGCTAAGGTTTGCGATTCAAACCCTAGTTGTCGTCGCTTCCGAGAATTGAATCACGATTCTTAATTCTATTTGTAGTCTCCTAGTTCTGCTTTCCGTCGTCATCCTCATCGTCCATGTTCTCGTTCCGCATTTGTGATTCCCCATGGTATCTCTTTTAGGCAACCTTTGCACCTCACCGCCACCATCATCATGCTCAAAGCACCTTGCTTAGGGTACTCAACGACGTCGTTGAAACGTAATGTGGCTCCACGTGCCGCTTGACTTTTGGGGATCTACCAGGATGCAAGCCAGTTGGTAGCTCAACGCTTCCTACAACAAGGCTCCTTGCAAAGTGCGGGAGCCTAATATCTAATTTACTGCAAGTATTCTATGAGATATTGCATTTACACTTCCCATACCTAATTTTATCTTTTTTTCAGTTAGATTCCAACAAGGCCATTCTTTATCTTAATAGAGTGATTTAGTGTTCTCTTCTCAAAGATTGCTAAACATCTATAAACATTATTGATGTTCTGCATCCGATTCTAGCCTTGACATCTTGTAAAACAGATTTAAGCATTACCTCTAACTCTAAACCTCCAATGCTTCTAGGAGTTCTATCAAATTGAATCTGTCGACCAAAGTACGAAGCATGCCCAAACTTAAACGGAATTGCTATCTTATCATGCAAAGGTTGCGATGTTCAAAATCTAGCTAAGATCCCAGGAACAGCTACTGCCTACTCTGATACCAGTGATCCAACTCCATCAATAAAGACTGAAAGTTATCGGTGGTCAATTGATCTCCCAACAATCAGGTAACCTAGAATTACAGAATTTAGAGAAAACATTCAATCTCCATGACCATCATCTCACTAACTAACTTCCATCTGTAGTTACTCTCCACAAGTAAGCACTTAATCTCACTACACATGTATCAGAACAGAGAGTAGACAAGAATTAACAAAACAAAAATCTCACAGATTTCCACAATGATAATTGAACAAACAGTCAAAGTTGTATAACTGCATCAGTAAAATATAACTGAATCTCAAACAGTACCTCGTTTAATTTGTCCAAGGTCGTCACAGTGTTAGATTCCTGTTTAGGTTTTCCAAACATTCGCGAAAACATTGTAACCGTTCTTTTCCTGGAAGCCCTACGATCTGATCCGATCAAAAGCGAGAAACTTAAATTACGAGATCTCACAATCGTTTGATGAATATGTAAACAAAGATATGTAGAACAAAAGTCAAAGTAACAGAAGAATCGAGCTATGGGGATCATACCTGAGGATTAATTAAAAAGCGCTGATGATTATCGTGGGAATCAACGGGTGGTTCTTAATCTGTATCTAATGCATGTGAACAAGATGAATCGGAATTGAATGAAAGATTGACGTAAAACTGAAAAGGGGGTTTCAAATGGTGATGAAGAATAGATGGGATAAATTTGGATTCGGTGAGTTGTCAAAGTGAGGAGGAGGAGGAATCCAAGTTGGGAGGACTTGGTAGTGAAGTAATCGGTTTAATAGTCAGGTTATCGATTAAAACCGGTTTGTATAACTAATAAGACACTCCGCATTCGAGGTGCAACAACAATCGGTTAATTTTAACAACCGGTTACGATTCGTTGAAGGTGCAAAAATCGGTCAATTTTAATAACCGGTTTGGCCAATAACTGGTTATGGTTAGTAACTAGTTGTCACGGAAAGAAATAGAAACCGGTTCAACCGGTTACGGGTTAAAAGCGGTTACAAAACGGTTGATATGCTTAATTTTTTTTTCAACACGTTATATAAACTAATAAGCATACTTTTCATTGATTTAAAACTTAAAAATATCACAAACATAACATAAACAACAAAATATTCAAATCAAAGTAGTAAACAATGAAAGAAAAGAGTAAATATTCTATATTATTTCGTTGCCTCCGCCACCTAGTTGTTCTTCTTGGTCTTGCAATGGACATTCAAATGTGCTCGTAAATTAGAGTTGGAATCTCCTTTGAGAAAGGTTTCACAACTCTTGCACCGAGCCCTCGTGAAACCATTAGTAACCGGCTAAAAGCTATGTGTAGCAAACGGTTATGGAAAAACCGATTTCGAACCGGTTTTTTCATAACTGGTGGCTACACGAAAACCGGTTTTTCCCTAACCGATGGCTACACAAATACCCCAAACCAGTGCCAAACCGATTGGTTAGAGTCGGTTATTAAACCGGTTAGGCTCAAACTGGTTATGACCAGTTTTGGTTACCGGTTCAGACCGGTTAGAAATCAAAAACCGGTTATGGATTTGCACCGCTACTCCGCATCATGGAGCTTTTGGCCAAGCCCTTGGACTGAGGTGGCGCACTCTTGGATAGGGCTATGGTGGGGGTTCAAGCCTGTCGACGTGTTTTGGGTCCAAGCCCTTAGGCAAGGGCGGATGAAGTGAAGGGTCGTTTTGATAGGGTCCACCCCATTTTTTTCTTTCCTTTTTCTAATCCACCAAATTTATTTTATTAAACATATATAAATATAAATAAATATTAAACACACATAATATTGAACATAATTAAAAATTAAACATAAGTACATTACACTTGATTAATTATACATAAACCTAATTTAAGTAATTAATATCAAAAAGCATAATCGGAACTGGTATCGTCATCCCATGGGAGCAACATCGATGATCTTGGTCATGACAACATTTCATCATCATGAGGTAGGTGCTCGTACTCCGCCCGATCTTCATCCACAGGTTCTTTTTTTTTCTTCAAGTTGGACTTCATCGTCCAGTAGGTAATAGTCTTCAAGTGGTTCTTCTGGTGGGTTTTAGGGCAACCAGTAGTCGAATGCCCAATTCCAAAAGGCTTCATCCTCCCAAAGGTCATCCACTTATGGGATTTACAGGAGGTTGCACAGGAGCTGGAGCTGGAGGTTGCACGGAATCCGAGATGGAGGTTGTACGGGAGCCGGAAGTGGAGGTTGGACAAGAGCCAGTGGAGGTATTCCAGCACGTAGATAATGATAACGTTGCACCCTTGGTGCATAATATTTTAGCACATCTCGTGAATGTGTTGACATCAGGAGATTGTGGAATTGTTTGAGTATATCCAATATATTTGCATTTGACATGGTTAATGGCCTGAATCTCAGAAGTCAATATATAGTCGTTGGTTAATATAGTCGTTATGCAATTATTTAATTATTTATTTATTTATTATTTGTAATTATGTATTTTAATTATTTATTCAACAACTTAGTTTAATTATGTTTAATTATGTTTAATTATTTTAATTATTTGTTTAACTAATGTATTATTTAAGAAATGATGATGTGGAAATAAAGAGAAGTTTGTATGAAAGGTTGTGTTAGGGCCAAAAACTGTTAGTGGAAAGAGTTGGAGAAAAGCTGATGTAGCATTGTGACTGGGCAGCCCTGAAAGGGTTGCTCTCAGTGTTGCGGATAGTCTAATAAAACCAATGTTTGTATAGCCGGTTCGATTATAGGTTTGAAAACCGCTACGGGCCCAATATGTAAGTAACTAGTTCTTCATACACCAGCAGGGGGCATACCTGTAATAGGCCCAGGGGGTTCCCGGGGACCCCCTCAACTTCGTACGTAAAGTGGGAATTATGTGATCGGTTCAAAAATTATGATGAATATGTGGGTGGATTTAGTTAATTAGACCCCAAGAATACATAGAATGCGATAAAGATTACTGGTTTGGACCTAATGATGTAATTAGGGATGTATGTAAGCACTGTTGAAGTAAATTGGTGTGTGATAGATTAGTTGTTTTCACGCACACCAAGTGTTTGTGAAAATGCCTACAAAAAATGATGAACTTGAATGTAGGTGAATTTAAATATGTGGTGAACTTGCTTGAGTGTCATAGATGATTTATCATGTTGGGAGTTGTTAAACTAAATGCTCAAGTAATTATAGGTGATTAAGGGAGAGTTCAACAAGGAACTCACATCTTGGAAGCTATGAGGTAACATTTAAGGGTTTTCAATTATGTTATAAAGTATGCAAATGGTATAGTTGTTTCTAGAACGGATTACTATCCAAGATAGAATAGAAGTAAATGATCAAATGGTTGTTTATGGTAATAAATGATGAGATATGGTTGGATAGTATGACCCATTTGGGTTAAAAGTATATAAATGAAGTATGTGTGTGAGAATATGTGTAAGATGACCCGTTTGGGTATTGATGGGTGAATGACCCGTTTTGGGTGTGAATGCGATGAATGACCCATTTGGGTATGATTGCGTTGAATGATCTGTTTGGGTATGATTGCGGTGAATGACCCGTTTGGGTATGAATGCGGTGAATGACCCGTTTGGGTATGATAGCGGTGAATGACCCATTTTCGTAGGATTGTAGTGACTAACTCGTTTGGGTATGATTGTAGTGAGTATGACCTGACTGGGTTAAGATTGGCAGCAAGAAAGGATTCAGGGGTGAATCTTGAACACGATTAAGGATCACGAGTTTTCACGATCCAATATACGTGCCTAAGGTGGGAATGTGGCCTTGGCGATTACTTGTGCCAAGGAAGGATTGATATTACGAAAATGATGTTAACAAGAAAGTTTGGCTTGTATGTATGATTTAGGGTTAACGGGTTGAAGATAACCCTTTGGAAAAATTTCCCATAAGATGATATGATTGCACTGTAATAAATTAACTTGAATTATTTAATTTGGTTCATAAAATACCAGGTGGAATGATGATTTAGAACTTGGAATTAAACTCTTGAAACATGGGTGAAAATCAAGAAAATATGGCTAAGTATGGAAAAGAAGGAAAAGTCATAATCTATGAGTTGTAGGCTACGGATCAGGCGTAGATTACGGTTTCATCTTTCTGGCCAAAGCAAAATATGTGAGTTGTAGGCTACGGATCAGGTGTGGCCTACAGTTTCAACTTTCTAGTAAAATTTTATTTATTGACTCAAAACGTTTTTTATTTTCTTTAGTAGTGGTGTGTTATGTGTGGATTGGTTGTATATGCCACAAATACGAATATGTTACTGGTGTTAATGGCAAGTAATTAATAGGGATACCGGGTCAGGATCGAGCGAGAAGTTTCAAGGAACCTAACATCGAACAAATATTGAATGTTAATGTTTTGTGGTTAAACGTATTATCACATTTCGATGCATACTATGATAATGATAATGGGTGGATGTTAATCTAATAAACTTGTTTTTGTTAATGACGTGAAACTACCCAGTTTTGTAAGTAATGACAGCAAAATTTTCTGGCACGTATTTTTAAGTATCTAAATCAGCTGTTCCAACGGGAAGGGGTCTTAAAAGTTGGTATCAGAGCGAGGTCTGAGGGATTCAAGTGTTGTGGGGACACTTGAACTCAAACCAAGTGCTCATGGTATAAAAGGTTGTTCGGTTTAAGGCTCGATCGTGTGACCCAGTAAGTAAGATGAGTAATTAATATTGATGATATTTATGATATGAACTAATGATTGTGTGGTAATGGCCATTACGGTGGTTAAAATAAGAGTGAGAATGATTGAAAGTGGAAAAATGGTCAAGCACAACGGTTGGTGTTTAAAACACCATATCAGCGTGTGTACACAATGTAAGGGCCAAGTTGGGCCAAGGGAGTGAGTAAAATGTTAAAAGTAGAGAAAATTCTACCTGTACATACAATGTAGGAAAAGTGTGTAAATAAAAGTGGGAAAATCTTACATATATGAACATTGTAAGATAAAGTATGTTATGTGGTAATGATGTGAAATTCTCCTTGTACTAGCAAGGTGGAATAAGAGTGTTTTATGTGATAATGTGGTGATATTCTACTTGTGTAAAGCATATAAAATAAATTATATTATGAAATAAAGTTGTGAAATTCTCCTTGGACTAACCAAGTGGAATAAAAGTGCGTTATGTGGCTAAATGGTAACTTTAAAATTGTGATAAGTAGTGTGGAATAAAGTATGGAATGTTGACAAATTGTAAAATCCTACCGGTGCTTGCAAAGTAGGATAAAGTGTGTTACATGATTACGTGTTGAAATTATACTTGTATTAAATAAGTAGAATGAGGTATGCTATAGGAGAATAGAATGTGGAAATTCTACATGTATGATCAATGTAGAATATGTATGATGATGTTAAGTGTCGTGAAATTCTACTTAGATTAACTATGTAGAATAGGAGCGTGTGTATAGGATAAAAGCGGTGAACCTCTGCTTTTGTTGACTAAGTAGGGTAATATATATGCTTAATTCTATTTTTTTGTTAAAAAATATAAAAAGATAGGAGTTGTATGTAATTACATTCAGGAGTCTACTTCGTGCTAAACAAGTAGAGAAATAAATGTTGCGAGTATTAAATGGAGATGCTTACTTGTGTAAACTAAGTATGAGTTGTATGTAATTACATTCAGGAGTCTACTTTGTGATACGCGAAGCTTTGGATTTTCAATTTTCTTTGTCGTTCGTTGTTAGCTTTCTGCCCAAGTCAAGATCTGCTAATGTTGCCTCATAACGACCCGCTATGGTGTAACGGCTCGTTACACGTGTTCCCGCAGAAAACCCTAATTTTCCCTATAAATAGAATGTGATGTTCATTCGATGAAAGGTTGTTCCAGATGGCAGGGGTTAGTGATTTGGCCCCTTTTACGACTAGCGGAAGCCAGACTCCAGAAGTTGAAGAATCAGCATCCGATCGATGCTACTACGCATCAATCATTTGGTTTGCAATTAATTCATGTTTTTCTTTATATTTCCAGCCATGCACAGATCTGGAATAATGTTTGTCATGGTTGAGTAGTGTAATCATCTTCTAGGTTTAGATGATTGTTAATTGATTTGACTTTATGGTTTGATGTATTGCTTATGACACAATGATTTCAGTATAACGTATATGATTCCCGCTACATATTAGAATTGTGTTATTGTTTGCATGTTTGATCCATTCCTAGTAGTCCTTGGTTTGATGCATAGACTTGAATTCACCTATTCATTGGATCAATTGCTATTTCTTAGTTGATATCTAGCGATTTCAATATGTGTTTAGAAACTCTAGCGAGCCTAGATAGGAATTGGTGATGATGTTCATTCAATAGTCCATTTCGATTAAAGTGTGTCCGTATATTTAGTCATGAATCTTAGCTTCCATGTCTAGGGTCAAAGGATTAGTGAAGTGTCTAGATATATTGCGCATATGATGGTATGTAGTTTGGTCATAATTGTTAGTCTATCATGATTAGTCAGAATAGGATTGGTCTGTGATCCTAGGTCTTAGGTCATGTGTTTGGTGTCTTATAACTAAGTCATTGAATTAGTTGATACTTTGTTGTGGTTGTGGTATTAATTGAAAATTCAATCTCTAGCAATTTTTGTATCCATAAGACAGTTTAGCATAAGCAGATAATTCCATAGAGATGATGAACTTTAAATAATTCTATCCCTAGATGATGCTTTTCTTTAATTTAAGTTATCATTATAGCTACCCTAAGTTAATTAGGTTTGATATCATCCATAATAGTACTCATTTGATAGTTTAGTTAGATAATTAGTTTAAGTGACAGTTAGACTAGCTAGATTAGGTTAGGGTAGTTAGGCCAGAAATAGATTAGGTTGAGTAAGAGATTCGTATCCATGGATCGATCCTGATTCTTACCGTTGCTATATTGCAGGTACGATAGGTAAACTTGCCTATATTGCGTGTAGTTGGTCTTAGGTAATTGTCTTGCTTATAAATTTAAAACCTGATCGTGTGATTATATAGTTTGGCTTCACCATTAAGACAAACACGCATAAAGTTTTTGGCGCCGTTGCCGGGGATACGGCTAATCTGAGAAAGACCTAGTTAGTTTCTGGCCATTAGTTAGGATAGATATAGTTAGTTATTACTTTTATTATTTATTTCTCATTTCCAAACACCAAAAATAGTTTCAATGGCTACAACTTTTTAGGTACTTCCTACTTCCACTAGACTTAAGCACCTCTGATCCTAATCTCGGGCACCTTAAGCTAGAAGGAGCTACCAGTAATCAGCTATGAATGACTCAGAATAGAAGATTAGAAAACTAACATAGGGAATTTTCTTTTGGGATAATTTGATCCTAAGCAATATACCAACCCGACTACCCAATGATTATCACCCTTTTAAAGTTATTTAGAAAGCAGCACACAAAAGTCAAATAACTAATTACCAACTAATCCTATGACCACAATTAAGCAAGTCACGTCAAATTGCAAGCATAAATCCCCAAATTTAATTACTTTACCCAAATCAGAGGACACCCGCCAGCAAAGCAAGGCTTATTCGATAATTAGAAATCCAATTCTAGTACACATATGCATCACCATAGAAGTTTAATGGAATTGAAAAGATCATCAAACATCAATCAAACTACTAAAACCGAATTAAAGTCAAAAACGTAAAACAATTGTCATAATGGTCTTGGTGGTGACAATTAAGTTAGCCAACCACCATATTCACATCAGAAAACACTAGAAAAATAGAGTCTTCAACAACAACCATGGTTTAGTCTAATTTAACTACAAGAACGAAAAAGAAATCTAGACTTGATTATCGAATTGGAACCGAATGATTGAATCCAAGCTTCTCCTCTTGATCCTTGTCTCTTCAAATCTTTAGAATTCGCCCAGAAGTCTCCTGGAACCGGCTTCAAGTCGTGATATCCCAAAATAAACCCTAAAGATTGAATTTATAAGTCGAAACCTCTTTTTGCGGGTTTTGTAGCTCTACGCGCATCGCGCAAATCAGATTATCCCCGAGGTGATACACCTGGGGCTAGTATACGACAAAATAGTTGGGGCTTCAGCCGCCTTTGACTTTCTTTAACCTTTCAATCGCGCGTATCGCCCCCTTCTTATGAATGGACTAGGCGATACGCCTAGTCCCTGTTTTTCAGCCTCTTTCTTCTATTTTCTTCTTTAATCTCCTCCAATTCACTTATGACCTCGGGACTTCATTATTAACCTATAAGAACCCAGAAAAACCATAAATATAGACTCAAACACACACAATAACTAAAAACACATAAAATGCCGCAACTTTGACTCAAAACCAACTCGATGAATGTATAATTTACACGGAATTATAAGATCTATTTGCAATACATCAAACATCCCCACACTTATCCTATTTTCGTCCTCGAAAAATACTACAAATAGGATCATAACCAGGGCATTCAATTTCTATCTTATCAGATTATTCAGAAATCAGATATTAATTTACTTTAGCATTAGCCTAGCTCGATTACCGGTATTTCTGTCTGACTATTAGATTATTCGCTCTTTTATTTGAGTCGATACGTGAAGAAAAAATATTACAAGTGGGCAATTTGGATACGGCAAAGGCGATGTGGGATGCTATTAAATCTCGTCATCTTCGTGCAGATCGGGTTAAGGAAGCAAGGTTACAAACTTTATTGGCGGAATTTGAAGGTTTGAAGATGAAGGAATCAAACACAATAGATGACTTTGCGGGCAAGTTAACGGGTATCTCATCCAAAGCAGCATCTCTTGGGTCTACTATTGAAGAGTCAAGGTTAATAAAGAAGTTTCTTTACGGGTTGCCAAAAAAATTCGTTCACATTGCTGCCTCGTTAGAACAAGTCGTTGACTTGAAAACGGTCGTGTTTGATGACATTTTGGGACGTCTTAAAGCGTATGAAGAGAGGGTAAAAGACGATGAAAGTTAAACCGGTGAACACCAAAGTCAGCTATTATTCGCCAAGGAAGGTGGCAATGAAAATAAGGAAGAAGTAAAGGAAAAGAAAAAGGAGAGGGAGGACGGCATAACTATGAGCATTGTGGTTATGAAAACTCAAGCCTGAAAGAATTTGGACGTGACCGGGATAAAGGTCGGGTGTCCGGAAAAAGGCGAGGAGATGGCAGTCGGGCTCCACTGTATAAAAGCCACATCAGGTGTTTTAAATGCAACCAGTTCGGTCACTATGCATCAGAATATTCTAAGTGGGAGGAAGAGGATGAGCTTAACTTGACTCGGGGACCCCCATCCCTAGATTGAAGAAAGGTGTTACAAGATTAGGGGTGAATAATGGGCTAATCTTGTAATAAATTAATAATTAGGGGTTAATTAGTAAGTTTATTGTTTAGTTTATGGTTATCTAATAGTTTATAACGAGTTGTGTGACCCCCCCCCCCCCCCCGCGCGTTTCCGCGGGGTTGAAACTGTAGACTAAGTTATAGTAAAAATTCATATAGTAAACATGAGCGGGGTTGAATTTGTATACTAAACGAAAGTAAAAAAAGTTAAATGGTATAAAACGTAAAAGTTGAAAAGTTTCATGGTGAAAGTATAAGACTATAGAAGTATACTAAAAGCGAAAGTAGAAAAGTTAAAAGTGTCGTGTTAAATTGTATATTAATTGTCGGTTTACAATTACGTGTTTATACGACTCTACCAGGTTAATGAATGAATATTTATTGTCCAAAAATAAATATTACTAAGTAAATTTAAATACAAAAATAACAAAAGAAGTAAATGTAAACCAAAAATTCACAAAAAAAAGTTCAAAAGATTATAACTTGTGAGTAATGCCCTCTCCGCGCGTTGCTGCGGGGTTGCATTTGTATACTAAACGAAAGTAAAAAAAGTTAAATGGTATAAAACGTAAAAGTTGAAAAGTTTTGTGGTGAAAGTATAAAACTATAGAAGTATACTAAAAGCGAAAGTAGAAAAGTTAAAAGTGTCGTGGCCAAATAAAATAAAGTAGAAAAATTAAGGAGTATAAAACGTTTCACGGTGGGACACCCATTTACCCGCCAGTTTAAGTAATAGACATTTTAATGTGATCAAAGTATTAAACAACAAAAAAATAGTGGTCAAAGTCAAAATCTTTAAAAGTATACTAAAAACAAAAGTAGAAAAGTTAAGAGGGATATAACGTAAAAGTCTAAATATTTCATTGTTAAAGTATAAAACTATAAGAAGTATACTAAAAACGAATGTAGAAAAGCTAAGGGACATAAAACGTAAAAGTCTAAAAGTTTTGTGGTTAAAGTATAAAACTATAAAAAAAATATATTAAAAATGAAACTATAAAAGTTAAGGGGTATAAAAGGTAAAACTCTAAAAGTCACGTGGTCAAAGTATTAAATTAAAAAGTAATAGTGGTGAAAGTATATAAAAGAAAAAAAAAAGACGTGGACCAAAACTGTAAAATTAAGAAAATGTTGTGGTCCAAATGAAAGAAAGTAAAAGTTAACTATTCACCATCTTCCTATTGTATATATATATAATTAGGATAATTATAAAGAGTATTAGAATTAGAATAGGATTAGTATTTGATTTTTTAGTATAAATAGGGTGTTTATCTTTATTTGTAGGGTAGAGCTTACATTGAGAAATCAAATAAACAAGTTTTCTTTTGCTTTCAATTCACGTTTTACTTTGTTGTTCTTGTGTGAAAATCTGAGATCCACAAATTCTAAAATAACTATTAATACCTAGACGTATCCTAGACCTAGACACAACTAATTTTTCCGAAAATCCTAAACCTAACCGAACCCTACAGGCAAGTGTACCTATCGGATTGTAGGATAGCTTTCGGAAGACCAGATATCGAATCTAAGGACACTACAAAGCTAAACTCTAACCTAGGACTTAAGAATGGAAAATTGTGACTTTTGGTTTTTAGGAATTTAAATTACTAACTTAACTACTTCAACTAACTAGCAACCGAAACTGGGAAACTCGAGAAAACGATCAGATGAGGAAAGGCACCACCTAGACCTAGACTCATATTTGACACTCACAACATCCTGATGGCGGTTAGTTCACCTTTTGAGTTTTTTCCTATTAGATAATCCTACGCTCGGACAAGAGTTCACTTTTTAGGTGCTTCCTACTTCAACTAGACTTAACCACCTCTGAACCTAATCTCGAGCACCTTAAGCTAGCAGGAGCTACCACTAATCAACTATGAATGACACGGAATAGCAGATTAGAAAACTAACCTAGGGAATTTCCTTTTGGGACAATTTGATCCTATGCAATTTACCAACCCGACTACCCAATGACTATCACCCTTTTAAGTTTATGTAGAAAGCAGCACACAAGAATCAAATAACTAATTATCAACTAATCCTATGACCACAATTAAGCAAGTCACATCAAATTGCAAGCATAAATCCGACAAATTTAATTACTTTACCCAAACCAGAAGACACCCGCAAGCAAAGCAAGGCTTATTCGATAATTAGAAATCCAATTCTAGTACACATATGCATCACCACAGAAAATTAATGGAAATGAAAAGATCATCAAACACCAGTCAAACTACTAAAACCGAATTAAAGTCATAAACGTCAAACAATTGTCATAATGGTCTAGGTGGTGACAATTAAGTTAGCTAACCACCATGTTCACAGTAGAAAACACTAGAAAAATAGAGTCTTTAACATCAACCATGGTTTAGTCTAATTTAACTACAAGAACGGAAAAGAAATTTAGAACCCGATTATCGAATTGGAACCGAATGATTGAATCCTAGCTTCTCCTCTTGATCCTTGTCTCTTCTAATCTTCAGAATTCGCCCAGAAGTTTCCTGGAACCGGCTTCAAGTCGTGATATCCCAAAATAAACCCTAAATATCGAATTTTTAAGTCCAAACCTCTTTTTGCGGGTTTTGTAGCTCTACGCGTGTCGCGCAAATCAGATTATCCCCCAGGCGATACGCCTGGGGCTAGTATACGACAAAATATTTGGGCCTTCAATCGCCTTTGACTTTATTTGACCTTCCACTCGCGCGTATCGCCCCCTTCTTATGAATGGACTAGGCGATACGCCTAGTCCCTGTTTTTCAGCCTCTTTCTTCTATTTTCTTCTTTAATGTCCTCCACTTCATTTGTGACCTCGGGACTTCATTATTAACCTATAATAACACATAAAAACCATAAATAAAGACTCAAACACACACAATAACTAAAAACACATAAAATGACGCAACTTTGACTCAAAACTGAGTCGATTAATGTACAATTTACACGGAATTATAAGATGTATTTGCAATACATCACTTCTTTACGTAAGAACGACTCGTTACCCAATAATAGTGAAACGAATTGTTATCCCTATAACAGATCGTTACTCCAAAAGAAACCAACTGATAATCCACTGTTATACGATTTGACTATGAAGGAGGTGCCACAAAATGAAGAACCTAAACTTAGAGAATGTCAACTGGGATGAGAGTGATGCAGAGGATGGGGAAGACCACTCATGGATCATAAATTCCTTGAATGGAACCACCTTAGATGATCTAGAGGAATGGAAAACATCGCTCGGAGAAGAGAAGCTGTCTGAAGATGAATGCACAAAACCTTTCTCTTCTGAAGATCGTAATGGATCATTACCGGAAAACGACTCATTATGCAACCCAACTGGCTAATGAGTGTGAAACGGCTCGTTACACCTCTAACGTCTCGTTACACTCTCCATACTTAAACGATCTTCTGTTGAAAGATTTGGACGAAGAAAAAACTATGATGTTGGAGTCGCTATTGTATGATAAAGATGAAGGTCCTGAACGAGAGCATTCTGATGGATCGCCACATAGAAATAAAGTATCGCAGGTTGCAACGCCTACTGAGGGGAAATTAAGGGTTCAAGTGTGTGGATGCATATGCATCCCCACTTTCTACAATTTTCACCCTCCACATCTCAGGACGATCAAGTTCGGTCCTGGTAAATTCAAGAGTTGGTGGCCCGTTGAGGCTCAAATTTACACGAACACCAACAAATCTGCTGGAGAGCCACCTGCTGATGATGAAACGAGAGAAAAGTCGCACAAGGCAGGATGGAAACAGATAAAAGACAAGCCACCCGATGTTAACCAAGTAAAGCTAAAAAGCACAGCTGGGAAGCGAATCAAGGAGAAGCCACCTGATCAAGAATAAAGGAAGGTCGAGTCTGGTTGAAGACTCGTAAATAAATTTAGCGCTTCTCAGGAGGCAACCCGTGTTTTAAATTTCTAGTGTTTATTTTTATTTTGTTTGTGTGTTTTTGCAAACCTGGATGTGCTTCTAATCTTCATGTTCTTAAGTTGTTTAAATTTGCACTCTACCTGTCTAATGTGACTGTTGTTAAAGACTAAGTGTAGGGATGGCCCCCAAATTTGCCTTTCTTGTTTGGCACGACATCAGACCGTATTACACTATCGCGGTCTCTATCGGGCCATCTCATCTGAATTTCAAATTTTGATTACACATAAGTATGTGATTTGCATTTTGTAACTGCCTATAAACTGGATGCTCTGATCTTCTTTTGCTTATTGTTTACATGTTTTAGTTGGACATCACATAATAAAGAAATATTCTTGTTGGAGCATACGCACTGGATGCTAAAAGGAAGTGTGATGACACTTATATAGTTATATACTCATGCGGGGACTTCAAGTCTCCAGGGGAGTCCTGTTCCATCCCTCTTTTTTATTTACATGCTTTATCTATGTTGTTTCTTAATGTACATTAGGGAAAACGTACACTTTTAAGTGCGGGGATGGGAACGTCATGAACTAATTCTAATTTGCATATATTTGAACCCCTGAAAAAGAGAAAAAGTTAACAAAGAAAAATTCTAAATATTTTAAAATTTTCAAATCTCAATTTGCACGAAAGTACACATTTTTAACGTAATTCATAAATTCGTTTTTAAAACGTGCTTGTATTGTATTCTCATGTCTTTAAGTAGCATGAAAAGTTTACCTAACAAGTATTTTAATAAAAACACATGATCGAGAGTATTTGATTGAGTCTAGCAGGCCTAATACACCCATTTTCCCTATTTCCCTTGTGAGATATCCTTAGTTTAGCAATTCCTTTAAGGATATGAGAAAAAGAAAAAAATATATATATGAGGGATGTCGTGTGTCTAATACAAGTTTCTAGGTTTATGTTGAGACCATGTCTGTATTTGCCTTGAGATTGTTATGGATCATTTCCAGGTCGTCAACTGCCCGAAGATGTTGGACTTTCTGCATAACTCCAACATGCTTATCTTAGTTCTTATTACAAAAAAAAATAAAAAAATAGAAAAGATGAAAAAATATTATGTATATGTAGTAGAAAATAAATCACAATGAAAAGTTATGACTTGGCTGTACGTATACGCCAATATATACTTAGGGTGGTAGTTCATACACCCATATATGTGAGCAAACATTTGAATTTCTCCCCCATTCTTTGGTCAGATCCTATAACAGACTCGATTACATGATCAATATATTAATCCAAGAATACGCTTAGACATACTTGACTTTGAGTGTTCACTGAAAAATCATCCTGAGAGTCGAGTGACATGGTTAGTGGAGTGAGTTGTGTGATATAATGCTAGGGCTTGCTAAGAAAACTTGGTTGATACTTCATGTGATCTTAATAAACTTCAAACTTGTTGGGTTGTCAATCTTATTACTATGGTAAAACCTTATGGACTTGGTATGTTCAGTGCATTATATATCTATGTTGTTAAATTGTCATTGTAGTAGTGCATGAGAAAATTAGTGTGTTGAAACTTGAATGCTAAATTTTAAATAGGGATTGCTCAGGGACGAGCAATGCTAAGTGTGGGGATATTTGATGTGCTTGTAGTTGCACATATTTTAGGCAATAATTCCTGACATTCTATATGTGTTTGTGTATGATTATGAGGCTTGAATACTTAGAATACTTAATTTTTTGTTATTAGAAGTCTTGCTGAAGATTTGAATGAAAAACGATCTAAAACGGAGAAGATACGAAGAAATGAAGACAAAAGAGAAGAAAAGCCTACAACACATTTTTAATCAAAGGGAACTCAACATGCGCCAACGTTGTTAGGTTGAACTCCTGAACGACTATGACTGCGAGATCCGCTACCATCCTGGTAAAGCGAATTTCATGGCTGACACTTACTTGTAAGGAACACATCAAACCCATCCTCTATCAGGGTACTCATCAGTTGTCCGATCTCCAAACCTGCATTTTTAAGGCTCGACACATCTCGATCACCGAAGGAAATTTGTACGAGGAAATGTCTTGTGGTGCGAAACTCCAACTTGAAACTAAATTAGATGATCTTCTCTATTTCATAAATCGTATCTGGGTTCCTAACCGAGACGATCTTCGTGCAGTTATCATGAATGAAGCTCAAAGTCTCGTTACTTGATTCATACCAGTACAGACAAGATGCACCAGGATCTTCATAATCTCTAATGGTGGCCCGACATGAAGAAAGAAACCGCGCTCTTCGTAGCTAAATGTCTTACTTGTCCAAAATTTAAGACCGAAAACCAAAAACCCTCTGGTATGCTCGAACAACCAAAAACCCCCCTCTGGAAGTGGGAGAACATTGTGATGGACTTCATCACTAAACTCTCATGCACTTCCGGAGGTCACGGTAGCATTTGGGTCATAGTCGATCATTTGACCAAATAAGCTCACTTTATCGCCATCCGTGAAAACTATTAAGTCGAGAAATTGGCTCATACTTACATCGAAGAGATCATTAGTCGTCATGGTATCCCTCTTAGCATCAATTCTGATTGTGATGGTCGATTCATCTCTCAATTTTGGCAAACTCTTCAATCCGCCTTAGGAATTCGCTTAGACCTCAATACCGCCTATCATCCTCAAACTGATGGCTAGTTTGAGTGCGCCATCTAGACTCTCGAAAACAAGCTCCGCTTCTGTCTCATCGATTTTGGTGGCAACTAGGATTCTCATTTACCGTTGATCAAGTTTTCGTATAATAACATCTATCACTCGAGTATCCGTATGGCACCTTTTGAAGCACTCTATGGTTGTAAATGTGAGTCGCCTATATGTTGGAACGAGGTTGGTGAAGTACAGATCACTAGTCCCAAATTGATAGAGGAAACAATTGACATAATTTCTTAGATTCGTGATCACTTTCTCGCGGCTAGAAGTCGTCAGAAAAGTTATGTTGATAGACGACGAAAGCCCCTTGAATTCAAAGTTTGCGACCTTGTCCTACTAAAGATATCCTCTTGAAAGGGTGTCTTTCGGTTTGGTAAGAAAGGGAAACTAGCACCTCGATATGTCGGTCCATTCAAAATCCTTAAAAGAATTGGTAATGTGGCCTACAGACTTAAACTACCTCCTGATCTCACTAATGTGCACCCTATATTTCATGTGTTGACTCTTCGCAAGTGTCTAGCTAACAAGAATCTCCATATCCCACTAGAAGACGTTCATATTGATGAGTCTATGCATTTCATCAAGAAGTCAGTGGAGATCATGGATCGTGAATTCAAACAACTCAAGTGCAATCGAATCCCTATTGTTAAGGTTCGCTGGGAGTCTAAACGTGGACTAGAGTTTACCTGGGCGCGTGAAAACCAAATGAAGGCCAAGTATCCACACTTGTTCGGTCAGTCTTCTCGATATTAATTTCGAGACGAAATTCCCTAAAGTAGGGGAGACCGTGACATTTCAGTTCTTTCATTTGATTGTACCCGACCCGATTTCTATCTTGTAATAATGATTAATAACCAATAAAGAATCGTATTTCATTTGATATTCTTGTTTCAGTTGTTATGTGGTTATGTGTGGTTGAATCTCTTATCATGATGTTCACAATCTTTTTGATGTTTCAGTTTATCGCAAATCGAATCTCTATCTCAATCGTTTTCATTATTTAAGTAAAACTGGGTAACTCGAGCAATATAAACATGTATGATGCTTGTGGGTAATACTAGTCACGCGCACAAGTACTAGTGAACTATTACGAAAGTTCGAGGTTAAAAATGCAAATAACAAAATTATGGTTTTTCACACGATTTCGGTATTAACCGGAGTCTCGTGAATCTCAAGAAATTGTATTTTGATGTTCATTGATGTTTTATAAGTTTATTATGGTTGGTGATAAAATATTAGACGCTATCGAGTTGTAACGAGCACAAACGAGCAAAAAAGAAAAGAAAAAAAAACATAGATGTTCCTCCCCCTCACGAACCCGAGGGGTTATATTCAAGATGTCGCGGTCCGCGACGAGCGGTCAGCAGACCTGCACTTTCTTGATCGCGTTTTTGGCTCGGGTTTGGGTCCATGGTTTATCCTAAACTCAACTTTAACTTAAATTAACCTCCAATAACTATCCCTTATCACTTATAACTAACTAGGAACCTTCTGGAACCCTCAAATCTATCCTACATCAAATCAGATAGCTTAATTAATCAATTAAATTATTTTTCAAACTATGTTTATCCTTATCTTTAACAATTCGACCACCACACGAACTCTCCATTATAAATAGCCCTTGATATCGTCTTTGGAACCTCTGCTCTACGTTATTCAACCTTTAATTTCTGTTCCCAAGCTCTCGTTCGTGTTTTGAAAAGTCAACGACCAATAGTTTGACCATCCAATTTCAAGGCCTTCTGATCTTCTTTTTGGTATTTTCTTTTTATAGATTTCTTTAGTTTACAAAACCCTTCAAAACCATATTGCTCTTTTCTGTTCATGAAGGGTGTAATGAAAATTCAACTCGTCTCATTCATGTTTCAATTGAGGATCTTCTTCTAATCTCACTTGAACATAATGAATATGTTTTTCCAATGATATTAAACTGTTTTATGAACTCATTATGATGTCTCTACACTGATAAACATAATTTTTATAGTTAAAGTTTAAATCTTTGACCACAAACCCATTAAATCAAGACTTTTTATATTAAATCATCAATGGAATGATTTGATAATATTTTCAAATGTACTAATCCGATCTGGACTTTTCGTTTACCGAAACATATGTGTTATAAACCATAATTATGGTCACATATGCAATTATCTAAAATTTTGGCTATTTTTGTAAATCATGAAAGTTTAGGGTAGATTATATAAATATGCCAAACTTATGATATTTTCAGTTTTGGACCCTACAGTTTAAGAATGTACACATTAAACCCTTTAGTTTAGGATTTCTCATAATCTTACCCTAAGTTTAAGTTATTATTTTAAAGACACAATATTTTAGTTTATTTTTCTACCAATTTGCATCAAGTCCAGATTAGATTATTAAATTTAATTAACCACATTAGTATTGACATTTAAAAACGAATCGGACATATGCTAACTGGAAGGGTAAAAGCACCAGTAGTTAGGGTCTCTATCTAGGCAAGCGTTGCATATAAATCTGGACCTACCGTCGAACCTGGATGCTTACCTGGGATGCCCTGATGAGAGTGCCATAACCTATAGGCCAAAGCATATTTGAAACGTCCAAGTGTTAATAAAAATATACTTAAACTTTTGACACAATAAATGATAACTCTTCCCCAATTTCCCGTAGAATTTTAGTCATTTTGGTTCCTCGTATTCATCTAGGTTAACCTCGGGATTCACTTCCCAATTGCTTTCGGTGCTATCTCTCGACATTTGCACTAATTACTGTGTGAGTATTCATAGCCCCTTTTTATTTAATGTTTTGGGTTGTAACATGTACTTTATCAAACTCTATATTAAATTCTACATATATATCTTAAACACTATATGCGACTCTATGCTTGTTTATGTGTGTTTCATGTATGTTGAATTTAGTGGATGTTGTGCTCAAACTCAAACTCAAACTCATGAGTAATCATTAACACACCAATCCGTAGTAACAATAATAGATCTATTGTTTTGACAAGCCACCTGACTTGATCGGTTTTGGCGTCGGGTGGTTGGAAACCTAATTGTCAAAGGTTTGATTTACGCTATTATATTATATGCTCGTTTATCATGCTATTGGAAATTACACTAACATTTGGATCACATACTTTACACACACGCTATACACAAAAACCTATGTTTACACACCAACTATAAGTAGTTGATCTTTATGTTGTACATTTTGCAGGAAATGTTGTTTGAAGTTAAGGACTTGTTATGGACACTTAGGATACTGTTGGACTTAGTCGTGATTTTAATAGCTATTATTATGTTTTTTTATTTGCTTTGGTTGGAATATTTGTTGAACAAGTTTTTTTTAGTTATTAATGAAATGGGTTTTGATTAAGAATATATAAACTTTAATTTAGTGTTGTGAGCATCTAGACAATCCTCACACTCCGACATATTCCACCTTCGGTTGGGGTATGACACCAACTCTCCAGGTTCCTAATGAAACGTTGAATGGAGAATGTGTATTGATAGTAGGGCTATTAATAGAATCACTATCAAGTATCGTTTCCCGATCTTGAGATTAAACGATCTCATACTATTTGCCTCCAAGGTGTTTTCCAAGATAGACCTCTGCAATGGCTATCATCAGATTCGAGTTTATGAAGGTGACAACTGGAAGACAAATTTTTAAAATAAACGAAGGTTTATACGAGTGTTTGTGATGCCTTTCGGCTAATCTAATCCTCCTAGCACTTTCATGCAGCTTATGAGCCAGATTCTTAAACCCTTTCTCAGAAAATTATGGTGGAATATTTTGGTCTTTAGTAAAACTAACCTAGAACAAATTGATCATTTGCAGCAGGTTTTTGAGATCCTCTCTACTGGGAAGTTATTTGGTAGCTTATCTAAATGTGAGTTATTTCTAAAGCATGTTAATTTTCTAGGCTATATTGTCACTGCTCATGGATTACAGTGGACGAAAAGAAAGTGGAAGCCATTTGGGATTGGTTCGTACCAACATATATATAACAAGTGCGGAGTATTCATGGATTAGAATTGTAAAACACTGATCGGATCATCTACTCGTGAGGTATCAAAATCTATACATCAAATGTATTGAACATGCAAGGTAAATAAGAATCTTTTGTATTGATACACAATCAAATACAAGAACAGACTCTCACACAGTTAAGCTCTCACAAAGGCTCCTCTCACCACACCTATTGCTCTTTCTCTCTCTCTCTCTCTCTCTCTCTCTCTGTTTTATTCTGTTCTATACAAATAAACACACTTGAACTTTATATACTAAGCTACTGACCAATGAACCACCGGTTTGTTGCATGTTCATTGCCTGGTTTGTTTCCAGTTCGCTGGTGAGTAAGAGACACATCACAACTACTCAATGACTCAACTCGACTAACTCTAACAACTATACAACTTGACTAGATACATCACACGACACATATGTGTATGCTCTAATAGACTCTCCCTTGACGTGTGTTGTATCCGATCTCCAACTTTGAATCTCTTTGTTAGTTGTTGTAGAGTTCACATGGTAGGATCAGAACTCGAATCAATAAACAATTCTTCAAAGTCCTTTAATTAGCTTGTACTTAATAGCTTCATAACCATGCTTGTGAGTAACATCCTGATTAATCATTAGGCCTTCAACCTGCATCTTCAGAAGATAGAAGTGCGGGTTTTCTTTTCCAATCATAACATTAATCTTGGGCAAAAATCTTCTTTGGAGAACCAAGATAGTTTGAGATCAGATCGAAAATAAAGAAGAAAGAATATCTTTTTGGATTTTACAAAGTTTATATCAAAACACACCAATAATCTTTCTGAGTTTTCTAAATAAAACAAAAATGCAATACTGAATTAAACTTTTTTTTTGCGAGAAAGATCACATATGGGGTCATATTGGTCATAACGCTCTGAACTACACTTCAATTTAAACTAATTATAGCACATAAGCCAAATTGATTGCTGATATAATTTGTCCAACTTTTAAACCCAGGCAGAATCATAATCATAGCATCTGGATATGTTAAGGTATTATTTATTTGCTCAGACCTGTGGACCCCACACTATCAGACATATTCAGACATTTCTCTTTTATGTGATTACACTTGTGCTTTATATTTATGATACCGTCAACTGTGTTCCATGAAAAAAGAAAATAGAACGCTAAATTGTCTATCCTAAGGCCGATATTCCAATACGCAGATAGGGCCTTGGATTTAGCAAAATAAGAAAGCAAAACAAGTTGAAGTTGTTCAAACTTTATTTCTCAGGTCAATATTCATAAATATGCAGAGAAAATCCACAGTTTGAACAAAACAACAAAGAAAATAAAGCGGAACCTCAAATGAACAACTATCATGTCAATTCCTCATGTATACGCAACATGTATATGCAGAGATAGTCTGATCATTTGAGAAAATAAAGAAAATCAAACAAGTTTAAATCTTTCAAAATGAACACATGTTTACACAGTGGCTTCTCATTTTCTTTATCACATATTTTTTTTATATATGTCATGAAATAAGCATCAAGATGTTATCCACTAGGTCAAGCATAGCATTTAGTTTATATCACATATGCATACTTTCTTATTTTCTGAGCCTACCTAGCACATCAAGCAATAGTCTTATGGATTTTTCATCTACTCTATCGATGAGTCAGAAACGCTAGCTAATGTACCATCATTTCCCAATTGTGATCGGATCAATTTCTCATTTTGATTTTTCTATTTTTTTATATTTTTCATTTTTTATATTTTTCAGTTTTCTCCCCAACAAATGTAAAACACTATGTTTGGCTTTTCCAAAATCCCCTCCCCCCCCTAAAAATATAAAAGAAATATAAAGGAAACAAAATAAATGTGATTGACCAACACGGATACCTTGCAGATTTTTTATTTTGGAAAATTCATTTTTCCTCAAAAATGTTGAGAAATATCAATGCTTTGAAGCGATAACTTAAGCAGATACTCCACTATCAGCAAATTTGCAATCACAAATATGTCTTCTTAAAGTTACCTGAACACACCAGACATAAAAATTAGTTTTTAAAATGACCTAAGCCGCCAGCTTGAGGTCGAGCGGTGTCTTCAACAAAATCTTCATTGCCCTTTGAAACCATTTTAGGTCTCCATCGCATATGTGATGTTGTAATTTTTAATGAGCCATCATCATTTTTAACATCACCATCTGATTTACCACCCACATTCTTATCAATTTTAGAAAAAGATTTTCATTTAGATTTAGAATTTGTGGTTTTTGCCTCATCAAATACTCTGCTAGTTTGATTTATTATTTTGGCAGTCGTACGATCATATGATGTCTTACCAACATTCTCAGGACAAACATTTGAATATCACCTCTTTTATGATATTGATAGCACCTATGTTGATTAGTGATGATAATGGAAATCGGATTTCCAAACTGATCAGTAGAACCATCATCATAAATGGTCTCAATCACATGTTTCTTTGTCCTTCGTTTCTTTGATCCCTGAAAATCATAAAAAAACATGAGTATATCCAAAATCATCATAAAAATCAACATCTTGTGAACTGTGTGAGTAAAACCAGTTTGATGTAACTTCGAGGGGTATCATTGGAACCGCATGAAGAAAATCCAGCAGAATTTTGATCAACTATAAAATAGTAAGACGAGACTTTCTTCTTATGTTGTTTACCCCCGAGCACCTTGTAGAATCAAATTCATACTCAACTACAAACACTTGAGCAATCAGATGCTTTTCAACACGATGAAGTGAAAACACCTTATCAGAATATATATGCTCAGAACCTTTAAGACTACATACGTTCACCAATGTTTGTATTAACAGATTTAACCTTCTCTTTCTCAGGATCATCTTTCTCCATAGTATTAGAAATAGATTTATTAGATTTCTTCGAATCTTTCTTGTTTTTAACGACTTCATCCTTTTTCTTCTCAAAACCCAAACCTTTCTGTATATAACAGGTTTCTTTGGTAGTTATACCTGAGAACTAGATTCTCCTTTTTCTAGTTTAGTAATTATGTTAAATTCAGTTTTTATTTCCTTTAGATTTTTCTTTTCGTAAACACATACTCATCAATTTTCTCCTTAGAAGAAAGTTTATCAGTTTTCTTAGAAACTTTTGCATCATACATCTGTTCTTCTGCAAACAAAGTTGAACCTGGAGCAAATTTAGGCGCTTTTCCAGAAACATTCTCATTCTTTTCAGACTATTTTTTTATTCCTTTAATTTCTGATTCTTTTTCTTGTCAGACTTAGAATCAACATATTTAGAATAATCCAAAACTTCCTCACAATCTTGAACATTAGATATGGATTCGGTAATAACCACAGGGGGTGGAATTTGATTGAGATCATTACTTCCAAAAATCTTCTGAAAATTTTCATCTTTATACAAAAAAAAAACTTGTGAAAGATTGTGAATTCTTGAGATTATGCAATTGTCTTTTTAGATCAAGAATCTCAATTTTCAATTCTGATATTTTTGTTTGTGTCTCAGCCAATTCCTTCTGGGAAACAATGAGCTTTTCTAAAGCTTTGTTTGTCGCATGCTTTTCCCTTCTCATACTATCATGAGCATCAAGTACCTCCAGGGTGACCTTTTCCCATCTTTGCTTATAAATCTCAACATTCTTCGTCAAGACATTATTTTCATCCTTCAATCTAGTCTTTTCAAAAAGCAATTTTGTGTCATCTTCTTGATGACTAAGTTCTTTATTAGCAAGTTCAACACATGCCTTTTTAAGAACATCACATTTCCTTCAAAATTTCACATTTGTCACAGGTCTTAGATTTCTGAAGCATCAACTCCTGAGTTGTTTCATCCAACTTCTTCTTGTAAACTTCCATATTTTCTTTTGCCTGTTTACACTTTTCAACTAACAAACTCTTTTCCATTATCAAATCACTATTTTCTTTGGCATTCTTTATACAAAAATCACACATCGAATCATAACTGCTTGTTTCTGAGTCAACATCAGTTACACATTCATCAACTTGTTCAGTCCTGGCAATAAAAGCATATTGATTAGAAAAAAGTTTTACCCCAATCCAACCTTCATTAATTTGAGATACAAATGCTGATTGATTAGAAGTACTCCCTAAATTTTTAGATGTTTGACCATTACTACCAGAATTAGATTGTTTTTTATGTGGACACTCGCAAAATGTCCAAAGGTGGAACAATTAAAACATTTAACATTCGACTTGTTCAGAACAATTCTTCCACCAGAATTAAGATCTTTTCGCCCCGTGTTCAAGAATTTCTTAATCCTTCGGACTAACATTGCAAATTGCCAATTAATATCCATCTCCTCCAAATCACTCGCATTTATTTGATCATAATCTTCCTTGATCAAATCTGCATTGCTTACCTTTCCTGTTATAACACCATAATATGATGATATCATAGCTGATATCAATGCCATATAATCTTGGGTTGATTTAACAGAAAGAGCACTCTGATTTGATTTAAACGAAACATTATAATGACAACTTCCTGAATTGTTTTGATAAGAATCAGTTCCTCCAGAAATGTTGTCAGCTTAATTAGAAAGTCGTTGCAGGTGTTGTAGTAATGCTTGGTTTAGATTTAGCATTAATAGTTGCAGCATTTTGTCCATAATACAATTCTGGATTCTGCACTTGTGCTGGAATTTTATTTGTATGTGACATTTCTAGCTCTAGCTTGCCGTTTTCCCGTCAACTCGTGAAACGACCAAATTGAATAATCTTTGTCATGAGTGAGTAATAAAACATAATTCTCCCATTTTGTCGGCAACACTTCAAGCACTTTCTTCTTCAATTCATCTTCAGTTTTCTTAATGTTCATAACTCCCATTTAACTCGTCAAATGAGCAAATCGTGACACTAAATTAGTAATGTTCTCATCAGGATAATGTATGAAATTATCAAATTCTTTGTTGAGAACCTTCTTTTTACTCTTTTTATACTGATCGTTTCCCTCACATCTTGATTCTAAAGTATCCCACAATGCTTTTGAAGTCTTGCATGTCTTGAATTAATGAAGTAACTCTGTTGGTAATGCCATTGTGAGAACTCCATATGCTTTTTTTTTCTCTCGGATAGTTCTTCTTTTCATCAGTATCAAAATCTTTTTGTTTTTTAAGAACTCCATCCTCTAACGGGTATATGAAACTTTCTTCAAATGCAATCCACAAATCTACATTTGTAGCACCAACATAAGATTCAAATCATTTTCTCGAATTATGATAATCTTCAAGTTTCACCAACTTTGGTACTTTCTGACTTGTACCAATTTCATTGTTATAATTGAGCATCGTTTGTATCGAATTTTGTATAGCGAAAAATGCATGGAAATCACTCATTTGAAATAATCAAGATTCTGTCCTAACGAACCAAGAAAAATCTTTCCCAATGAACCAGACTGCTCAACAAACGAACAAAAATTTGAAACTCAAGTGAACGAACCACAACGCAATGAACTAACCAAGAATTCAACGAACCAGGGACGTATGGAAGTTTAACGAACGAACCTAGTAAGTGTGAATTCTCAGTGAACCAAACAGTGACAACCCGAATTTTCAGGTGATTCGTGATTTAACTTAAACCTAAACTGCTACGAACATTTTGTGAACTTTTGTGTTATTAATTGCATTGACCTTCTAAATTAGCGTTTTTGTGTGACGTCACTATTCGAGCAATACACTTAAGTCTAAACGTCATTAACCTAAACGAATGTGATTCTATGCGAATCATATTTTATGATATTATGTGAGAACATTTATAATTTTATGTGACACTACGTCCTATGACTTTATGTGGTGTATTCCGAGTAAACATCGTGTGATTTCACGCAATTTATTTTATAATGTTATATATATATATATATATATATATATATATATATATATATATATAGGGAGAGGATCATTTGAGAACTAATTGGTTGAGATAACTTTTGAGAACCATTTTAAGCCACTAGTTATATTTACATATACCTCCCTCCCAAGAATTGTAGTGGTCCCCAACTGAAATTAATGGTGGAGATTTAGTTCTCAAAACAAAAAGTTCTCATTTGAACCTAACCCTATATATATATATATATATTCGTGAGTTCAAATTTCATGATTTAATGTGAAATAAACACTTATGATTTTATAAGTTCTATTGTAATTACTTGTGTATTTATTTAAATATATAATATCATAGATTTTAGAAAAGTAAATATATAGCTATCTGTAGTACGAGTATTTTACTAATAGTTGTGGTTGGTTAAGTGTTGGTTGGTATTTCAAACCTTGAGGGACCTATCTTGCAATTTCCAAAACCTATTTCTATTTAATCAAACATGGAGGGACCATTTCTAAATTTACAGAACTCAGATCCCCTTAGTGTAACAATTAGAGGGACTATTCTTTCCATTTTGGCAAAGTTAATTTTGAGGCTTTTCATAGCCATCTGCGACAGTAGGAGTACCGTAACCGAACCTGATCAATGTTCGATTCAATTCATTTGTTGGTTACGAACTTGATATGTTGATCACCCTCTTGAATCAACACAAACTTGTCCATCCCAATCATTTCACAAAGAAAGAACGACTCTACGACACCCTCGTTCCTCTCAGTCTCCAATAAACCATCGTGCACATAACCCACACCATGTTTTCAATCAAGTTTCTCCCCCGGTGACCACCACAAATGAACCAGCTACTGTTCTATCGACATGCATAGCCATCCAGTCATGAACACAACCATGTTAGAACATCACGAGACCGCTTCCGTCATCGGTTCGATCCGTTCATGTTCATCATTATCGGTTATGTTCTGATTTTATCAATAATTAAGGTAATCCTAAACTCACTCGAATGCGATTTCTAGAGTTATCGCCATTTTCTTGTTTCCATGCGAAGCTTCTATTCGTTTTTTGTGTATTAATGGTAATTTATTAATAATACAATGAAATTTGATAGATTAATAGTATACTTTTTGTTTTTCAAACTTTGGTCAGGTAACTTTGATGCTTTGACGCTTTCTACCCCTAAACTTTTATAATTTGTTTTTTTCTTTTTAACGAAATAGTAAACTTTTGGTTTTCATAGTTTGGCCATATATATTTCATACTCTAACGTTTTGTACCGTTTAACTTTTAAAGTTTTTTTTATTTTAAGTTTTGTTGAGTTCTATTTTGGCCACGAAACTTTTAACTTTTCTACTTTCGTTTTTAGTATATTTTTATAGTTTTATACTTTCACTACAAGATTTTTAAACTTTTACGTTTTATACCCCTTAACTTTTTTACACTCTAACTTTGAAACTTTTCTTTTGTTTTAGGTTTTGTTGTCTTCTACTTTTGCCACAAAACTTTTAACTTTTCTACTTTCGTTTTTAGTATACTTTTATAGTTTTATACTTTCACCACGAGACTTTTAGACTTTTACGTTTTATACCACTTAACTTAGTATATTTTTATAGTTTTGTACTTTCACCACAAGACTTCAAGACTTTTACGTTTATACTCCTTAATATTTTAACCCTCTAACTTTTAAAGGCTTTTTTTGTTTTAAGTTTTTTTTTCTTCTACTTTGGACACGAAACTTTTAACTTTTCTACTTTCGTTTTTAGTATACTTCTATAGTTTTATACTTTCACCACAAGACTTTTAAACTTTTATGTTTTAGATCACTTAACTTTTTTTTACTTTCGTTTAGTATACAAATTCAACCCCGCAGCAAACGCGCGGGGTGGTAAACATCTCGATGGATACATTAGGGTTCATGGGAAGAAGATGACACCAGACTAATAACATATTAAATAATTGTTTCCCGGAATAAAACCGTTGCTAGTCCTATATGACCTGTATTCCCAGAGGTCACTGGTTCGAACCGTGGCAACCCCAAATCTTTTTAAGCATTTTTCTTTAACTCGTTTTTCCTAAGTCTGTATGCATAAAATCACTTTAATTGAAGCTTTAACCAAAACTAACCATTGGCCTAGTGGTTAGTGTCATCCTCTATGATCTAGAGGTCAAAGGTTCGAACCTAGTGACACCATCATTTTTTGTATTTGTTTTTAACAAGGATTTTGGACTTTCTTTGACATAAAACCAATTACAACTAGTTCCTCCATGAAAGTTGTGACCCACAGAGCACTCGTAAAACCCGTTAGCATGCTTGTGATCTTGTTATATTATGTAATATAATTATTATTGGAATTTTGAATTTTTGGTAAATAATATATGTATTTGTGAGTATATAAATAAATATATATAACCTAGATGTCATTGGATTGTGACTTGTTCTTATGATTTTGGAACTCTCAATATTTTGGATGAATTAGTGTTGTCACAAAACTCTATTTGTACAAATGTAAATATATATATATATATATATATATATATATATATATATATATATATACAAATGTAAATATTTACATTTCCAAGCCCACTTTGGAAAACCTAGAAAACCAATCCATTGGCCCTCATGCTTCCACATCACTAATAAATCATGAGTACAAAACGCCATAATGGTCAATTCAACCATGAACACTTTCTGGATTCTGACAACCCTCTTACACACTTTCTGCAACATTCTCTCTCTTACTTTTTCAATTTCCAAGACAGATTGGTTACATATGTAACTTTGTTAAATATGTAACAGAATTCTTCACTGCGTGTTACATATGTAAATTCAACAGGATATGTATAACCAAACAATTTAACAAAATAAATTTTATTAATTTATAAACAAACAATTACAATCAACAATAAACGTTACAAAATGTTTTATACGAACCGGCATATCTAAAAAATTATCAAAAGAATAAACTAGCTAACAAAACAAATATAACTACCTAAAAAATATATATATAAAACCCTAATTATGCTTCATATCTTGATAATAATCTTCATCTTTGACGCAAAATCCTTTCACCTACGAAAAGAAAACAAATCCATTAGTTGTTGATGTTTATTATAGAAGTGTTACATATGAAACCCAAGACTTGCATATGTAAACTAGTAGTTACATGTGTAAATCAACACTTAAAATATGTAAACAGTGAGTTACATATGTAAACCAAGAGTTACATATTTAACACAATTAAATTTACAATTGTGTTTTGAAACAAAGACTTACATATGTAAACAAAACTTACATATGTAAGCCAAAACTTAAAATATGTAAAAAGTGAGTTACATATGTAAACCAAGAGTTATGTATTTAACACAATTAAATTTACAATTATGTTTTGAAACGAAGACTTACATATGTAAACCAAGACTTACATATGTAAAGTAACACTTAAACTATGTAAAAAGCGAGTTACATATGTAAACTAGGAGGTACGTAATTAACACAATTAAATTTACAATTGTGTTTGGAAACAACTATTCGCTTATAAACTCTTATTAGAATCTTTGTCGCGCCGTTATGTTGTGTACTAGAAGTGTTACATATGAAACCCAAAGACTTACATACGTAAGCCAATAGTTAAATATGTAAACCAACACTTAAAATATGTAACAAAACTTATATATGTAAACCAGTAGTTACATATGTAAAACAACATTTAAAATATGTAAACAGTGAGTTACATATGTAAACCAAGAGTTACATATTTAATACGATTAAATTTACAATTGTGTTTTGAAACAACTATTCGTTTATGAACTCTTATTAGAATCTTTAACGCGACGTAGTGTTCTGTACTAGAAGTGTCACATATGAAAACCAAGACTTACATATGTAAACCAATAGTTACATATGTAAACCAACACTTAAAAAATGTAAACAACGAGTTACATATGTAAACCAAGAGTTACATATTTAACACAACTAAATTTACTTTTGTGTTTTGAAACAACTATTCGTTTATGAACTCTTATTAGAATCTTTGTTGAGCCATTATGTTGTGTACTAGAAGTGTTACATATGAAACCCAAGACTGACATATGTAAACAAATAGTTACATATATAAAACCAACACTTAAAATAAGTAAAACAGTGAGTTACATATGTAAACCAAGAGTTACATACTTAAACCAAGGCTTAAAATATGTAAAACAGTGAGTTACATATGTAACCTTGGAATTATATATGTAACTCACTACAACATAAAAGCATAAAACATGCATACAAACATCAGAAAATACTGAAAACACATCAGAGTCAAACGTATAAAGCTTACACATGTAGAAAAAATAATCCATTTTAATAGATTACTCTATAGATTTATATAATGGTTAACTAGGTATAATAAACATTTTATCAAAAAACTTACATAAAAACGAGAACGAGAAAAGATATAACAAAGAAGAAAAGCTATAAGAAAAATAAAATTTTTGACATTAAAAGCCAAATAAAGATAAAAGAAAACTAACCATTTGAATATTAAAAGGCTAATTAGTACTGACAAAGCAAAGTATCATCACACCAAACCCATTTTCCTTTTATTATTTTTCTTTTTTCATTTATTATTCTCATCTTCTTCTCCATCCATATCAAACTAGATGGTGAAGAGGAACAAGTACCTTTGTTTTTGAGTTTCGAACTAGATGGTGAAGCAAGACGGTCCGATGACATTAGTGATGGTGGTGGGTTTCTCAGATATTGAGTTCCATGGTGGAAGCTTATAAAATTGTTGTGGGTTTTGAAAGAACTAAGAACCCCATTTTCTCAATGTAGCAGATCGGCGCCGACGATGGTGGTTGTTGACGCTACAAGTGTTGCGCCACCTCGAGAAAGTTGTGATGACGGTGTTTAGCGGCGGTAAAGGAGCAGATATGCGACATGGTGGGTTAAAAACCCCAAATCCGTGAAGTCTCAGGTGGGGGTTAGCGACAAACAGAGGTTTGCACCTCTTAAACACATATAACCGGTGGCGGAGGTGGTAATGGTGGTGGCGAAGGTGGTAATGGTAGTGGCGGAGTTGGTAATGGTGGTGCCGGAGGTGGTAATGGTGGAGGTAGAAAGTTGTGGTAGAGAGAAGAACTTGTAGGATGAAATGAAAATGAGAAAGATGGTTGGAGAAAGATATATATTAATCAAAATGAAAAATAAATTATAGATGTGAAATGATAGGAGATGGTAAGTTCTCTGCAAAAAGCAAAAAGAGAAAAGTCATATTTTTCATTTCCAAATTTACCCTTTTGTCATAAAAGACAAAATTGACAGTCAATTAAAAAAAAGAAAAATAAGACAAAAATTCACAACCTTTAGATGAGTTGATCCAAGGGTTAAGAAGGGGTTTCTTAAGTTTTCCAAACTCAATAAGGTTTTCAATTTATCCTTCCTCCATATATATATATATATATATATATAGGGTGAGGTTCATTGTAGACACTTTCGCATGTGAAATAGCTCTTTTTCACATGTGAAAGTTTCTAATTAATGAGAAAAAAGAAAAAAAAATTAATCACAACCATTAGATCAAGAGATCTAATGGTGAAAAAGGGTGTCTACCTGTCTACACTTATAGGGGTGTCTACAATGAACTTTTCACTATATATATATATGTAAATATTATATTTCCCGTCGTACGATATATACATTCATATATATATATATATATATATATATATATATATATATATATATATATATAGCAGTTTTCTCATACCTGTGCAGCAGCTGAAACCTTTAAATTTATAATACCTGATTTCCTTGACAACTACCATTTCACCACATTACACGAGCAAGTGTACCCATCGTGGGCAGTATAGTAGTGGTAAGTTGAATCGGGGTCGATTAGGACACAATGGAAAATGAGAGCTCCCAATACTCAACCTTTGTTTACGTTTAACCAAATTCTATCTTTAGGGAAAATAGTTTTTAGTATATATATATATGGTTTAGGTTCAGCTAAAAAAACCATTTCACCTAAGAAGGCTAGGAAGCAACCACGTGCTGACATGTGGACATAACACACTAACACAATGCATAAAAAGTAAAATATGCTAACACACTAACACACTGGATACAGTGTGTTAGTGTGTTTTTGTCCACGTGTCAGCATGTGATTGCTTCCTAACCTTCTTAGGTGAAACTGTTTTTTAAGAATAACTTTACCCATATATATATATATATATATATATATAGGGAGAGGATCATTTGAGAACCAATTTGATTTGAGAACTAAAAAGAACTAATTTTAGCCACAAGTTTATTTACATGTATCCCCCCTCCCATGAATTGTAGTGGTCCCCCCTAAAATTTGTGGTTGAGATTTAGTTCTCAAAAGTTCTCAAAAGAAAAAGTTCTCATTTGAACCTAACCCTATATATATATATATATATATATATATATATATATATATATATATAGGGGAGGGATATAATGAAAACCTCTTCGAGTTTGGAAAACCGTGAAAACCAAGCTAAAAAATTCAGTTTTTGTTCCGATTTTTTTATGGTGATTCTCTAAGTTAAAAAAACACCCTTTATACAAAAAAGTAAAAAAAAAATGCCTAGTAAATATTTTTTTAAAAAAATATTTTATAACTGATGTTACATATGTAACAGGGTACTCTTACATATGTAACATCGGTTATAAAATATTTTTATAAAAAAATTTTACTAGGCATTTTTTTTATTTTTTGCATAAAGGGGTTTTTTTTAACTTAGAGAATCACCATAAAAAAATCGGAACAAAAATTGAATTTTTTAGCTTGGTTTTCACGGTTTTGCAAACTCGGAGAGGTTTTCATTTTATCCTTCCTCTACCTCTCTCTCTCTCTCTATATATATATATATATAGATAAAATGGATCTTTGATCTCAAGTATGATAGGGTAAAATATTGATTGTAGTAACGACACTGAAAACTTATAATCAAGTTGTGATTTTATAACTTTACCTTAAGATTGTTCAATGACAGGAAGTCAACCGCCTTTCGGCCCACCTGGTCTACCACCATCCAACTGCTAATCGTCTGCGAGGAGTACGAATGCCGAGGGATGGTGTTGTTAGTGATCAAATGAAGTCGTACAATGCCACTTAGTCGTAGGGCTCCTTGGTTGGGCAACCGTTACGCTCGACACACCAGATTATTTTATTATAAAAATGACCTTTTTAAGGGACTAAGGCCCGTTTCTTCCGTACACCGCTCTCGCGCATGCACGTCCGGCGTGACCAGAGCCAAGTTCACAAACACGTACCTTTCGACTTCCATGAAGTGATAAAATATTACCAACCCCCATTCCCAACCAAATACTTTCAACCCGCATATGCGTGGTCAGCCGAGTTTGCTTACATAGACATAAGGACCTCGAACGTATCATGTAGCATGGGGCGCGAGTCACCTTTCGGATCATGCATCGTCCCTCGACCGGGTGTCACCGGTCCGACCTTTAGGATTTCGACTCCCCAAATGGTCTGTGATATGTGAAGCAAGCTTGGTTCAGAAAATCTGGAATACACTTTCAATAAAAAGGGTTTTTATAAAGTCGTTAGACACACCTTAATATAGTGTTATAAAAGCAACTTGAAAACTTCTTAAAAGCATGTTATCTCCAATCAAGTGTAAGATTTTGACCAATCATGGCTTAAAGATTTGTCAGTTAGAAAAATAAGACATCATAGACAAAATACTTTCATTTATTAAACTGGTTGTGTTTCTTACAAACCTTACATACTTGAAGATACAAAGGAACCAAGTGGCTCGTTAACTAATCTACAAGTGAGGGGGAGAGGAAAGAATTGAGCAATTTGTGAAGTGGAGGAAGGCAAGTTTTTTATAGGCGAAATCTGGAGATCGGCACGGGGCGTGCCCATCCAGGCACGGGGCGTGCCATGTCAGACGATCACACTTTTGTCTTCTTCTGTGTCAGTAGCACGGGGCGTGTTAGGTGGGGCACGGGCCGTGCCATGTCAGGGAGTTCAGAGGCAAGGGTCGTGCTGATCAAAAGCCAATCCAGGCCGGTCATGGGACGTGCTCCATGGGGCACGGGCCGTGCTAGAGCAACATTTTCCAAACTCTTGCATCTTCTTTGCTTTTTTTTTTTTGCTAGATAATGCTCCGTTTTGTATTTTGGCTCTAGAAAACCCGAAGACTAAAAAGAAAATAAAACTGCTTTGTTTTGATGTTAGTAATCAGGTTTTGTCCCGATTTGTGAGTATATTTCTATCATTAAATATGTATATTTTAGCGTACATCAAATATACCCACACTCAAATTGCACATTTTCCTCAATGTGTGAAATTATATTTCAAATTAAGAATAATGTAAAAGAAAAGTCAAGGGTTAGGAAAATTGAGCAACGTTTTCTCTGAAACAGGTCATTTTACCCGTGGAATGATTACCACGCCATACTGTTTTGACATCCCGGTCCAGTAAGCTGTAGAGCTTTCCATGTACCTGCTTCTAAACTACTCAAGACACAACACAGTTAAACTAAATAAAAGATAAACTACTACAAGTATTGTGTCATCATCCAAAATATACATACCAAAAGAAAAATAAAAGTGTATCACGTCACCAACACAGAAATAAAAATGTATCAACAAGTCAAATGTATCATAGTATCATGCCACTATCAGAAACAACCAAACCATACCTGAAGTCACTTAGTATCGTCATCAGAGGCTGATCCGCTGCTGCCTCCACCACTATGTCCACCATATCTACCACCATGTCCACCTGATGGTCCCTCCCCAGGCTGACCGTAGGGCATCCTGAACCTCTCCTGAAGAGTAGCAAGCTCGTCATGAATACCCCAAATCTCCGTCTGTATCGTCTAAGTGCTATCATTTATAGCCAAGACGGTAGTGTGGGTCTGTTGAAGAGAGTGGTAGAGGTCCATCATAGACGGGAAGTTGGGGCCGTGGGGGTCAGGGTGGTGCTCCGGCTGCTCCTCCTGCTGCTGCTGGTCCTGGTCCTCCTCCATGGGCTCAATAGCCAGTGGATCCCATACCCGGCGTCGGTCATCCATCATCCTGTATGGAGGATGGGGCGTGATCCTGAAGAGCCTTCGGGTATACTCCATATCTGCATACTGAGTGGCTGGGGAGCACTCAAGGAATGGGGACGCCATAGGCATTGTAAATGTTGTGGATCAGACCCCCATAGAGCAGTGGGCTCTTGTCGTCGGCGTTGGCAGTGTGATGGATGGCGCTGCATAATGCATGGGGGAGGATGAAAACCGTCCCCGTGGTGAAGCAGTAGAGGGCCACCAAGTCCTTTAGACCGATAACGCCGCTCGAGTTGCCTCGGGCGAACACAGACTGAGTAAAGCAACGGTGGATGTAACGATGGAGCGGGTCTCTCAACTTGGTACTCTTGTTGGTGCTTGGGTTGTACCTTCGGGGTCCATAGCCAATGGTTTGCCAAAAAGCCTGATGGGCAACCCCATGGGCTGGATCTGCCCGATGTTCCTCGCCCGGCATACAATATCGTGCGTTTTCCAAGCTAGGCAGCTCGTCTTCGTGATAAACCCCGATATCGAACAAGAATTGTGCCATAGTTCTCAAATACCACCGCCTTCCCAATCTGAATCTTACTCCAGCCTTGGCGTTCATGCCCGTCATCCTTTCCCCGAAGGTGAAGGAGGCTAAGAACTCTATGGTGCAATCTTGCACCCCAATCGGCATGAACAATCCGAACAACCGTTTCATCGGTTCGGAAACGAAGTCGTTATATCGCTGGAGTTGATTGAGCTGTTCCAGCGTCTCCATGTGAGGCACACGGGCAATGTTATCGACTCGGAGGATAAGCCAATGAAGACGATCGTGTTTTTTCTTCTCCCTTCGGGAGTTAAAGGTAGTCAATCGGCCCTGAAATGGAAAACATGATAATATGAGAACATATTTCATGGAAGAAATACAATTTTTGGGTGGTCAGATGGGTTAGCACGGGGTGTGCTTGACTAAGCACGACCCGTGTTGGTCAGAACAGAAAAACAGAGACTTACGATGAACAGCATGGGGCGTGTCAGGTTGGATACGGGGTGCGTTGTTCCTCAACAGTTGTTTTCAATTTTATGAACGGCACGAGGCATGCTCACCCTAACACAGCCTGTGTTGTTCATAAGCTTGAAGGTTCATGTACAAGGAGCAGCACGGGGCATGCTTACTTGGGCACCACTCATGTTGTTCTTTTTGTCCTTCACCATTCAACTGGAAAAATCAAAAGTTTGCGAAAAGTTTAAAAGTTTTATACCAATCGATTCGCAACCCTCCGATTTAGAAAACCCCATCAACGGTTTTTCCAAAACATCATTAATACCATACGAATCAAAGTTTTTTCTAACTTAGGGTTCTTGAGAAAAAAATACCAAAATTGCTTTTAATACGTGATTTTTGACTTAGATTGATAACTAGGATGATTAATTGACACTTATTACAACTATCCTAACACAGATTTTTTGTCTAATTTGGGTCAGATTTGATGAATTCGATATTTTGGATGAATTAGTGTTGGCACAAAACTCTATTTGTACAAATGCAAATACATACATATGTAAATATTATATTTCCCGTTGTACGATATATACATTCATATATATATATATATATATATATATATATATATATATATATATATATAGGGAAAGAGTAAATTGGAACCCATGTTGAGTTGAGGAAACCTTGGAACCCACTTTTAAACCCTTGATCATCTTCATCCTATGGTTCATCTTTATTCTATCTTTTTCATTTATTTTATACCTCATAAAGTAATGACATATATACTAGAAGGGTAGAAAGGTAATGTGGTCATCTCTTTTTTATTACTACTCAGACTTGCTTGTCAGTGTACATCATCTACAACCTACTTTTCTTCTCCAATTCCTTTAATTATTCAAAATATTTATTAGATCCCCATTCATCTTCAACCCAATCTTCTCTCTAAAAATACTCTCTAAAAATACAGATGAATCATGATCCTCCATCATGAAATCCCTCGAGGTAGAAGAAAACCCGTAACCACCTAGCATCACCGTCACAAAAGAGAAAGAAATCCCAACCCCAAAAACCTATGTCGTATCTCCGTTTTAGATCTGTTCCAGATCTGCTCGGAACCGTATGCGTCAGTGAAGTTGAGTTTTACCTGAACCCTAGATCTGCTCGAAAACTCATTGGAGAAACCGCTCGGAACCGTATGTTCCAGATCTGCTCGAAAACTCACCGGAGAAACCGTCGCCGCCTGCATCTAACCTCGCAGGAGAACTCCTCACACATGTCCACCAGGTCAGTTTGAATTTGATTTTTGCCTGAATCCTAGATCCTTCCACTGGGTTGTTTAATATGTTTTAAATGGGTGAGTGAAGTTTTTTGACACTTTGACCCTTTATATATCACCTTAGTAGGAAGAAACATAGAGGAACAAAGATAATTGGAAGATGATATTTTTTTCCGGCCGATAGAGATGACGGCAGTAGTGACTCTGCTCCTTCGTGTTATTAGGTTTAGGCTGTTTAGCTAAAATGAAAGAGATAATCTGATATTTGTCTGGGCCCTTATGTATTTTTTTTAACATCCGGCCCTTTTAAAGTTTATTATGGTAGCCCAAATCAAACACTATTTTTTTTATTACCTTTTAAATTTACTATAAACAAGAATTTTTACCCACCGCGCGTTGCGGCGGGTAATTTCTTGTTTTTGTGTTGATGTTAAGTTCTCTTTGTTCTGTTACAGTTAGTAGATCCGTCCGCGTTTCGCGGCGGGTCACCCATTTACCCGTCAAAACATAGAAAAGTCGTAACCAAAGCCGAAAACTATAAAAGTATATCGAAGACAAAAGGGGTATATAAAACTTAAAATTCTAAAACTTTTGTGAAAAAGTAAAGTATAAAAATTATGGGTTACAAAACGTAAAAGTCTAAAGCTTTCGTGGTCAAATTTGATTTGAAGGTAAAATGTCGTGGCAAAATGTTATAGGAGGAAGTGGGACACGTGGCGTCATATGATTTAAGAAATGGAAAACTTAAAATTCTAAAACTTTTGTGAAAAACTAAAGTATAAAAATTAAGGGTTATAAAACGTAAAAGTCTAAAGCTTTCGTGGTTAAATTTGATTTGAAGGTAAAATGACTTGGCAAAATGTCATAGAAGGAAGTGGGACATGTGGCGTCGTATGGGTTAAGAAATGAAATATGTGGCAATATGTAAATTGTTGTAATATAACACATGGCACCATGTGATTGGTTGGAAAAAATGACGTGCCAAAATGTCATAGAAAGAAGTGGGACACGTGGCGTCGTATGGTTTAAGATCAATATGTAAATTGTTGTAATATAACACGTGGCGTCATTTGATTGGTTGGAAAGGACACATGGCGCCATGTGATTGTTTTACTATTCAACCAAGTTGCAAATTAGTATATACAAGACGGTGACTCGCTCGCGCGTTACGGCGAGCCATCCGTTTAACTTGAATCTGCTTGCCCGTTTAACTTGAATCTTTGGAATTGGATACCCGGATTACATTGTGTTTAGCAACCTCGCGGAAGGAATAATCTCGTTCTGTCATCCATAATCCAAATAAACTTTTATAGAGATGCACCTCTAATGTGTTTGTTTTAAAAACTTTATAAAACTATCTAAATGAACACAAATTCACTTGAACAAAAATCACTAAAAAAAACCATGAAAGCATCCAAATAAGTTGTAAACCTTTTAAATGGAAAACATGGTCAATTTATTTAAAACTTTAATTTAAATAAATTTAAACACTTCATGTTTTCTCATTTTCTCAAAAACCTGCAACTGTAAAACTATCATGATAAACACAAATTCACAAATTGTCAAATGTAAACACACAAATTAACTTTTTAACAAAAATCAGTAAAATAACTATCAAACCACCTAAATAAATTTTAAACCTTATAAAGGTTAAAGAAAACAAATGGTCAATTTGTTTCAAGCCTTAAATAAATTTAAACATGAAAAGTTGTCTTAAACTTTCTTCAATCACACAAACCTGCAACACATCACTACCATTATCATCGAGCACAATTTGGCAACATCATCAAATATACAAAAAAAAAAAAAAGTATAAAGATCATATTGTTAAAGCAACCCCCAGCTCAGGTCTAAGAGATTATCACAGCAGTTGAACCATTTTCAGCCAACATCATCAACAACAGTTTGTTTTAGTAACCATAGACTCAGATCTATAAGATCATCACAGTCGTTAAAACGATTTCCGGCTAGCATCATCACCAACAGATCTTTTAAGTAACCATTGCCATAGAACAACAGATATACAGTAACATGCAAGCATCCCCTACAACCAATCTGTTTGAAAACGTAAAGCTATTGGCTCAGATCGGAATTATAAAGAATCATAGCCTGACGGCTGCTGCGAATCGAAGCGTCAAAGGCTTAGACCATATTGATCATCATAATAGCCATAAAATCATAAGCGGCAATCGGGCCATAAAATCGTAAGTGACAGCACACATCGCCGCCGCTAAATTACCTCATCACAACCACCATTTAATACCGAAGTTAACCACAGTTAAACACCACCATCCGTAACACCGATAAGATGACGGCGAGGCACCGGCGGTCACTGAAACCCTAACGGTAACGACAGAGAGGAAATACACCGGCGGCCACCGTCGTCGAAATCAAAACGGACAGAGTCACAGAAAAAATTGTTCTTCAGAGTAATTTGGTGTCTGACGGACGATGGGCTCCGGCAGTCAAAGAGGTTGCGTGAGAGAGAGAGTCTTTGTAAAAAATGAGAGTGAGGCTGGAGACTCAAGGTAAATAAATCAAATAGGTAGAAAGCAAGAAACGTGGCCTATAGTACGTGCCACTAATTCATTGGCTGAAGTAAGTTGTTGTTACTCTCCCATTGGACAAAAAGATGTACAGTGGAATGTGAGGGAAAGAGTCGATTGTTTTTGTTATATATATAAACTAGTTTTTGATACCCGTGCGACGCACGGGTGGTTTTTAAAAAAATAAATCCAAAATATAAATATTATAATAAATGTAATTCGATAATTGAAACCCGTGCATCGTACGGCGGTATTTAAAAAACTCAAAACTAAAATGTACTATTGATTCTTTATATCATCTAAGAATTTTTTTTATTAGAAATATCCAGTTAAAAGTTTCAATGGTTCTTCTATAATGAGTCACTTTCACTTCCTAGTAAAATATAAAAATGATATAAACATGCATTAGTATAATCTCTAAAACTTAAGAGAAAATTAAAGTTTGTATCATACCCTTCTTCAATTATAAAAACAAACACAAAAACAAAACCATTTGATTATAATCGTGCATGAATAATCTAAGAGTAGTCATAAGCACCACTCAAGGACACCCTTATGATGCATATATTTGGGAATTTGCATAGCTAAACAATAAAAAAAATTATTGATATTAATTATATTGTTATATTTATTTAAGAAATAATTGTTTGTAAAAAATAATAAAATTAAGAATGCAATTATAACGATAATATCTCTATTAAAAATTCATAAGAATTAATTTAGTTGTTTGAAATTACAATATTTAAGGCTCATTGGATTTAAAATTGACTCTTTTTTTTTTCAAATCCAAATCCCTCATTTACGATATATAATTCAATCTTTAAATGTGTTTGACATTTTTAGAATATAATTAAAGACGTAATTATACAGTTTGTAATTAGACTCTTTCTATTTTTGAATAATCATAACTATATTATGAAAGTCAAATTTCATTTATTGAAAATAATTTGAGCGGGAAAACCACAAAATGGATTGTTGTGGTGATGCCATATGGCATCCAATCTTTTCATATATATATTATAAGATAAGATACTTACAAGTCTTCACTAAAACTCTCAACATTTTACAACTTTTTTATACATCACTCAACTTAACAAACTTTTATTTTTCGTTAGTTTATTTGATTTAGATATTTATTTTTAAACATTTTTAAAACTGTTGTTTTTATGTTTTCTTTGTTTTGCTAATTATTATATTTTTTATTTATCACGTTGTTTATTTCTTAAAAAAGCTCAAATAAATATGATTGGTAAAGATATCCGGATTATATATACCCCTCATGCTCCTTCTCTTGAGATAAACGTCTTGGATCTGTTTGTGTTTATATGATAATATTAATTCTTTTTTCGTTTTCTTTATTTATCAATTTGTTAAAAAGATTTATACAAACTAGATTAGTACAAGAGTAAAATATAATATACTTTTCTTATAATATGATCTTCTTTTTTGAACTTTTTTAAATAAAAATATTTAGGAGATTGTATACACTAAATTTGTCGTGTTGTTAATAGTTATGTGACCAAGGCTCGTACTCGGAGAACCGGGATTTTACATTTAGTAGTTTCACCTAATTGAATCTTTTTTTAAATTTATTTATCATACAAGTTACATATGTAAAATTACATATGTAACTTGTTTAATAATGCTACATATGTAACCTTTTTTATGTTGAATATGTAACCTGTTTTTATGTTCTTTTTATTTTTGTTTATATATCATGTGTTAAATGCATATATCAATTAAACTTGTTTCTTACATTTTTTTACTAATAAAAGATCCCAAAAAAAAAAATACAAAAGTGTCTTGATGATATGTTTAATATTGTTCATACAAGTTACATATGTAACTTGTTTGATAATGCTACATATGTAACTTTTTGATGTTTAATATCTAACTTGTTTGTTTTTTTTTTTTTGTCTATATACCATGTGTTAAATGCATATATCAATTAAACCTGTTTCTTGATTCTTTTCTAATTAAAAATCCTTAAAAAATGCTAAAGTGTCTAATGGATATGTTTGATACTGTTCATACAAGTATGTAACTTGTTTGATAATGCTACATATGTAACTTTTTTGATGTTGGATATATAACTTGTTTGATATTACATATGTGACTTGTTTGATGTAAATTGTTAGTATTAACATAGTTATAAGACATGGATAAGATATAAAAATGTCTTTTGAGATGATACTTACAAGACATCATAAGTAGTGTAACATAATACTACATATGTAACTTTTTTGATAATGTTACATTGTAACTTGTTTGATAATGCTAGAAATTTAACTTTTTTGATGTTCAATAAGTAACTTGTTTGACTTTTTTTAATTTATTTTTGTCTATATACCATGTGTTAAATGCATATATCAATTTAAACTTGTTTCTTATTTTTTTCTAATAAAAAATCCTTAAAAAATGCTAAAGTGTTTAATGGATATGTTTGATATTGTTCATACAAGTTACATATGTAGCTTGTTTGATAATGCTACATATGAAACTTTTTTAATGTTGAATATGTAACTTGTTTGATAGTACATATGTAACTTGTTTGATATGTAAAGTGTCAATATTAATATAGTTATAAGACATGGATGTTACATTTAAAAGATATTAAAATGTCTTTTGAGATAACGACTTACATGAGATCATAAGTAGTGTAACATAATACTACATATGTAACTCTTTTGATAATGCTACATATGTAAGTTGTTTGATATTATATATGTAACTTGTTTGATTTTTTTACTTTTGTCTATATACCACATGTTAAAACTAATGAATTATTTTTTTTCTTCATAGGTGAATGTATTCTTCTTGTGTCAAATATGAAGATAATTATCAAGAACTGAAGCATAAATAGTTTTATATGTTTTTGTTATCATGTTATATTCTTTTGTCAGCTTTTCTATTTTTTATGATTTTTTAAATATTTTAGTTCGTATGATATATTTGTTATATTTAGTGTTAATTGTAATGTTTTCCTTATATTAATTAGATATATATATATCAATTTCTTCTTTACACCGAACCAAAAGAAGTTATGTATGTAACATTTCCCATCTGAGAAAATAGTTACACTTGTATCCTGAAAATTGTCATTTTTTTATACCAGCCTAGAAAAGTTACATATGTAACATTTCGTAACTGAGAAAATAATTACACTCCTACCGTGAAAACCATTTTTATAAGTATTATTAATACAGTTTAATATGTTTTTTTTTCAGAAGTTAAAGAAAACCATTTTTTCCAGAAGTTAAAAAAAACATTTTTATAAGTATTATTAATAAAGTTTAATATTTTTTATGATTTTTTAATATGTTTTAGTCACGTTATATATCAATATATATGTAAATAATATAAATTTTAAAAAATAAACTAGCTGGCTCGACGAGCCGGCTCGACTCGGCTCGAACTTTAACAAGCCGAACTCGAGCTCAATATTTTAGCTCGTTAAAATTAAGGAGTTAGCTCGCCCGTGGCTTGCTCGTTAGTTAGCTCGTTGGCTCGCTCGCTTGGCTCTTTAAATTTAAGCTCAAATTTTATTATATATACATATATATAACCCAAAATTATGAGTTTATAATTTATGATATATTTTTTAAGTTAAATACCAAGTTTCCTATAGTGTTTTACTTAAGAAAATATTAAATTAGAATAAGATATAAAACCTATATAATACTTTTCGATAAGAAATATTTATTTTCATTGAAAAATAAATAAATGAACATCGAATTTTAAAATTTACATTACATGTATGTTAAAATATTATATTTTAGTCACGTTATATATCAATATATATGTAAATAATATAAATTTTTAAAAATAAACTAGCTGGCTCGACGAGCCGGCTCGACTCGGCTCGAATTTTAACAAGCCGAGCTCGAGCTCAATATTTTAGCTCGTTAAAATTAATAAATTAAGAATATAAAAAGAATATATCGCACAACAAAATTAAAGATCTATTTAATTTTTTTTACAAATACTAAAAAACAAAACAAAAAAGTATTCTACGATTAATTATATTCTACGAGTATAAAAACGTATAAAAATACTCATAGGATCAAAAAAAAATTAGTAATTTTTTGTTCAAACTTATACCGTTGTGTTCAGAAAAAAAAATAAAGAAGACTATAAAATTTATTTTCTTTAAAAAATTAAAATATAAATGTTATTTGATAAAAACTAGATTCTAGCCCAAATAAATATTTGAATTTAATATATCAAATGTATTGAATATGTGTCGGAATTTTAGTGGGGCATAGGCACATTCTTTTTCCTTTTTTTTTAAGTATTTCACGTAAAAAAGATGTGGTGGAAGCATATGAACCACACAATTGGGTTCCAAAGATTCCTTAACTCATGAAAGGTTCCAAAATAACCTTACCCTATATATATATATATATATATATATATAGGTAGGGTGAGGTTCATTGTAGACAGTTTCGCATGTGAAATAGCTCTTTTTCACATGTGAAAGTTTTTAATTAATGAGAAAAAAGAAAAAAAGAAAAAAGAAAATTAATCACAACCATTAGATCAAGAGATCTAATGGTGAAAAAGGGTGTCTACCTGTCTACACTTATGGGGGTGTCTACAATGAACTTTTCACTATATATATATATATATGACGTGTGCTAAGGTGTACTAGAAATATGGCAGTTTTCTCATACCCGTGTAGCAGCTGAAACCTTTAAATTTATAATACCTGATTTACTTAACAACTACCATTTCACCACATTATACGGGCAAGTGCACCCATCGTGAGCAGTATAGTAGTGGTAAGTTGAATCGGAATCGATCAGGACACAATGGAAAATGAGAGCTCCCAATACTCAACCTTTGTTTCCGTTTAACCAAATTTTATCTTTGGGGAAAATAGTTTTTAGTAAATACGAGTTGGTGACCCGCCCCGCGCGTTGCGGCGGGGAACCGTATAAGTAAAAGAAAAAAACAATAATCAATTCGTTAGGGGGCCTTTCAATTGACTATTATAAGTTCAGAGATTTAATGATGTGAAGTCGTTATAAACTTAATCACAATGACAAAACTTTCCAGAACATAGAACCAAAATGTCATCCGAAGTTCCAAACCAAAGATTGCTAATATAGCTGTTTGTTTATAAAACACACCTGTAGAGAAGGCTGTTGGTAGGACACACGAAGTGACAAAAAATGTCGTTAAACTGTTCTGTCAACAGTCCAAATATGCAAGAATCTAACCTACAAAGATAGAACAATCAAAGTAAAATTAAATAAGCTAGCATCATTAGACAAAAACATCATGTGTCAGACACAATGTAGCAAACATTAATCAAGCAATAACAGTACCCTGGAGGCAAACTTCTGGACTGATTAAGGCATTTTGTCAAGAAACAAATAGGAAAAAAGTAAATGAGATTAACACGGAGAGATGTACGCTTTCTACCTCCTTTCTGTCAGAGATCTGATCAGAGGCAATAGAGAAACCAAAATCCAAGGAAAAACAATAATTAAATACAGATTGTTGATGAAGAACCCTAAAAACTGAAAAATCCCCAAATCTCTATTTTATCATTTGATAGTCAGTTTATTAGCCTTTAGCACATAAATGATTATCCAAATCTATTTATCAGACCATTTCTAAAAATTATTTATTAAACCTTTGCTTCAAAGTCTTCTCATCCAAATCTAATTATCTGACCATGTCTCAAAACTTATTATTCCTTCATATGACATTAAAATCTTCTAGTTAGCAATTAGCATATGATTTTCTGACTTCTACATTTGTGCTACGAAAATGGTCACGAATTGAACAATTAACAAAGATGAAAGAAATAGATGTACCCTATATGGGCTCAGAGTTGGGCTCAGAGTAGCAGTAGGGATCCTTAAGTTTCAAGTTAGCGGTCTCAAATTTTTATTCATCAGCTCCAAAAACTCAACATGGTCATCATTTTACCATTCTCCATCACTCCCTTTTTTGGCCAAATAGCATTACCATAACCATAAGTCCAATGATTTCAAACAG